>CM059874.1:2163200-2574208 GCA_030490815.1 Acer saccharum | reverse complement strand
GATAGCCATCATACAAAACCATCCTTACTTTTGAACGTTGTTTTCCATTCATCCCTAGGTCTGACCGAATTTGCTATAACCATGCGTAGATCAATTTTTGAAAATAGTTGAACCCCCAATTGGTCCAACATGTCATCTAAGCGGGGAATGGGGAATCGGTATTTAATGGTTATTTTATTGATAGCTCGACTATCACGCACATACGCAAAACTCCATCTTTCTTTGATGTCAACAACGCAGGAAGGAACCGTACACGGGTACTCTCACGTATGAAAACCCTTCTATAATAACTCTTTTATCTTCTCCCACAAAATCTCATTCTCTTTTGGACTATCTGGTAATATGTCAGATGGGCAAATCACCGAAGGTATAAGGTCTATATGGTGCTGAATGTTTCTTAATTAAGGCAAGTTGTTGGGCAAATCCTCAGAAGTGTCTCTAAATTGTTCTAATAGCGGTTGTACTTTGTTAGGAACAGTTACTACCAGCGCGCCTCCTCTTCTACCACAAGAGCTTTAACCACCAAAGTATAAACCTCCTATGCACCCTTGGCATTCTGCCATAAACTCTATTTCTGACTAGTCATGGTTAAAAAAGACCACCTCTCCACTTTAGAAGGCTTGTTAGGTATTGCATGGAAGGAACCATAGCAATTTTGTATGATCCCAGGTAACAAACAAATAAGTATTCTCCCTACTTTATAGGTAATATCGACATCGTACTCCATGGTCGACCCACTAACACATGGCTAGCATCCATATCAACCACATCAACAGATTATTCATCTTTATAATTTTTGCCAATAGAAATAGGAACGACAAATTTTAGTACCTTTCTGTTGGTCCATTTTTTATCTAGCCAATAGTATAGGGAGAGGGGTGCTTCTTGGTTGGCAATTTCAAAAGCTCATAGCCCAATGTTTATGATCAGGTTACAGGACTTTTGACTGACCGTATAGCAGATAAAAAAATATTATTACGCTAGCTAGAATCTTCTCGTTTTGGCGCATATAGCACTCGTTGCACCAACATAATTAACCCGCTCCCCACCTCTTCCACATATTTAGCTCCCTCATTTAAGTCATCTTTCTTCCACACCCTCAGGAGATCTGTATCTTCTCGCCTTTTTCCACCCAATTTACAGGCCAGTGTTTAGGACAAGTATTTGAGCAATGGCTAGGTTTTTCACATCTATAACAATTTCCTGGTGTAGGCCTAGTATAAGGATTTGGATTTGGGTTCCTTGGTACATTCCTGTTGGCCAGAGGTGTGCTGATGTTATTATTGCTCTCTTCCCCAACAACACCTCTAGGTTGACTCGATGGAACCGATGATTGAACACCCTTGTCCTTGTTAGGAAATGGTGAATCAGGAATGCTCCTCGAAATCCAAGGATTTCCAACCTTGTGTTCTAATAGCTCGGCTTTTAATACCATGTATGGGCTTCATCCACAATCCACAACACTTACAACCCAATTTTATCTCGAAGCGATAGCTTCAACCTGTGAGGTATCTGGTACGTGTTAACCTTCCGTTTCACTCAGATTATGCGATCTGAGAGTCTAGAAATTCAGCCGTGTAATCAAACACTGATTTAGACCCCTGTGAGCAAATGATATAATTTGAATAAATATTGCTCATAATATGGTGGCAAAAATCTACCAACATAAGCTGCTTCATTCGTAATTTTGCAACTGATCCCACTAGACTGCCAGCCCTACCTTTCTCTGAAGGAGACACAACCTCACATCTTGCTTCTGGTATCCCATCATCTCAAAGAATCGCTCCACTTTTGTGATCAATCAAAAATATTATATACGTAGATTTCATTAAAGCTTGGAAGATCTGCCTTCAACGGTAGTCATGCTCTCTTTGTTGTCTCGCCGGTTGAAAATACACCATACCCCTTATCATCTCGTTTTCAGACATCCTCGCTATCAGGTTGACAACGAGAAGGACGCCTTCTGTAATCGGTTGGCTCGGGCAAACCCTTCGACGCGCGCCCTGTCAACTGATGCCTATTATTAGCGTTGAGGTTTAAACCCGACAAGCAACTCACGAATCTCTATCATCTATTGTCGTTGCCTCCACCGCTGCTCACAAGGCCTCTACCCATGATCACCGTCAATAGGGTTTCTATTTCCGCTTCATTATTTGCCATCAAGCCAAGCGAATCCGTGCTCTGATACAATGATGCAGCAGGAAACAATGAAGGAAAAGACCACGTCTATATTCCAAGAAATAAAACTGGAATCCATCAAAAAGAGGAAAAACTCTTAAGAGAAATTCGAATTTATGAATAAAAGTTGAAAGCCTTTCAGCTTACAAGATATTTAAAACAAACGAATCCTAATTGTTGAGCAAAGAAATGAGCCTAATTTAGGGAAAATTACCAAAAGTAGTAAAATTGAGATAATTGTGGAAACAAAATAATACTAAGACCTAAATCAAGCAGCGTTGACGGAGACAATCTGACTTGTAAAATCAACTTATTAGGAAACAAAAGTTCATAAAATAGCAAAAAAAACAGCAATTACGGGGCTTAAACAATGGAATGTGACCGAAAGGGGCATCACGGCTAGCTGGAAATTGTAAATCTCGTCGATTCGTTTCAACCGTGAAAGTTTCACGTCATTCCGACTCCGATGCCAGCTCTAGTAGAAATCATTTAGCTTGAATTTCCAATGGTCCATCAAAGCCATAAAGTAATCTGCCACCTGTTCTACATTAGTAGAGTGGGTTGGTGAAAAAAAAAGAGATGTCAATAGGATTAATAGACATTCTATCAATAAATTCTTTTTCCAATGAAGCGTGCATATTCAACCTCAAGTTGACGTGGTAAAAAATATTAGATATTGTCAAATAACCATTACTTTCAAAACGGTATGTTGTATAAATATTTTTTTTTTTTTTTTTGATTCAGCAAGTATTTAAAACTTACATTAATGTTTTATCTATTTTCGGTAAGGAAATAAAAATAAAATAAAACAGGGAAAAAAAAAAACTGGAAACGTCATTAAAAATAATTGTGTTTTAGACAGAAAACATTGGAGACCAAAATTTGAATTGATATATGTCTATCAAATCTATTTTTATGCCACATATGAAGCAAGCTTGATCTTGTTGCCACGTCAACGATTTATTTATATAAACCACTTTTACATGGGATGCTCTTAGATACATATGCATCACTCTGTTATTCTCTTGCAGGAGAGAGTGATTAATCAACTTTATTAATTATCATCAAAATGTACACACAACTATGAACATTTGGGTGGTCAGCGCTGTGGGAGGTGGCAGGAGTGATAGCTAGTTAGACAGGCCATTCTTAATTGTTTGTGTCAATTTTAATAAATCAATTGTATTCAAAAAAAAAATCATTATTAAGTGGCTTTTGAGAAGAACATGTGCATGGTCCGCAGTGAGTGATTGTCAACTCTTTCTTCTATGTTTTGCATCAAAAACAGTGATCCTTTGAAACACATGTAAACTAGAACTAAAATATTTCAAAAAAATTTCTCCTGTTCTGGATTATTGCTGGGAAACCCCATTCAAGGAGATGGAGGGAGACTTTATGTTGTTCTTGCTCTGAGATACAAACAGAGGGCATTTCTTTGCTCTCAACTTCACACTTTCTTCATTTTTTCGTTTTTGTCATATTTTTGTTCTTCCATTTATTGGCTTTCCTCTGCAATTTGAATGCCACTTTCCAAATCAAAAAAAAAAAAAAAAAAAAAACTATCCCAATTTACCTTTTACGTGTTGTTTGGTTTCTTAGATATATCTGTTCCGGTGATCATGTTGAATCATTTTTCTATGAACATTTCTACATATTTTTGCTAATTCCAGAAGATACTATAAGAAAAAAAAAAGGAAAAAAAAATTATTACTCTATTTGTTATAGGAAAAGAAGAAAATTATTTTATTATATTTCTCTTGTACTGTATCCACATCTGGCTTTTTCTGTGGAGTTAATTGAGTTTTATACTTTAGCTAAATAATTGAAAAAAATCCAAAAAAAAAAAAAAAAAAAAAACTATCAATTTTTTATCCTTTGTAGGTTGCTCTTAGAGTTATCGTGTCAGTAATCAGTGTGAATCATTACCTCGATCCTGTTGTTATAAAAGAAAAGGGAAAAAAAAGAATTATAGTCATCATCACTTTGTTACTTGTTTTGTTTAGAGAGAGAGGACTTTTATACTCGTTGTTGAAAAAAAAAACAGAGAAGTGAAAAAGAAAAAGAAAAAAAGAGAAGAGAGAGAGAGAGAAAGCAAGGAGGGGGATAAGAAACAAGAAATGGCGGATATTATTTCCTTGCAGGAAAAGGTGCAGGGCTGGTGTTTCCAATCCGAAAGCACATATTATATCCGTTCAAATACAAGAGCAACTGGAGGAGTTAAAGAAACAGGTTGAAGAGCTAAACAATCAAAAGAGAGAGTGGTGCAGCATTCTGTTGACGAGGCCAAGAGGACAAGGTGATGAGATCGAAAAGCATGTGAGAATGGATGCATAGTGTGGATGAGTTCACTAAGGGGTTGTAAAACTCATAATTGACAGGATCAAGTCGAACGCAGTGAATTTGTGCTCAATTGGCTTCTTCCCAATCTAATGGCTCACTCCCTCAGATGGAAAGCATCGAAGACGATAGAAAGACGGGCTCGGCCTTTGGGAGAAGGATCATTGAGAAAGTTTCGTATCGCTACTCTCTTAGAAAACAACTTCCACCTATATCAGAGGCTATGGGGAGTTTGATTCAAGAAAGCCAATTTTTGATGATTTCTATGGAGGCATTAAATGATGTAATGTCAACTGATTGGGGTATATGCTGGGAGGTGTGGGTTAAAACCACACGTGTTAAAAGAGTTGTTGGGCAAATCTATAGATGACAAGTTATTTGATGTGGTGGTGGTTGTGGCTGAGGTTAAGAGGTCCTGACATTAAGAATATTCAAGGACAAATGCTGATGAATTAGGACTAAAATTTCATGAGAGAGAGCTTATCAGGTAGAGCAGCTCGATTAATGATAGGCTGAAGAAAGAAAAGAGAGTTCTCCTAGTGTGGATGTAATATTTGGGAAAAACATTGACCTTGAGGCGGTTGGAATTCTCTGGAGGAAGGAAGAAATGATGATCAGAGACAATGCAAAATACTGCTGACTTCTAGAAGTGAAGAAATGATATGAATACCAAAAAGAATTTCTTGGTTAAAACTTATCTGAAAAAGAAGCAGGAAATTTATTTGGCAGATTGTGGGTCATTCGGAAGAAAAACCTGGTTTAGACCCTATTGCAGGTGATATTGTTAAGAAGTGTGATGGCCTACCACTTGCAATGAAAACAATTGCAACTACACTGAAAATAAGAGTCTTTTTGTTTGGAAGAATGCCCTTGAACAACTAAGAACATCTAATCCTGGAAACATCAAAGGAATGGGATGAAAAAGTTTACTTACATTAAACTGAGTTACAACTTTTGGAAAGTGAGGAAGCTAAGTCACTTTTTTTCTTTGGTGTAGTTATTCAAATGGCTCTATATCAATTATGGATTTGTTGAAATGCCACAGGTTGGGGATGTTTGAAGATGTTTACAAATGGAACAAGGAAGGAATAGGTTGCACACTAATCGTATTCTGAAAGCTTCATGTTTGTGTTAGACTATGACAACATTATTCAAATTAAAATGCACGACATTTCATGCTGTTGCCATTTCAATAGCATCCACTGACAGCTTATTTTAATATTCAAATTGTCATCGGGTTGAAAGAAATGTTGGAGAGATTGCCGAAAGATGCAATGTCATTCTCTACCTCACAAAGATATATCCGAGCTTCCTGACAGGTTGGAACTTCCGAAACTCAAGTTACTTCTTTTGTATAAGAATGATCTGAACCTCCTACGCATTTGACTCTCTTTTTTTGAAGGGGTGAAAGAACTTAAAGTTTTAGATTTGGCAAAATTTTATTTGTCGTCACTGCCTTCATCTATTCAATTGCTAACGAACCTTCAGACATTATGTTTAGACCACTGTGTGCTAGGAGATATAACAACTATGGATATCTAACAAAATTAGAAGTTCTTAGCCTTTTGCACTCTAATATTGAACATTGCCCAGAGAAATTAGAAAATTAACTCGATTAAGGCTGTTGGATATGAGTAATTGTTCAAAACTTAAAACAATCACTCCGGGGTCATATCAAGCTTCACTCAATTAGAAGAACTTTATATGGGAAATAGTTTTGTTCAGTGGGACATTGAAGGATTGACTAATGCTAATCTTACTGAGTTGAAGCAATTGTCTTGCCTAACAACTTTGGAAATACATATTCTTGATGTCACATTATGCCACAAGATTTATTCTTTGGGAAGTTGAAAAGATATAAGATATTTATCGGAGATGTGGGACTGGTTTGGTAATTATGAAACCTCAAAGACGCTGAAACTGAAATGGAGTAAGAGAGAATATTGGGCAATGGGATTAAAACTTTGTTGAATAGTGCTGAAGATCTATATTAGATGAATTGAAGGGTGTTAACAATGTTCTTTTGAGCTTGATGGGGAAGGTTTTCACAATTGAAGATCTACATGTTGATACTCACTTTTTCCGTCGTTAAGAAATCGTCAGGATCAAAAGATAATTTCATTTAAAAGGGGGTTTCCTACACAATGTGCTCTAAACTAGCAAAAGACTAGTAAAGCGGCAAGCGAGGGTATCCGCAGGGAGGTGTTATTCGTCAAACCATTTCAAGTTCTAGAGTTTATTGTAAGCATGTAAATAGAATGCGGAAAGGTGAGAATGGTGTGTGTGAAATGTATGTACAATGCGGCATGTGTGTGTGTAGAGAGAATGAAAATGAAAATAAATAAAAATAAAGAGAATATGGAAGGGTGAGAATGGTGTTTAAAGTGATAAATAAAATGGTGGATAGGAGAGATGCATGAAAATGTCACACAAGGTTCAACAAGTCACATACATAAGTGCACAAATAGTGGTTGTTAGACATTAAGGACATCCAATTTTAGTTAAGGGTTCGTTCTTGCCTCAATCCGATTTATACCCATTCATAGAGCTAACGGTTGAAGAGTGTGTCGAGAGCCCCTCGTACACGAAACCGCAACCAACATATGTGAACCGATTCTACAAACAAAACTACATTGAGCCCCAATAATAGCTTCGTAATGTAAAATGGCAACGTGAAAGTCTAATGAATGTGGAAAGAGTGATTGTATCTCCAACCATAACTCACCTAGAGCCCTAGCGTGAAAGATAGCCAAAGACCAATAATTGTAACTCTAACCATGACTCACCTAAAGCCCTTAGAGTGAGAAATAGCTAAAGTCCAATTGTTAACAAGAACATTGAACCAAACCCTTCTAATATGGCAATTTGTAGGTTCACCCACTCTTCCTAGCTAATTAGCCAAAAACTATGCCCGGAGAGCCCCTCCAAAGGCACAATCATAACTCTAAGTCACCCAAACCTATTCATGACATGCAATTTAGACCTTCCAAAGACATACACACACAAATGGGATTTTGATTACAACTACTCCTACAATTAAGTTAATCTACTCCTAATCCCATCCATGAACACATATCAATTTCCAATCATCCAAAACAAGCATTTCAATAAGAGGACATATCAATAAATAACAAGAGTGAATCAAAACACAAATTGGATATAAAATCAACACATGTATATTGAGCACAAATTAGGTTTACAAATATTCCCAAGTGGGGATTACACATCTAAGAAAACAAGAAATACAAAGAGAATGAGATAAAGAGGAAAACCCAAGTGGAGAGCCCCTCCAAAATGTGCTAATCTCCTTTGATCCATGCTTGGCTCGAAATTGGTCCAAAGACCCTCATTTCTCCTTGCAATCTACTCTAAATGGATGGATGATGGGTAGAAGATGAGGTGGGGAGCATCCATGGAGGAAAAACCTCCATGGATGCTCTTGCAAGCTCCTCTCTCTCTTATTTGGTGAAGAAAATGAAGAAGAAGATGAAGAGGAAGTGTGGGGGGTGTGTGTTCTAGTGGGAGAGAAGATAATAAGGGGTTTATATAGTGTTGAGGTTAGGGCTGAAGGTTGGGGTGAATGGACGAAAATGTCCCTGAAATTCACCCAAAAAATGACTTTCTGAGTGATGATGGACCGTTTGAAGTAGCCGTTTAGACCTGACAATGTTTCAGCGTTTTCAGCATCGCGCACCATTACGGAATGAGCATAACTTCCTTCAGAAAGCTCAGAATCGCAATCCGTAAAATGTTCTGGAAACTAGACTCCGAGGCTTTCTGAATATATAAAGATATCCATGTGGTTCGATCTGAGGAGGAAGATATGATCTCCGCAAGTTGTACATTCTGCACGCGTATATACAATTTCAGCTCTTTTGCTCCATTTTGCCTCCCAAACTAATCTTAAGCTCAAAACCTTATTATAAGGAATATGTACCTACACAAGGCTCAAACAAAACATTATTTACAAAAATACGCTCGAAAACGAGAAAACGATTGGAAATGGGGGACCTCAAAGGTATAAAATAGTCCGATCACATGTACAAATGGTCTTGAATTTCAATACATTATTAACTCAGTTGGATTTGGTCCATCCACTTTCTTTCCCAAGCTGAAGTCATTGTTTCTTCATAATTTGATTAACTTGAAGAAGATATGTCATGGCCAGCTTGCAACAAAGTCTTTCGGTATATTAAGAATCGTGAAAGTTGGAAAATGTGATAGATTGAAGCATCTCTTCTCATTTTCCATGGCCAAAAACCTTCGAAGCTTCAAGAAATTGAAGTAACTAATTGCAAGAAGCTAGAGGAGAGTTTTAAGGAAAACCATGAACAATTCCAACATGACAGGATAAGTAGGATCGAGTTCACTCAACTGCACACTCTGAGACTACAATGCCTACCACGGTTCAGAAGTTTGGCTTTAAAGATTTCACGCCAATACCGGATCCCAAGAAATCATTGCTGAAGATGAGCTTGGTGGTTCATGCCATCATTCAGTCAAAATGTATGTGTTTCTTCTTCTTGTTCTCGTTTTTTCTTTTCGTTTTGATTGGAGGTTGGTTATGTAAATAAGGTAATTAGTATGTGTTTATAAGCCTTGATTTAATCATTAATAACAAAAAAAAAAAAAATTATTTGCAGGTTTTCTTCCCAACTTGGAGAACTTGAAGCTTTCTTCAATAACATTGAATGTATGTGGCTTAATCAACTTCCAATGATGTCTTCTTGTAGTCAAACTTTAAGAAACTTGACTTTGGAGGAGTGTATGGTAATCTGAAATTTAAATTTTCTTACTATGGTTAAAAGTCTTGTGCTACTAGAAAAGCTTGAGATACATAATTGTAAGTCTATTGAAGGTATAATCAACACGGAAGAATTAAGAGGAGAGGGAAGAGTGATTAAGATGGTTTCCCTAAACTAATCAACTTGCAGCTCAAAGGTATCCCAAACCTCACAATTTGCCTCGGAAATTCAATTGAATTCCCCTCCTTGACTCAACTATCCATCAAGATTGCCCAAGTTGAAGACATTCTCCTTCGCCGTTATGTCTACGGACATAAAACAACAGAGTGAAGAAGTTGAAGAAATTAATTGCCAAGATGACATTCATCCTTGTTCGACCAAAAGGTAACTCTATTTTATTCTAAAGTGCAATTAGTAGAAATTCTTTGTTTTCAATTTCACATTTACTTATTCCTCACTTAGCTATACAGATTAAACTATGACAATTTTATTTTTGCATGCAGATTGTATTACCCATATTGGCATCCATGAACCGTCCGCATCCATATCCAAACCATATGGCACAACCACCTCCAGCCAATGTCATCTTGCTTCCAAAATTAACAAAATATCGTGAATGACTGTGATATTGTAAAATATCTATTTTCATCTTCAATGGTATGAAAGTCTCATCCAACTAGAGGTCCTTGAGATTTCCAATTGTAAGTTCATGGAAGCAGTGATAATCACCAATGGAGGAAAGAATAAGCAACAATCCGTTCCTAAATTGTACGGTTGCCCTCAAAAACCTTTCGGAACTCACAAGCTTCTGCAACTTCGACGATATTCAATTGTGTTGCCTTCTTTGGCTGAATTGAGGCTTGAGAATTGTCCTAAATGCATACATTTGTCTCTAATTCTCAGGGTCAAGATATGCCTAAAGGTTTAGTATTTGTGAAATAGCTGACACTTAATCATTGATAACGAATGTATTTATACATATTACATGCACAGATATAAAAGTAATTACACCTAGTTAGCCTAAATACAAGCGTGGACCTGGTTACAATTATTAATTTCACTGCCTATTATGCCCCCGCAAGATAGAGCTACCGTCAAGGATGCCTATCTTGGAGCGATGATTCGTGAATTGCCGACGGGATAGAGGTTTGGTCAGAGAATCCGCCAGTGATCATTCGTGTGAACATGTGATATAGTAGTGTGACGGGCTACTTGATCCCGAACGAAGAAGAAATCAATGGCCACATGTTTCATTCGACTATGAAAAATCGGATTAGCACAGACATAAGTGGCACCGACATTGTCACAATAGATTACTGGAGTGGTGGTAACACGAATCTGAAGCTCAGAGAGAAGGTGACCAATCCAATTTAGTTCAGCAGCGGAGGAGGCAATAGCGCGATACTCAGCCTCAGTGGTTGATCGAGCAATAGTATGTTGCTTTTTGGAGCTCCAGCTAATGGGAGTAGAGCCATAGAAGACAACGAAAGCTGTAGTTGACCGACGATCATCAGGATCACCTGCCCAGTCGGCATCAGCGAATGCATGAAGTTACGGAGAAGAATGACGACGAATGAGCAATCCATGATAGACTGTACCCTTGAGATAGCGAAGAAGCCTTTTGACTGCATTCCAGTGGACTGTCGTCGGACGATGCATGAATTGAGAGAGCTTGTTGACAGCGAAGGAGACATCCGGACAAGTCAGAGAAAGGTACTGAAGAGAGCCGACAACCTGCCTATATTTTGTGGCATCCGCAGGTGCACTAAGATCAACCAGCCTGAGAGAATCTGACAGAGACAAAGGAGTGGAGACAGTATTCGCCTCAAGCATGTCAGTTTTTGTAAGAAGATCACGAATATATTTATGTTGAGATAAAAATAGTCCATTTGCAGAACGAGTTGCCTCAACACCAAGAAAAAATGATAGTGGACCAAGATCCTTCAAGGAAAAACGATGAGCCAGAGCAGTAATGAAGTCATGAACCTGTGACAGCGACGAGCCAGTGACAATAATATCGTCAACATACACTAGGAGATACAAAGACTGACCAGCTTGACGTCGAATAAAAAGAGATGCGTCACATTTAGAGTTGAAGAAGCCAGAGGCCTGAAGGAATGTGTGCAGCTCAGTAAACCAAGCACGGGGTGCCTGACGAAGCCCATAAATCGCCTTCTGAAGTTTGCAAACATGGTGCGGTACAGAGGGATCTACAAAGCCGGTCGGTTGCTCCATGTAAACATCATCAGTTAAAGAACCCTGCAAAAAGGCATTGTTAACGTCAAGTTGATGCAGAGGCCAACCATTAGTAACAGCAAACATTAGAATTAAACGGACAGTAACAGATTTAACAACTGGACTATAAGTCTCTGTGAAGTCAATGCCAGGACGTTGGTTAAAACCTTTCGCCACCAGGCGAGCCTTATATCGAGCCATTGAACCATCGGGGTTGTGCTTTATGCGAAAAACCCACTTGCACCCAACCACATTATGTATGGAATCGGAAGGGACCAATTTCTAGGTGTCATTCTTGACCAGTGCATCATATTCAGCACTCATGGCCTGTCGCCACTCCAAAAATTTTCGAGCCTGTGATAAAGTGGTTGGTTCGGTGAGGGGAGGTAAGTGAGTTGTGGTGTGAAGATCAAATATGGCCTTTGGTTTGAAAATATTACTCTTGGACCGTGTATGGATTTCATTTGGAGGAGGAGGGGCGGTCGGGTTTGGTAACAGTGGAGCGGACACAACTTGGGTAGACTCATCTAAGGGCTGTTGTGGTGGCAGCGTAATAGTGTGCTGCGTGGAGACAGAGGCGGTGGTATGAGGTGGACCAGCTGGTGATGGGCTGTTGGTCGGGTGGGAAAGTGAGTAAGGCGAGTGTTGTGAGAGCTGCATGTGGACAGGAAAAATATCAGCTAGGTGGCTGTCATTAGGGGACACATGTGCCGGCATGGGTGAAGACACAGTGGTGTCTTGGGACGTTACTGACCAGTGGAAGGGAGGAGTTGGACTAGTGGATGGTAAGGAGGAGAGGAACGGAAAAAATGACTCGACGAAGACGACATGACGAGATACAAATAAACGACTCATAGAGACATCAAGACACAAGTAGGCATTATGCTCAGTAGAGTAGCCAACAAAGACACAGGGGCGAGAACGGGGCTGCAGTTTGTGGGATGTGTATGGACGAAGCCACGGATAGCAAAGACACCCAAATATACGAAGTTTACTGTAATTCGGTTCCTTCCCAAATAAGACGAAGTATGGACTCTTGTGACTTAGAACCTTTGTGGGCATGCGATTTATGAGATATACAACTGTTTGGAAGGCCAAAGACCAGAATTGTAGTGGGACGGAAGCATGGTGAAGAAGAGTGAGAGTTGTTTCGACCACATGACGATACTTGCGTTCAGCAGTACCGACATGTTCAGGAGTGTGAGGTGGGGATTTGAGGTGCTGGATAACGAAAGATTTCAGTTCGAGACCCAGAGTTTGGGCCTCCCCACTGCCATCCGAATAGACTGTTTTAATTCGGGAATTGAAGAAATTTTCGATAAGAAGTTTGAACCGTTTGAAGACCTGTGAGACTTCAGATTTTTTGTCTGAGGGGATATAGCCAAGTATATTTCGAATAATAATCCACAAATATGACATAATATTTATATTTGTCAAATGATGATATATGTGTAGGACCCCAGACATCAGTAAACAAAATTTCAAACGGTTTATTGCTTGACAAAGTTGACGTCCCAAACGGTAGTTTGTGACTTTTATTACAAAGACATGAAGAACAATGAGAAAACAATTTTTCAGACTTGGAAACTTGAAGATTGGGAGACGAAAGAAGCCGTTGGAGAACTGGGGTAGACGGATGACCTAGACAACAGTGCCATGACTGAGACGAGACTGTAGACCGGGATGACGCGAAGTTCTGGTGAACATCAGAGTGACATGGAAGACTCGAATTAGGCCAAACATAAAGGTTCCCTTTATTCTGGCCGTGGACCAAGGATGCCCCCGTGTTCAGATCCTTCACAACAAAACAATCAGGAAAAAATTCAATGGAGGTATTATTGTGAGAACAAAATTTGGACACTAACACTAAGTTTTGTGAGATATTAGGAGAACACAATACATGCTGAAGATTAAAAGATGTAGTAGGAGTGGTTAAAGAAGTGGAACCAGTATGAGTGATAGGAATACTTTGGTTCATTTCCAGATTACATTCAACAATCTGGAAAGTTTGGCGTTGGACTAGGAGTGGATTGAGAAAGAAGGGCTGCATGAAAAACTTCCGGTGTACGCATGCAAATTAAAATTCCTTACATTCAGAGGCATTCACAAGGAAGCTGATATTTGTGTGTATTGTCTCCTTCACAAATTACCAAATCTTGAGAAACTTCAAGTTTACCGAGGCTTTTTCAAGGAAATATTCTCATATAAAGGATTTGGTTGTGAAAAAAGACATGAAGCATCAAGTAAATTAAGCTGCTTATGGCTTTTTGACTTGTTTGACTCGTTGCATCTGTGGGAGGAAAATTCTCTATCTAGTAAAGTTTTTCAAAATCTGACAATTCTAGAAGTATTAAGCTGTGGCAACTTAAAATGTTTAGTGCCATCTTTCGTGTCTTTCCAAAATTTGACAGCATTGTACGTGTCAAATTGTAATGGATTGCTCAATTTAGTGGCGGTCCCAATGGCTAAAAGTATGGTGCAACTTATAAAATTGAGTATATCTGAATGCAAAATGATTGAAGAAATCTTAATACATGAGGGAGATAAAGTGGAAGATCGTATCATTTTCAAGAAATTGATTTTTTTGGAACTTCAATGTTTACCAAGCCTCACAAGCTTCTATTCCGGGAATTATATTACTGAATTTCCATCTTTATTGCAAGTAGTTGTGAGAGAATGTCCGAATATGAAGACTTTTTCTCGAGGAGTTTTAAGCGCACCAAGGCTGTGCAGACTACAACTAACAGAAGTAGCAGAGGGTAAAGGATTTTGGGAAGGCAACCTTAATACTACCATAGAACATCTATTCATAGAGGTTATGCTGAATTAATCAAAAAATTTCATCTCCTTAAATTTTTTATTTTTTTTTACCTTTTTCTCTCTATGATTTGGAAATATATTTGCTACTTGATATGAAATAATTGAATTGTTCGAAGCTGGAAGTTATTTCAATTTTCTGTTTGCTAAATGAATTTGGGAGTATTTTGAATTGCTTAATTGATTGAATATTGTCTTCTTTTATTTTTTCTTGGTTTTTTTTTTAGATTTCTCGCTTTTGTCTCAGTCATGCTATGCTTTATAATTATAAGATATCTAAGAATTGTAATTAAGACATGAGTTGATTCTTTGGTTTATAGGTTTAACACCATGATTAATCTCTTTGTTAAATATCAAATAATTGAATTTAAGAACATATGGTAATATTATATGCTTTAACTAAATCCAATTAAGAATATAGTAAAATAAAGTATTTTCAAGATAAAATGAGATTAACTCAGTAGTTTGCCCCTCACATTTACACCATGAGGTTGTGGGTTCAAGTTTTTCCCTTCCCTAAATCTCAAATTATTATAATATTTCAAAAAATAATAATAATAATAATAAAGCATTTTCACTTTCATGTATTGGGGGAAGGTTTATAAGTAGTTTTTTTCTCCATATTTTAGAAGTAAGATTTTTGTTAAAGAATGATATTTTGGATATGGTTAACTTATAGAGAACATTTAAAAACACGAGTCAATTGGTTAAAAAAATTATTTGTTACTAATATGATTCATTATAATTACAGAGTTCTAAAGAAGGTTGAAATCGTGGTGTCAAATACAAGCTGTATTGGGCTTGGAAGAAAAATGTGTTCGGCCGCTAGAGAGAAGAAAAGAAAGAAAAAAGCGAGAGAGAAGAAGAAAACTTGGTTGTGCCTTTTCTCCACTCCGTTTCGAATCCGTCTGAAACAGTGAGCTCATGGGATTTGTGTCTATCTCAATCCCTAGTGTTTGAGAGAGTTAATCGTGGTGAGATTGTTCGTATTTTCTTCTCCATATATATTTTTTACTAAAATTGTTGTTTTTGAGAGGTGTTTGTTTGTGTACATACTGTTGGTTATAATAGTGGAGATACTATTCAGAGTTTGATCCGTGGATGTAGGCTTATGCCGAACCACATAAATCTTTGTGTTGTCTATTTTGTGCAATATATTTGTTTGCTTAACTATGAAGTAGTTTGGTGTTTTCTACCATTCACACAAATAATCGGTAATTGTGGTTTTGCTCAAATAGCAAGCTGGAACAAGGCGAGTCTTTTGTGAACTGTGAACAATGCAGCTCATTTTCTCCATTTGAAGAGAGTCATTTGTTTCCTTGGGAGTGGCACTATTGTTTCATCATTTAAAAAGAGTTGTGTGACTTCACTCATCATTTGTGGTAGAAAAATGGTGTATATGAACTTCTACATTTATGCATTCTCTATCCTATTTAGTTTCGAATTTCTGATAGATTTTGGTACGATTCTTAGCCATGTTGCTAATGGTTTTTCCAATCACAGGTATAGTTGATGATGCCTTTTGCATTGCATTTTTTCATGCATTTTTCTTATTGGGGTTGTAAAACCCATCATTAATGATGATCAAGTCAAAGCAAGGATTCTTTCAAAAATGAAAAGTCAAAGCAGGGAAGCTGTGTTCAATCGGCTTCAATCTGATGAATCAGTACTCACTCTACTTATTGGGAGATGCTTCAATATGTCTGGCACATACGTCTAAATCCACTCAAATCAATCATGTCATGCGATATGTATCTCTTATGTAATTGATTATTCATATTATGTGGCATGATTTGAGTAAATTTAGATGTATACGCTAGACACATCAAAGTATTTCTGCTACTGGTCTGGACGCATCTAGTTTAAAGCAATGTTTGTTTGTCCAACTTATCAGTAGACAATCATGTTCAATGAAAAAATAATAATAATGATGATGAAAAGAAATAGTGTGCCTACAATGATTTATAAATAGTGAAAGATATCTACTAGGTCTGCCATGGAAAAGTTTCTTATTTTTCAGTCTTATGTATATAATCATTTCTTTAAAGAAAATTCCAAAATATTAATTACATTCCGAAAGAAAGACATTTAAGAGGTGAATCTTGAAGCCAATTATCACAATGAGTCAAAAAAGGAGAAAAAAATGGAGAAAAAGAGTACAATTGTATCCAACTTACTATCCTTGATTTCTTTTATTCATGAACCATGCCAAAGTCCAACTGCATAAACATTTCATTTCATTTTTATTTATTTTTTCTCTCTGAACTCAATGCATATTGTTGAAGAATGGATTTAACTGGAATATAAATACAAAAGAAGAAGAAGAAGAAGAAGAAAATAAGGAAGTAAAGAAACAAACAGCATCATAATCTCCAAACTAATGAAGCTTCCCATTTATCTTCTAAGTCTGCTTTCACTTTTCTTCGCCTTCGCGCACTCTCCAAACAATGAAAACCGTCCTCCTTTGCGTTGACGAACGGGGGTTCCTTTGACCTATTCAGAGACAGAAATCGAACATTCTTAAATTATCCCGAAAGAAACGATAGAAACAAAGAAATAAACCAATAACTTACCTTTCCCTTCTTAGGAGGTCTTGTGTTGTTCCAACAGAAAAGTCCACTGCAACCTCCAGTTGCTGACCCTGATTCGTACCCCGCCCTGAAGAAGCACCAACATTTAGCTTAAATGGTAAACAAAATCTTGAGTTGGATCAAGATATAAACAGCCACAGAGCAGAATCAAGAATCTATTCAATAGACACTAATGTTCTCTCTTCAAAACTTTCAATGCTACCGTTTTTTATTTCGGATAAAATTATAAAGCTAAATACTAAATCACTGAAGTATATACAGAGTAGACAGATACGAAGACTATGAATCGTCAACTATAGCAGTTTTATGTGAACTTCTGAAATTTGAATCAAGAATCCATTCGCTAGACACTAATGTTCTCTCTTCAAAACATTCAATGTTACTGTTGTTAATTTCGGATAAAAGTAGAAGACTAATTACTAAATCACTGTAGTGTATGTAGAGCAGTCAGACTATGAATCCCAACCAAACCAGTTTTGTAAACTTCTGAATTTTGAATCAAGAATCCATTCGATACACAATAATGTTCTCTTTTCAAAACTTTCAATGTTACTGTTGTTTATTTCAGGTAAAATTAGAAGGCTAAATACTAGGGCCTGTTTGTTTTTCTGGCTGAAGACTTAAAGTTACTTGCTAAGACATTTTGTTTGTTTTTTAAGTGAAATGAGATCTGAAAAACTATTGAAAACATCTGAGAAAAAAAAGCTCAAATTTTTGACTTTTAACTGAAGTCTGGAAAGCTGGATATATTTTAACATTTTGCTTCCAGAAATGCCCTCAAGCAGAATTTACAATAACCTCAGATTTTTATTTCAAAACAAAAATCTGGGCACTTATTTGACATGGAGGGTTCCCAACAACCTTGATGTTGGAGGAGAGAAGCCGGCGGCCTCTTTGATGTCAAGTACCGTCGACCTTCGCAGGTGACCTTCACGAAGGAGGCCGGCGAACTTTTCTTTACCATCGAAGGAGGATGTCTATGGTTTATAGTGTTGTAGAAGACTTGAAGAAAGAAATAAAGAGATCTGAAAGAGAGAAGGAGATCTGAGAGAGATCTGGGTTTGGTCCTGCTTTTGCTTCTTCTTCTTTTTTTTTCCTTGTTTTTTTGCTTTCCTTTTTGGCTGTGAATGATGACGAGTGAAGACTTGTCTTTCCACTTTCCAAACTTGTCTAGTTATATATAATATTATATATATATATATAATGTTAAATCTTATCATCAATTATATTTATAAATATTCATTTATTTTCTTTCAAAAACAATATTCATTTATTTTTTATAAAAAAATGAATTATACTTTTAATTTGGATGAAGCTTTCAAATATTTATTTAATTAATTTAAACTAAAAATATTATAGGACACATTAACAATAGAATTATATCAATTATATATATATATATATATATATATAATTATAAGGGTATAATTGTCATATGACTGGTTTTCAGACATTGATATTCAGATATCATAAGTAAAAAAACAAACGCATCATCAGGATTTCAGATTTCAGTCACCATTCATACTTAAGTCAACTTCAGACCTATTCAGACTTCAGACGAAAAAAACAAACGCCACCTAAATCACTGAAGTATGTATAGAGCACATAGATACAAAGACTACAAATCATCAACCAAACCAGTTTTCTATGAACTTCTGAAATTTGAATCAAGAATCCATTTGATAGACACTAATGTTCTCTTTTCAAAACTTTCGATGCTACTGTTGTTTATTTCGGATAAAATCAGAAGACTAAATACTAAATCACTGAAGTATATATAGAGCACACAGATACAAAGACTACGAATCATCAACCAAACTAGTTTTCTGTAAACTTCTAGAATTTGATGTTGGATTTTGACATGGTTGTTTTCTAGATATAAGAAATGAGCTAGTGTATGGTTCACCGGGTTTTAAGCAATGGCTAAATACTCGTTTTAATGAAGTTCTAGACGATTTTAGTTTTTACAATTACATATAATTTGTATAGTGATCAGGGAAAGACTTACAGGTTCTCTTTGCTGAAATTGTCCATAAAGCTAGTGCCATGCAATAAGCTTGGCGACATAGGATAATGATCGGCCGTTTTACCATTCTGGTCCTTCTGAAATCTTTCATCATTAAGCTTCAAAACTTTGAGTTCCTGGTTTAGTTCATCTTCCCACTGCTGAGAAGACAATGCAGATGAAAGCACGGAATCTATACGATTTTGATGATAAATACCCTCCTGAGGCAGTACTTGGTTCTTCTCAGGTCTCAACTGATTCAATGATCCAGCGGTGCCTTTCTCTGTAGCTTGTAACCAAGTAGTTTCTAACCTCTGCTTGTGTATAATTGATTCTATTCTCTGCATTGGAATTGCTTAATAGGTTTAGAAGTTTGTGTGTAAATAATGCCTTCGTATTATTAACTGATGAGAAGAGTATTTATACAAACTTACATTCGTAACTAACAAGTAATATAGATACAAAAGAATTTACTAAAGTCTCCTACTTGTACACGGCAGCTACTAGCAGTGGCTAGTTGTTGTCTTGTGAATCTCTACTCCTAATATGCCCCCGCAAGATAGAGCAGCCAGCGAGGACGCCTATCTTGGACCGATGATCTTGGAACTGCTTGTGGGAAAGAGCCTTGGTGAGGGAGTCAGCAAGCTGATCCTTTGTGCTAACATGAGCTACACGCAGCTGGTTGCGAGCTACTTGATCCCGAACAAAGAAGAAATCGATGGCAACATGCTTCATGCTACTGTGGAAAATGGGATTTGCGCAGACATAAGTGGCACCTACATTGTCGCAGTAGATGACAGGAGTAACAGGTACTTGTATTTGAAGTTCATGGAGGAGGTGACCGACCCAATTGAGCTCCGCAGCTGCGGAGGCTATGGCGTGAAACTCTGCTTCAGTGGAAGATCAGGCAATAGTGTTTTGTTTCTTAGAGCTCCAGCTTATAGGCATGGAGCCAAGGAACACAACATACGTAGTGGTAGATCGCCGATCGTTAAGGTCGCCCGCCCAATCGGCATCTACAAATGCATGAAGGCGAAGAGAAGAGCTGCTAGAGATGAGAAGACCGTGGTCAAGGGACCCTTTTAGGTACCTGAGCACACGTTTGATAGCATTCCAGTGTATCGTGGTTGGGCGATGCATGAACTGAGAGAGTTTGTTCACTGCAAAGGAGATGTCTGGACGAATCAGTGATAGATATTACAGGGAACCAAGGACTTGCCTATATTGAGTGTTATCCGTTGGTGCACTCCCATCATTTAGTTTCAAGGATTCAGTGAGTGACAATGGTGTCGAGACTAGCTTTGCTTCAAGCATGTTTGTTTTGACGAGGAGATCACGGATGTACTGTTGCTGAGAGAGATATAGTTCATGTGAGGAGCGGTGCGCCTCCACTCCAAGAAAGAACGAAAGTAGACCAAGATCTTTCAGGGAGAAACGATGAGCCAGAGTGGTAATAAAGTCACGAACATGAGAGTCTGAAGAGCCAGTGATAATGATATCATCAACGTAGATAAAAAGATACAGTGTGTGTCCAAAACGGTGCCAAATGAAGAGAGATGCATCACATTTGGAGTTGATGAACCCGGTTGCCAGTAGAAAAGTACGAAGTTCAGTGTACCAAGCACGCGGAGCCTGACGAAGACCATAAATCGCCTTCCGGAGCTTACATACATGGTGCGGTTTGGTAGAATGGGTGAAGTCTAGCGACTGCACCATAAATACATCATCCGTGAGTGTACCCTGTAAAAAAGCATTATTGACATCTAGTTGGCGTAGTGGCCAACCGTTAGTGATAGCAATTGTTAGAATAAGGAGAATCGTGACAGGTTTCACTACAGGACTGAATGTCTCATTGAAGTCGACGCTTGGGCATTGATGGAATCCTTTAGCCACTAGGCGGGCTTTGTACCGAGCCACCGAACCATCAGGGTGGTGTTTGATCCGAAAAATCCATTTACAACCCATCACATTCTGTGACGGATGAGATGGAACCAAATCCCAGGTGGCATTATGTTCAGTTGAGTAACCAACAAAGACACATGGCATTGAGCAGGGTTATAGTTTGTGAGATGTATACGGTCGTAACCAAGGGTAACAAAGACAACCGAATACACGTAATTTTCGATAATTCGGGTCTTTGCCAAATAGCATGCGGTATGGAGATTGGTGGCTAAGAACTTGAGTAGGCATGTGATTTATCAAGTAAACCGCAGCACGAAAGGCAAGGGACCAATATTTGAGAGGCAAAGACGTATGGTGAAGCAAGGTTAGTGCCGTTTCCACCACATGCCTATGTTTGTGTTCAGCTGTGCCTACATGCTCAGGTGTGTGAGGTGGGGATTTTAAGTGTTGGATTCCTAGATTTTTCAGGTCATGACCAAGGGCTTGGGCCTCCCCACTACCATCAGATAAACAGTTTTAATTTTAGAGTTAAAAAAGTTCTCAACTAGAGCTCTAAACTGTTTAAAAATTTGTGGAACCTCAGATTTATTTTTGAGTAGATATATCCAAGTATATTTAGTGAAATAATCCAAAAAGATGACATAATAGCAAAAATTATCAAATGAAGAAATATGAGCCGGACCCCAAACATCAGTAAATAGAATTTCTAATGGTTTATTGCTAGACAATGTTGATTTACCAAAAGGTAATTTATGACTCTTATTACATTGACATGCAGAACAAAAAGAAAACAGAGCCCCGGACTTGGTGACTTGAAGATTGTGAGACTGGAGAAGCTTTTGAATTACTTGCATGGAGGGATGTCCTAGACGACAATGCCACACTAAAGGTGAGATGACAAGGTTGACAGATGCTGAATATAGGTGGACTGGTGACTTTGGTGGACGCAGCTGACTGGACCTCGGCCAAATATAAAGATTTCATTTATTCTGGCCTCGGACCAATGATGCCCCCGTAGTCAGATCCTTCATAAGAAAACAGTCAGGAAAAAATTCAATTGATGTGTTATTGTGAGAGCAAAATTGAGATACTGACACTAGGTTATGAGATATTTTAGGTGAGCACAAGACATTTTTAAAGTGAAAAGAGTGGTCAGAATTAAGCAAAGAAGTAGAGCCAATGTAAGTGATAGGAATAGATTTACCGTCCCCAAGTGTGATGTCCTCTGGTCCACCATACTCCGAATGCAGTGATAGGTTCTGAAGATCCGATGTCATATGATGGGACGCACCCGAGTCAAGTATCCAATTAGTGTTGTTGCGTGAGCCAGACTGATCAGATGTCATATGGTTGGCTTGTGGCCAATGTTGGGCTGCCGGAGGTGGACGAGAACGACATGTGCGGGCTGTGTGCCCAATTTTGTCACAGAGTTGACATATTGGTCGTGTATTGTTAGGAGATGATTGTGGGCGCCATTGATTCTGCTGAGTTGTGTTGGATGGACTGTGACGATATGAGCTGCTGTAGTTGGAGTTGGAACCGCGACCTCCGCCCTGTGCATGACCAAAATTTTGGGGCTGACTGTGGAAATTATTGTGGCCAAAATTTTGGTGGTGTCCAGTGTTGGTGGGGTAGTTCCCTTGTTGTCCTCGACCTCGCCGATTGAATGTTCTTTGGTTGAATTGGGTTGTTATCGTAGGACCATTTTTTTTTTATTCCTCACGTCGAAGGTAAGCTTCATGATCAAGGAGTTTGTCATACAGTTCTTCAAAAGAAATTGGGATGTCTTGGGCTCGAATAGCAGAAGCAAGAGGCATGTAGGCCGAACCTAGTCCATTCAACGTGTGTACAACAATTGTACCATCATCAACTGAATGACCAATTAATTCAAGATTGTCAATAATGGACTTGATCCCTTGCATATAGTCCGCTACGGACTTGTCTTCCAGGCTAACATTTGCTAGTGAGTCAAGGAGACCAAGTTTGCGAGTATTGGATTGGTTAGCATAGGTAGCCTCTAGTTTCATCCAGGCTTGAGCGGAGGTGGTGGACCGAGTGACTATGGATTGTACGGCTCCCATGCATGAGACTTGAATTGCATGAAGAAGTAGGCAGTCTTGACGAAGCCAAATCTGATGATCCGGATTGGATGTAGTTCGGTCTGACTCTTGGCCATTGGTGGCATCAGAAGAGGCTGAAACAGTTTTTGAGGGACACGGTTTGGTACCATCTAGATATCCCATAAGATCATAACCAAAAAGTAGGTTTTCGAATTGTGATCTCCATGCTGCATAGTTCCCTCCTTTGGTTAGTTTGATAGGAACTTGAGTGGAGTTTATGGCAATAATTGATGGAGGCTGGTTGGTATTGTTGTTGGCTGTTCCCTTGAGAGTTACTTGAGGAGCAAAGGAAGAGGAGGAAGAGGCTGCGGTTGGACCAGTCATAGTGACGACAGCTATTCTAGGTTTAGAGAGAAAAGAAATTTAGGGTTTTAGGATCTCAAGCTATTTCTTAGCTGATTGCTCTGATACCATAATAGGTTTAGAAGTTTGTGTGTAAATATTCGTATTATTAACCGATGAGAAGAGTATTTATACAAACTTACATTCGTAACTGACAAGTAATATAGATACAAAAGAATTTACAAAAGTCTCCTACTTGTACACGGCAGCTACTAGCAGTGGCTAGTTGTTGTCTTGTGAATCTCTACTCCTAATATTGCTTGCTTCCTCTCTTTTGTACCACCAATATCAGAACTGCCTTCAGCCAGCAACTCCAACGATCCACCAGCAGATTGAAAGGTTCCAGCCTGAAATGGAGAAGAATTGGAATAATCTTCTGCTCCTACAAGCTTACTATCCAAGTCATTAAAACTTCCTCTGGATGCTTTCTGGGGCAACTGAAGTAAGTCCGAATTAGAATGATTATCGTTATCTGCCTTTCTTTCCCTGTCAACCACAGTTGTTTCTGTCTGCTTCATAGAAGCCTCGCCGCCTGACAAGAGGATTATTCTAACCTCTACATTACGTCTTAGGACCGTTTCAATTGAGTTGGTGATGCTGCTCAAAAACCTTTCAGCTCTAGACATAATATCTCCGTCACCAAATGCAATGTATGCAATTAAGACACCTGCAAAGAGAACCATATTATAGTTGCCAAATGACAAAGAAAACAGCATAGCCAACTTCTTTTGAAACTTATGAGCTTACCTTCGACTTCAGATATAGACCAAAGCTTTCCATGCACCCAGAGCAGTTGTTTCACCGTCTTCGAGTGGCACCTTTCAATACTCTTCGCCCATATTTCACATAGCTTGTCTGAATTTTGGCGTGCAATAATCATATTTCCAACCATGTTATTATCATGTGAAGTAGTCAAGGCCCCACCATCCTTCAACCGGGAATGTGAGGGCTTGGAATGAGAACTATAACCATCAGTTCGTGCTAATAATTCTCCTTGAAGGCTGGAGTTTCCGTTTACTGCTTCACGTAAGGAAGCAAGAGAAGTTGAATTCCGATGCATGTATTGAGAACCTGACTTCCGCTTGTAAACAGTGGCGTAAAAATCCAAATTTTGGGTCAGATTCAAATTTTTGAACAAGTCCTCAATTTAACTTCTATAACCTTTTCGACTACTATGGTTCATATTAATGAGAAATTAATGAAACAGTAAAGTTAGCACTTGGAATGTTAATTTTTAGGGGTATTATCAATTTAGTCTCTAAATTTTGGTGAAATATCAACTTTTTAAACGTGTTTGTTTTTTTAGAATCTGTGGTCCTTTAATTTTCATAAATATATAGTCTATTATTTATGGACTTGGATAATCTCCTCTCTTCTTCTCATCTCACCTAACCTCATCCTCACTGTATTTAATCTCATGACACATAAGTATTGCAATGAATGAATGGTTAAAATACTATTGCTTTCCACTTGTATTTTATCAACAACCAATCACATTTTTTAAAAAGATGAGGAAAAAGGTGAGATGAAGAGAGGATCATAATCCATTATTTATTCTATATACAATACTTGTACGTCTATTATTTATTTAATTTTCTTTTTTTATATAAGCTAAACAATAAAAGAAATAATGTACTTAATAAAGAGTCCACTATAATTGAAGTTGAATTTAGCTCAGTGAATAGGGATGTCAAAAAAAACCCGAATCCACGGACCCCGCACCACATGAGACAGGATTTTACCAAAATAAATGTAAATAGGGTCAGGGTGGGTTTGAGGCTGATACCTATTCCTTGTATTAGAAACCGGACATGGTTGGGATTTGTCGTCCCGTCCCGATCCTATTTATTATTTATTAAGTAATAATATTAATATTTAATCAATAAAAATTAAGATATATTCTTTTAATTAATAAAATAATATATATTTTATTAGTGATAACATGAATTCTTTTTATCCAATTTAAACCTAATTTTTATTCAAATTAAAAAAAAAAAAAAAAAAGTTATTATACAAACTTTGGGTAGGGCAGGGTCAGGACCACCTCTGCCACCCTGGAAATTCCCCGACCCCAACCCCAATAGTTGGGGTTGGAGCAAGGTTGTTGTCCCCACCCCGGTGACATTCCTATCGGTGGTAAACCTTTATACCCACATCAATAAATATGTCTCATATTCCAAGTCTCAAATTTATAATAATTCAAAATTATATATATATACAGTCTTTCTATTATCAGTTCGAACTGACAAAAGTTATATCAGTTCCTTGTATGTAGGCCATTGGATTTAAATACTTTGACTGACAAGTGCATACAGCCAAGTCTAAGTATTTAAATTCAGTGGCCCACATACAAAGAACTGATATAACTTTTGTCAGTTCGAACTGATAATAGAATTTTTGTATATATATATATATATATATACACATACCATTTTCATTTTCTTTATGAGAACGAGAAATCATAATTTTTCATAGTCAAAATAACTAATAAAAGGATTTTGTTATTATACATTACTTATTTGAGTTTATTTATTTTTGGAAATCAATTTTTCTTTTGAAATATTTGAGTTTTTTTTTTTTTTTTTTTTTTTTGGAGAGAAAGAGAGAGAATGATAAAGAAAATGAATAATTGATTGAGAGTAAAAGTCCCAATATTCCAAGAATATAATTAGGATTATCCATGATAATAAATAAACAATGATGCACATCCACACCTTTTTCTTTTTCTTTTTTAGTTTGATGTAACATGACTTTAAATCTCACATTTGTTAATTTAAACTTAAAGTGTGAAGAGACTCTTTCTCTTAAATTGTAAAATGAGTTTCCCCTATAGTGAGAGTTGCATTTCAAGATGTGTTTATAGCGATTGATCTCATACTCTTGTCAGATCCCATTAGACATTTGACCCAATCGATATTAAATTTCAAAAATAAATAAATAAACAATGATAACTTAAGATTGAGAGATTACATAGTGTTTTAGAATGAAATTCTACTCATACATTAATAGAAGGGTTTGGTTTAATTTGAATAAAGATTCTCTTAATTTGCATTTTTAGGCATCAATAAAGAGTGATTATGGATATTGATAATTAAGATAAATATAAGATTATAATTATAAAAAAAAGATAAATAAAAAAAATATAAGGATTCACAAATTTATAAGTTTAATTATATTGTCATTGTATGAACAAATAAGATTGAGAAGCGGGTGATAAGTGATAACATAGTGCAAAAATGAAGAAGGTTCAAAATTGAGATAAAAAGTGAATGCAAGCTTTTGTAAGTAGATAAACATATCGTCCAATTTTCTCTTTTGAGCACACAACTTTGAATATATCTTGAGCATATTAATACACATCACCACACTTTTGTCATATGTATTATTATGATTGAAGTTATGTTGACACGTCAAAAGTGTGGTGATATGTATTAGTATACTCAAAGTGTGTGCTCATAAGAGAAAAATTGACATATCATCTTTCATCATCTATTGCTCACTCACTTGAGATGCGCTTGGCCAACAATTTTGTCCCTTATTTTAGCATTTTGCTAATTTTTTTTTTTTTGAAATATTATAGTAACTCAAGATTTGAGGATGAGGTAGACTTTAACCCACAATCTCATACGACAGATGTGAGAGACAAATTTCTAGGCCAACCAACCTCATCTTGTTTTATAAAGTAGTGAAAATGTAAGAAGCTCAACTTCCAAAAATTCGACCAGACGAAGTCGACTAGTATTACGATCAAGAGTTAGAGTCGTGATTCTCTCTTCAGAATTAAAATAATAGCTCTAAAATAAAAATAAAAATAATAATTCTAAAACCCCTCTGCTATAAAGAATTATGCCAAATTAATATGTAAATATATCGTTTCAAAATTAAGTAGAAACTCTACTTAACTTTATCGGAGCTCAAACCCCCTAACGTTAATTAATCTCCCCTAATGTTAATCAAACGTAAGAGAAGTAAATGAATTAATCAAAAAATTAATTGATTTCCAAAAAACATAAAAAAAAAAAATTATCAGCATCCCCTTATTTACTAAAATACCACTCATTGGATGGAATTGGATGGGATTATATGAAATTGGATGGAATGGCCATTAGTGTCACACTTTGAAACCAATTCCCAATCTAGTGGTCATTTTGATAGTGTGTCATCAAATTGATGACCACCAAGGTAATTATCCCTAAAAATAATTAACATATTTATATTATAAAATGTTAACTAATTAGTTTAATATTAATTAAAAATTGAGAAATTAAGCACATTTGAAAACAAAATTAATTTTATGCTATTACCTCTAATTCACAGTATATATATAAGTTTTAAAAAAAGAAATAAAAATAAATAAATTCAAACCAAAAGCATGAAATTCAAGGTAGCGTCAATTCAAATAAAGTTTTATTATTGTTATTATTTTTATGGTTCATGTGTACCAAATCGTCAAGCCGCAAGGATACATCATGTATATATATAATTAAATATAATAAACAGAACAAAGTGGAATTTATTAATTCTACATAACATTAACATGTAAGATTAACACAGATGCAAACTATATTTCAATCTTCTATGCTTCACGGTCTTTCTACTCAGTATATCATCTTCTAGAAATGAAGAACAAAAAATAGCCAAATAGTTAAAAATATCCAAACAGATTAACGCTAACTTAACTTGTAATGAAAATTACAAAAAATAAAAAACCATAAATTTATTTGTGTTACACGTGTGTGGCTTTTCCACCACATACATTCTTTTGGTTTCTTGAGTAAGCCAAGCCACGTGGAAGCATGCCTTGTTTTGCTTCATGCTTAAGTGAAGTAAGTGGTGGAATATTACAATATTCACCCCTCTCTTTCTTGCCTATATATATGGCTTTCATTATTAATAGTAAGGTTGTTGTAAAAAACTGATACTCACTTAAAATCAATAAAAGGCAATATATTCTCTCTCGCTTATCTCTCTTTGTTTCATCTCTTATTTTATTTTATTTCTCTCTTATTAATTATTTACTTTATCATATTATTACTCTCTCATCTTGTTTCTATTATATTATCTATTGTTTCAATTTAATTTACAACAATTTGGTTATTTTTTAGCAATTTCATATTTAAAAATTGTTCAAATTATTTTATTTTTATTTAAATTTATGAGACATATGTAAACAAAAATACTTTTATTTATGTGGATTGTATTAACGTAATCCAAAATTCATATTAGTAGAATTTATTGATTATGTGCAAGATTATTAAAACATGTACAAAGTAAAAGAGGTCATTTAAAAATATGTGCAAGATTATTAATTAATTAATCTAAATATATATATTATATTCGAATAAACAAAAGTCACAAAAATGTGAAATTTACAATTCACTGTGTTATAACTTGTAAGTTCTTGGATGGCAAGTCATGTCATGTTTTCCTTATGTAATGGGGTACGTAAAAATCCAAATTTTTGAACAAGTTCTCAATTTAACTTCTATAACCTTTTCAACTACTACGGTTCGTATTAATGAGAAATCAATGAAACAGTAAACTTAGCACTTGGAATGTTAATTTTTAGGGGTATTATCTAAATTTCGGTGAAATATCAACTTTTTAAACGTGTTTGTTTTTTTTAGAATCTATGGTCCTTTACTTTTCATAAATATATAGTCTATTATTTATGGACTTGGATCATCTCCTCTCTTCTCCTCATCTCACCTAACCTCATCCTCACTGTATTTAATTTTATGACACATAAGTATTGCAATGAATGAATAGTTAAAATATGATTGCTTTCCACTTGCATTTTATCAACAACCAATCGCATTCTTTAAAAAGATGAGGAAAAAGGTGAGGTGAGGAGAGGATCCTAATCCATTATTTATTCTATATACAATACTTGTACGTCTATTATTTATTTAATTTTCATTTTTTATATAAGCTAAACAATAAAAAAATAAATAATGTACTTAATAAAGAGTCCACTATAATTGAAGTTGAATTTAGCTCGGTGAACAGGGATGTCAAAAAAAAAACCCGAATCCACGGGACCCCACCCCACATGAGGCAGGATTTTACCAAAATAAATGTAAATGGGGTCGTGGTGGGTTTGAGGTTGATACCTATTCCTTGTATTAGAAACCGGGCATGGTTGAGATTTGTCGTCCCATCCCGATCCTGTTTATTATTTATTAATTAATAACATTAATATTTAATCAATAAAAATTAAGATATATTCTTTTAATTAATAAAATAATATATATTTTATTAGTGATAACATGAATTCTTTTTATCCAATTTAAACCTAATTTTTATTCAAATTTTTTTTAAAAAAAAGTTATTATACAAACTTTGGGTAGGGCGGGGTCAGGGCCACCTCTGCCACACCTGCCACCCTGGAAATTCCCTGACCTCGACCCCGACCCTGATCTTCAATAGTTGGGGTTGGAGCAAGGTTGGTGTGAAATATTTTTGTTGGGATCTGGGTCGAGATTTGTTGTCCCCGCCTCGATGACATTCCTATCGGTGGTAAACCTTTATACCCTCGTCAATAAATATGTCTAATATTCCAAGTCTCAAATTTATAATAATTCAAAATTATAAATATATATATATATATATATTCCATTTTCATTTTCTTTATGAGAACGAGAAATCATAATTTTTCATAGTCAAAATAACTAATAAAAGGATTTTGTTATTATACATTACTTTTGTATAGTTGTTGTCTTGCTGCATAATTTGAGTCTTTTTCAAGTATTAAATTTTAAATACCATAAATACCCATAATTTGAACCCAAGCCGACTTAACCCTAAATTTGAAATACCCACGTTAGGGCCAAAAATTGGACCGTTATAAATCCTAACCCGAATTGACTTTCAACACCATAAATCACAACGCTTAGTCTTTTGGCGGGACATCAAACCATTCCCGGAAATCTTTTGTTCTCTCTAACTTTTTTCTCTTTTGTTCTTGAATCTTGACGACCAAACAAACTCCTGGAAGAAGGAACTTTAATTTTTGTTTCAGATTTGGTTGCCATTTAGATTTAGATTTAGATTTCGATTTCTCTCGATGGATCACGAAAGAAGACTACAGAGACTGGTAGAGACAGACTGGTACTCTCCAAGAAGACTCCTTAGCAGTCCCATCCAATACGATTTTCCGGTAAACAAGAAATCATTAGTATTTATTTACTTAGCTTTTTTGCTGAAGAATTTTTCATCTTCTTGTCATGTTTTATGTTTCAAACTATTAATGTTTTCTTGTTTATTGGTTTCAGGGGGATCGGTTTATACCGAACCGAAGTTTGATGAATCTCGATCAAGCTCACGGTTTGTTGACCGCCAAACCTAAGGAATACTACAATCCCAAATTTAATGTAAATTTCTTCTGTTTTTCTTTTCATTCGGGTGATTTTTTTTCTTTCTAATTCTTGGGTTTTCTTGATGGGGATTTTGTTTTTGTTTTTGTTTTCTTGATGGGGATTTTTTTTGGGTTTTTGATTTGAAAGTCAAATTCATGATTTAGGGTTTCTTTTTTCTTTTCGAGTTCAAAATTGTGTATGGGTTATTTTAATTGTGTTTGGTTGGTCTAGGTTTTGACAAGAAGAATACGTTGAAATTTGAATTTAGGTTTTGGGATTTATGGGTTGTTTAAATTGTATTAGGGCATTATCAGGATGTTAGACTTAGAAGAGATAAAATTTCACAACAATTTGGTTCACGGGTTGTGTTTTGTTGTGGTGACAGGATGCGTATCGACAAAAAATAGCAGAGAATTTGACTTTGGATTCTGAAGGGAGGCCCTTTAGGATGCTGGTATTTAGAGGAAGCCCGAAATCTAGTAGAAATTCATGCCGTGGTATCGATGAGATCAGAAGGGAGGATGCTGAGGCATTGAAAAATACTACCAAGCAGTCTCCACGTCGAAAGTTACCTAAGGTACCTCTCATATAATTTCTCATTTAAGTATCGGTAGCTGTCTCAACCCTGTTTTTTACTTTATACATCTGTGAGCTCAACAGCAGGAATTTTATGGTGATTACTCATAATCATATAATGTGATTCATGGTTTGTGCAGCAAGAAGCTCGGGTTCTGGATGCACCAGATCTAATAGACAACTATTATCAGAAAAACCTGGATTGGGGAAATAACAACATTCTAGCTGTTGCTTTGGGTTCAGAACTATATCTATGGAACTCTAAGAATAGTAATGTTCAAAAGTTGTTGCAAGCTGTTGAGGAGGACAATTACCCCACAAGTGTAGCCTGGTCTGGGAGTGCTAGAAATCTGGTTGTTGGATATGCCAACTCCAAACTTGAGCTCTGGGATGCCGAGACTTCAAAACTGGTAAACTTCTCCTCTAACTGTCTTTCATTATCATTCAATTGTTCTAGTTTTCTGTGGTTGATTGAAAGCATAATATTAATTTTCACTTGCAGGTCAGAACCCTAAAAGGTCATAAAAGAAGAGTGGGTACTGTATCGTGGAACAACCGTAACAGTCATGTTTTAACTTCGGGAAGCCTGGACAAATCCATTGTTAATCATGATGGTACTTGAATTTCACCATCTCTTGCATGGAAATCTAATTTTTTTTTTTCACCTTTAGCTATTACAATCACTAAACCATGTACTGACTTTTGTTTGTTTGGTTCATGTGTTTTGCTACTGGCAGTTAGAGTATCAAACAATGTGACTTCTCGCATAAGAGCACACACAGCAGAAGTGTGTGGACTGAAGTGGTCTAATGAAGGCAATCTACTGGCAAGTGGTGGCAACGAAAATCTTATACACATATGGGAACCTTCCAAGATGAGTTCATCGAATTACTTGCATCGATTCAATGATCATTCTGCTGCTGTCAAGGCTCTTGCATGGTGCCCTCATCAGTTTAATGTACTTGCCTCCGGTGGAGGCACAAAAGATGGGTGTATTAAGATATGGAATGCACAAAAGGGAAAATGTCTCCACAGTGTTGAAACCAAAGCACAGGCAAGCGAAATATTACATTCCTTTTCTTGTAAGTTTTTAATAGATCGAAATTAGAAACCATTGTTATCCTAATTAAAAAAATTGTTGAAATATAACTGTCCTGTATGTGCAGATATGTGGACTGGAATGGAACAGGCATCACAAAGAGATTTTGAGTGGCCATGGCTTTAGTGAAAGTGGGAATGACAACAACAACAAACTGTGCTTGTGGGAATACCCTAGCATGACTAAAATCGGAGAATTAAAATCTCATCGCTCCAGAGTCATTGAACTTTCTCAGGTTTGACTATTCAAGAACTCGAGTTTTAAATTTCGTAGCTTAAAAATAAATGAATCTAAATTGCTTATATCATCAATGTGTTGCAGAGCACTGATGGCCTAACTGTGGTATCAGCTGGAGCAGATCAAACTCTTACCTTGTGGGATGTTTTTGGACCACCTAACAATCAAGAATCAAAAGTTTCATATCTTGACGGCCTTCTATCTCTCAAGATATCCCCTATAAGATGATGAGAACTGAAAGAATGTATGTTTTTGCTTCAAGCTCCAAATGTCAATCATCACAAGTGTAATTACTGTTACTGTAAAGGAAACTATATTAATGAAGAAAATTACTACTTATATCCCATTCTTAGTGCAAAGATTGTCTCAACTTTTCTTTCTACTTTTTATTTCTTCATACAAATATCATTCACAACTTTACTGGACTTAAGCTTGATGGCATTACAAAGTAAACCCAGAAATGAAATGGCGATCTCATGGCGACACAAAGCAAAGTTGACTATGTACCATCAAGCAAATTATGAAATAATCACACTAGATATTAGTACAACAAACAAAAACGATCATTTTGTTTTTCATTCCTCGGGTCAGTTATTTATAAGACTGTAACAATAAGTCGCCTACGGTGGACAAAAACGTTAGGCATAGTGTAAATCTTCATAAAAAAGGTAATAAGATCTTGCGAAATGGATGTATAATAATTAAGCACAGAGACAAATGATGATATGATGCATATCCTACTTGTGCGGCATTATTGAAAGGTGGAAGGATGTCACCCCTGTTGTAGGAAACAAGTATGATGTCTTCCAGTGACATTCCATCTAGCTCTGTTCCTGCAATTTGATTGTTCAGGTTTTCCACATAAGTTCTGTGGTGCTTTCCCCAATGATACTCCAGCGTGTCCCGGCTCATATGCGGCTCCAATGCATTCTGCCAGCCACATATATATATATATATATATATATATATATATATATATAGGGGCATAGCTGGAAAATAATTTCAGGGTGGGCTAATCTATTTTTTTTTTCTTATTTAAAAATCCTAAAATTTTGAACTAACCACTAAATAAAATTTTTCTTTGTAATAATTAAATCAAAACGACACAAGAGAAATTTCAAAATAAATAAATGATATACCTAGTAAAAGATAATGGTAACACACAATAAAAATTTTCAATGTATAATTTTCTTTTCAAATCCCCAAAAGTAAAATAAACCTTAACTTTCCTAAGATTTTTCTTTTCTTTTCTAACTTTGCTATCTCATAAGAAGACACATTAATATACAAAACCTAAATCTCAATAATAAAATAGAATACTTAAATAACAATCATAAAATGCAAAACATAAAATTAAAACCATTCTAAGTAAATAAATAAATAAAGATTAAAGTTAAAGGAATTTACTTTCTAATTGAGAGATTTAAGAGAAGAGAGAACTCAAAGAAGTTAGAGTCTGAGATTTAGGAAAGTGGAAAAGAAAGAAAAAGTGAAAGGTTTGGGAATCCATCGAATGATGATCGTTGAAACAAGATGATTTTTTTTTTTTTTTTTTTTTCATTTGGATTGATCTATTTTAACAAAGTTTTTAGACTAGATGGACATATTTTATAAAGTTTTGTTTATTGGGCTTTAGTAAGTTTAAAATATTTTTTACAGTTTTATTTATTGGGCTTTAGTAAGTTTAACAACCAGAAATAAAACTTAAAATTATTTTTCAAACTTAAAATTATTTATTGGGTTAATCAAATAAAACTTAAAGTTATTTTTCAAAAAACTTGGGTGGGCTACAGCCCACCCAAGCCCCCGCAGGGCTATGCCACTATATATATATATATATATATATATATATATTTTTTTTTTTTTTTTTTTTTTTTTGATAATGATAAACACACCAGGACACAAGTCAATAACCAAGTAACCAACACTATATAATAAGCAAAGGTGAAAATAGGAAATGTAAAGTTAATCTAAGTTATTATTCACCAAATTGCAGCATTTCCAAGTCTAAGAAGAAAGTTTCATTCATGTTTACCAGTGGATAAGGCGGCGGCTTCAGCTCAAACAAGGCAGAAATTGTAGCGGGACGAGCCTTTCTTGTCTGCACCATCTGATAACACTCGAAACAGTAACATTCTTATAAGAAAAAACAAAACATTTCATCGAACACCATGTATACATTTCCTTGTCTACTTTGTTTCTCGAAGAATACACAAAACAAGAGCAGACCTGTTTGTTTCCCCGGTGAAATTGCAAGCCTGGAGTCCGTCCACTAAGTCCTGGAATAAAACCCATTAAAACCAATTCAATAAGAGAAGAAAAAGTGAAATGCGTTTTAGAATGGGTACCTTGGCATGGGAAGGTCAACCAAACAGGGTTGGCCGCTGCAGCAACCATTTTGATATATCTTTAACCCAATTTGGAAACAAGCAAGTCTATCATAAACTAATTCAAACTCATGAGATAGACTTAAGACACTGTTCAACTGTTCAAGTACCAGATTTTAGGTCAGGTGTTGCTGTTGCACCAAGTTAGTATGTGTAGTACACAAAAGTGTAGTACGCTTGTCGGTTTGTGAGATGGGATCTTGATTCTTGAATAATCTAGTCAAGTATTTCCTCATATCATATGTTGACATTATTTATTAACAAACCGACAAGACAAGCTTGTTCGTGTATAGTCAATAGTGGGCTGCCAATTTTTTATGAGTCTATTTATGTCACCATTTCAATTGTTGAGTTCAATTTCTATGCTTTATCTGTAATTGACAAAGTTAGAATAGCCAAATTGAAATATGATTACATGAACTATTCAGAAGATACAACTTTTTTCGATAGTAAACAAGATAATCCCATCAACAAGCTCTGCTTTCAGAGAGACAACAAGGATGATAAAATTGCAGCAGCATGAGCCTTTCTAGCTGTTGAGTGCTGAAAACAACTTCATGAGCAGAAACATTTGTGTCTCTTAGGATAGATGAAAAAGAATGAATACTGTCCAGCATTCCAGTAGTTAAGCCCAAACTCTTTTTCTGGGAACAAGATCAGATGTTTTTATTTCATCTATTTTGGCAGCTACAATAAAATCATTCATGCTCAAGCCTCCTGCACAAATAAATGAAAACCTTGTAAAGGGCAAAAGATCAAACTTAACAAGCAGCTCCTTTGCGAAAACAAAAAGCATATTTTACCATTGGAAGAAGTCCATAGTTCAGCTCTGACTTGATTAGGCTGTTCCAAGTGCAGATTCGGAAAATGTCCTGCAGGTTCTGTAACCTTATAAATTCTATTGACGAGCTCAACCCCGCATTTGAAATCTCTTAACTTCGACAAGCATTGTAATTTAAGTCCATCTTCTTCATCCAAAAGCCTCCAGCCAACAACCTAAGCAGATATCAAAACCAAAAATGTCACAATTTATAAGGAAACAAATAACATTATCAGTAGATATTCCAGATTCACCTTATCCAACAGCTTACTTGCCAAAGGGCAGTGTTATTCCAGATTCACCTTAAACCAAACTTGGAAGTGATGGAATTAATTTACTTTATTCTCCATTATATTTTCAAGTTTCAATTAAACTTTAATTTTTTAATATTTTATATAATAAATATTATATCATTTTTAAATTTAAGTGGATTCTTGGGTTTGGATTTTTTTCCAAACCCATAACCGAACCCGACATTGCCATAGGTTATATTTTAGCACCCAAACTCTTGACGGGTTTGGATTTTGCAACTCCAAACCTTGCCGTGATGGGTCAGGATTGGTCGGTGCCGTGGGTGTGGGTCAAATTGTCATCCCTAGTCGTAGCTATATTCTGTATTTTTGAAAGAATTTTAATTAGTAAGCTTTATTTTTGATGGATTAATTTTTGTCTTTTTGGTAGGTGATTTTTTTTTTTTTTTTTTTTTTTTGTTTGTAATTGGAGGAAATTTTGATGGATTTAATTTTGTTTGGTGATCATAGTGACCACCAATCCCAAATTCCCAATCGCAGAGCCATCACTAACAACCTATAAAAATCTCGAATCATTGGCTGGAAGGTGTTTGGAGAGAAAGAGAGTTAAGTTTGGTTGTGTACTTGTGTCAGTTTCAAGAGTCACGTGAGGAAAGCATAAAAAGTATGTTGTGATAGACTGGCAGAGTGGCAGTGGGTCTGACAAGTGAGGAGAGAGAAAATTCGTGTTTAACTTCTTTAATGGCCGTTGGATTGATCTAACGGTCTTAAAGGTATCCCTGAAATGTTTTTAATTTTCGGGACACCTACCTGATAACTACCCTATCTATATAAAGCATTTGATGGCTACATAGTATCTTTCGTGTTGTCCTAATTTTTACAAGAAGAATCCATTCCTCATAACCTCTCTGACCAAAATATTTCATCTTTTTTCTCCTGATTGTAATTTCAGTGTGTGTGTGTGTGTGTGTGTGTGTGAGTGGGAGTGATAAATACAAACATGGGGCTTCTTCAACTGAACCTTAACTTCACTTCTTCTTCTTGTTCTCTGTTTCCAGATAATTATCAAACTTTCCCCAGAAATGGTAATCGTGTTTTTTTTGGTTGCATATGAGCAATTTTTTTTTTTTTTTTTTTTTTTTTTTTTTGCACTCATCATGCATGTATTGGTTATTATTATTGATTTTGGTGCTGTTCAGGTTATAAAAATCAAATATTTGACTTTAAAAGGAAGGCCAGAATTGCCAAAACCAAGATTAGTTGCTCTGCAAAAATTGATAATGTAAGTGGGAATTGTTGTCTGGGTAGTTGGTATATCAATTACATGCTTAAATTCGATGTGGGTTTGGTTTGATATTGTGAATGGTCAAATGGGCTTAATTCAAAATCATTTTTTTTCCTCTTCAGTTATTAATTTTGTGTTCTTATATGACAGAGTTCTGTAGTTGTGAAAGAGAAAAGCGTATCGGTTATTCTTTTGGCTGGAGGGAAGGGAAAAAGAATGGGTGTAAGTCTCAAATTGTTTGAAATTTTATTATTGTACCACTTGAAATAAAAGGGCATTGTGAAAGACGATCCTTTTAGTTTATTGCGTTATCTAATTAGTTTTTGGTAGTTAGAACTCATTACTACTGTTGGTTTTATGAGTCAAAACTTGTTTGGGAAAGAAAGTTATATGTGGTCAATGGTTTCTTTTTGAGTTGTTTAGGCATTACTTTTTTATATATTGTAGTCGTTTTGCAAATTTGTAGCTCAGTTGGACAAGGTATATGCGATGGGTTGCCGTGGAAAATTGCAACGAAAGAAAAATTATCTAGTAACAATTATCAGGGGGATGAGATTTGATAGAAATTCGAACATAGTGACACTCTTGTAAAGTTTATCGCCTGATGCAATTCATGTAGCTGTAAGCTTTGACACGACTTTACTCAAACCAGCTATTGTATATTTGTATTCTACTCCGTATTGCTTCTTTTTTACTTCCACCAGAGCTACATTTAGTGACATTATATCAAGAGGCATGCACTCTCAGTGTTAATTGTCGTTATCTTACAGAACGGGGTTAAGTTTGGCAGTACTGCATTTGTTTTTTCAGTGTCTGTATGCATAAGTTTGTAATATCTATGTCTGCACTTGCAGGTATACTTATGTAAATTTATATGCATAGATTTCCCATTTTCTTCATTATCTATAGTTCCTTACTTTCTTCTTTCAGATGATGGTTTTCTTATGTTTGTCCGAATAGGCGAGCATGCCAAAGCAGTATCTACCACTTTTGGGCCAACCAATTGCATTGTATAGGTGAGTGGTGATAACTGATAACTTGTACCAACTTTATGACACCATTTGTAACTATTCATGGTAGCTTTGTGTCATTCCAAAGAACTTGTGAGACTTGGTAACCTAATATCTGGAAACCATAAGATATTAGGATGCCACACATGGTCCCATTTGGAAGGTATGTTTTGATTACAATTCTGATATAATATGATGCATTACTTCCTGATGACTTTTAGATCGTACATTCCCAAAATGCATTATAGTTTTAGACCACATGACTGCAATGGAATCCATCATTGGTTACAATTATTATGAAGAATCAACTGTGGCGCAAAGGTGTGCTTGCTGGGAACAGTGGGTTCTGGTTTTGATCCAGAAACAAAACTATTTTCTGACCATAGTTTTTATAATCTGATGACCCTGTCAGAATAATTCTTGGTCTAGAGGTAACCTAGGTGGGATTCATTAGCTGCTGGTTTGGAACTTGAAGCAAACATTAGGATGTCATAAATTATAATAGCTTGTCTTTCAGTTTGTTGTTATAGAACCTCAAATTATTCTGAAAAGTAATAACAAGCTTTTACTGACCAGCTTCTACACTTTCTCGCGCATGACTGAAGTGAAGGAAATTGTTGTTGTTTGTGATCCTTCCTACCAGGATATTTTTGAAGGTTTTAGCTTTTACTCTTTCTCTCTCTTTCTGTAGCATGTGTTAGTGCCAACGGTAATAGTCAAACTAATTTGTCGGTAATGTTTTCAGACACCCAAGAGAATATCGATGCAGACCTTAAATTCTCACTACCTGGGAAGGAGAGGCAAGATTCAGTATACAATGGATTTCAGGTGTGTGCTTTGTGACCAAGAAAAATTTTATTCTTTAACCATTACATATTTATGCAATATTGTTCTTGATGATAAAAATTCATTTGAATCATTATATGCTAATTTTGCTTCCAGGCAATTGATTCAAATTCTGAGCTAGTTTGCATCCATGATTCTGCAAGGCCTTTGGTATCAACAGAAGATATAGAAAAGGTAGGGGTTGAAATATTTTGTTCTACATTTGCCTGAGTTGTTTCTTGATTTATGTTTATCTATGTTCCCTATATGACTTCGTAATTATATTGTTCAAATGGTTAGGTTCTTAAGGATGGTTGGCAAATAGGAGCAGCTGTACTTGGTGTTCCTGCCAAAGCTACAATTAAAGAGGTACATATTAATCTGTGTATCACTTTCTTATTCCATTTGAAAATACTCTCATTCTGTTTCTTCTACTCTGACATGCTTAGGCAAACAGTGAATCCTTTGTTGTCAAAACCCTGGACCGGAAGACACTTTGGGAAATGCAGACCCCTCAGGTTTGTTGTTCAAAATATATATTATACATATTCATTACATGTACTCTCTTATAATCCAACACACAGACACACATATATTGAATTTCTGATACATTTTTCTTTACAGGTGATTAAGCCTGAGTTGCTTAAAAAAGGTTTTGAGCTTGTTAATAGGTACTTACCAGTTCGTATTTTCCTATTCAAATTGCTAGAACACCTATTTCTATCAAGTTTCTTCGGCAAAAATAATATTAACAAATGGCCGAGTTGATAATCAAATCCTAAACCAACAGAAATAAGATCGTAGCATTTGTACTTGTCTACAGGGAAGGTCTTGAAGTTACCGATGATGTATCGATTGTGGAGCACCTTAAACATCCTGTATTCATCACTGAAGGATCTTATACCAACATCAAGGTTAGTTAATAATATAGGACCGATTAGATTCGCCTGCAAAATATCAGCTTCCACAATATAATACAAAATCTGGATATGCATAATGCATGATATAGAAAGTAATGTTATACTAAATGGATTAGAAATCACCTGTTCGATTTTTCTCTATCGCAGGTTACAACACCCGATGATTTGTTACTTGCGGAGAGAATATTGGGCGAGGAGGAGTCTTCTTACTGAAGTTTACATCCGTGATGCATTACATTTCGTTTCATTTTCTGTTTGACTAGCAAAATTATGCATTCATTTTCATGTGCTCTAATATGTTTTATGCTTCCAAAATTATAAAGATGTTATATTACCAGTCTGAAATTTTAACAGCACACACACTAGTGTGTGCTTAGGTTACACATTGCATCACTCTTGTTATTCCCCTACTAGTGGTGAGAGTGATCAACTTTATTAATTATCATCAAAAGGTCCACACAACCATGAACCATTGGTAGTGTCTCTAGAACCAGACAGCCTGCCACTCGCAGCGCTGTGGGAGGCGGCAGTAGGTGACGACGGTCTGAGCCCTATCCACCATTTGTGACTGTTGATGGGTTCCCGTTTGACCAGCCTGTTGTTGGCCTTCCTGGACCATCATTTTCAATGCTTTGCAATGGCACTTGTCATCCAATTTATTCATTTGACTGCAACACTGCTGAAGAGACTCAGACCGAGACTCCGGGTTTCTTGATTGTGTTATGTACTGCACACACTCTGACAAGTCGCATTTCTGTATCTTCTGTTGGCATTCCTTCCAAGACCCCTCGCCCCCCCGAGACGACTGTTAAAGACATCACACCGGCTAGTTTTAGAACAAAATTCAAAGGGTTCGGCTACTATAGAGTTTCATTATAATTACTAGTTACTACTACTAGGCTGTTGTTAATTAGTCATTAGATTGCAATATGAATGTCTACAAAAATCAAAGAAGACTTAAAACTTTTAAAAAGTAAAAACCAAGAAAATAATCCTCTCATAATTACCGGCCACCCCAGCATGATTACGGTTCCTGTATAGTAGTTAAATCCAAATTCAGGAATATGAATCATTTATCTTATGCGAAATTCTGAACTTTATAAAATTGAAAATTCCACACGAAAAAATGGGTACCTCATCTATCTCAACGGTGGTGATGGTGGTCCGGAAAGCGTAGTTGTTGGCTACGAGCAAGAGGACTGCAAAGATGGTTGCGAGGGCTGCGAGCTTCGCCATTGATGAAGATGCTTGAATGGATATAGATATAGTTAGTATGTTGCGGTGGAGGTGGTGAGATGGCTGGGTGGTGGAGATGGGAATTTATATGACGTTTATGGGGTTTGCAATGCATGTAAGTAATTACGTGTTTGATGTTGATGGTGGACATGTTTTGGGGGTTTTGATGGGGTGGCTGGGTGATTATTACACGTATAAAACCATGCAGATGCTGCCATCATATCTGCTTTTTTTACCATTTGGTGGTCGCCGCAGCCTGCATATGTCAATTTTTATTTTTTTAGTTCAAATCAATAGAGGAGAGATCTAAAATGGATAGCCATATATTTGTACCTACACCCAATATGAATTTATAGCTGTGGTTGTGGTTGAACGTCCTTAACTTATAATTGCAGGACGTCTTTACTAGAGAACCACCATATATATATATATATATATATATATATATATATATATAGTCTTTCTATTATCAGTTTGTTATAACAATAAATAGATCAGGACGAAAAATGTGGACCATATATCAGGGCGAAGAATGTGGACTATAAATCTAATGGTCCACATTTTTCGTCCTGATATATTTATTGTTAAGACGAACTGATAATATAAAATCTGTATATATATATATATATATATAAAATAACTATCAAGCGCAGGATTCTGCATTTGAATTTCATACGATTTCATTAATTCTCGTTATCCAGAATAGATGTAAATATTTTTACAGTACAAGAATTAGTAAAATTGCATAAAAAACACAGAATCCCGCACTTGAAAGTTACTATATATATATATATATATATATCACATGCAGGTATAATGACTCAAAAAATATTGACAAGCTGAATAAATGCTTTTTACTGTTAAGTCACATGTGACGAACTGACGATGGTAATGGAAAGCCAGAATTAAGTAATATCCACCATATAGCTGTTCAAGAAACTTTCTTAAAGTAATGAATGGGAAAGAGGAGAGAGAAGTCATGTAAAAGCTTTGAATAATATGAAAATTCATTATCGCCTGTCAACTCTTGCATTGTATACAAATCATTGCAGGTACACTATTTCATTTTTCTTCTTATTTGTGGGTCAAGCATTCAACAGCTTCTATCAAGGTATCCATCACGGTGGGTAATTTTGACTTTCAATATTAGGTTTGAGTCCTCATTTTGTTTTTCTTTTGAGTCCTGGCCCAAGATCCAATGATCTAAAATTTAAGAGGTAATGAGTGAGAGAGAAACAAATGTACAATTGTATCCAACTTACTATCCTTGATTTCTTTTATTCATGAATCATGATGAGTTCATGACATAAAAATTGGGTGGAGCTAAGCAAATGCCAAAGTCCAACCACATCAACTTTTCATTCCATATTTTTCCTTTCTCTGAACTCATATTGTTGAAGAATGGATTTAACTGGAATATAAATACAAAAGACGAAGAAGAAGAATAAAGTGAAGTCAAGAAACAAACGGCATTATAAGCTTCCCATTTATCTTCTAAGTCTGCTCTCACTTTTCTTCGCGCACTCACCAAACAATGAAAACCGTCCTCCTTTGCGTGGACGAACAGGGGTTCCTTTGACCTATTCGGAGACAGATATCGAACACTCTTAAATTATCCCGAAATTCTCAAAATAAACCAAGAAATATACAGATATCGTACCTTTCCCTTCTTAGGAGGTCTCGTGTTGTTCCAACAGAAAAGTCCACTGCAACCTCCGGTTCCTGACCCTGATTCGTATCCCGCCCTGAAGGAACAACAACATTTACAAAATATTGAGTTGATCAAGATATAAACAGCCACAAAGCAGAATCAAGAATCTAATTGATCGAGAGTAAATATTCTCTCTTCAAAACTTTCAATGTTACTGTTGTTTATTTCAGATAAAATAAGAAGACTAAATACTAAATCACTGAAGTATTATATAGAGCAGACAGATACAATGACTATGAATCGCCAACCAAACCAGTTATGTGAACTTCTAAATTTTGAATCAAGAATCCATTCGATAGACACTAATGTTCTCTCTTCAAAACTTTCAATGTTATTGTTGTTTATTTCGGGTAAAATTAGAAGACTAAATACCAAATCACTGAAGTCTATATAGAGCAGACAGACACAAAGACTACAAAACATCAACCAAACCAATTTTAAGCAATGGCTAAATACTAGTTTTAATGAAGTTCTAGGCGATTTTAGTTTTCAAAATTACATATACTTTGTATAGTGATCGGGGAAAGACTTACAGGTTCTCTTTGCTGAAATTGCCCATAAAGCTAGTGTCATGCAATAAGCTTGGCGACATAGGATAATGATCGGCCGTTTTACCGTTCTGGTCCTTCTGAAATCTTTCATCTTTAAGCTTCAAAACTTTGAGTTCCTGGTTTAGTTCATCTTCCCATTGCTGAGAAGACAATCCAGATGAAAGCACGGAATCTATACGATTTTGATGATAAATACCCTCCTGAGGCAGTACTTGATTCTTCTCTGGTCTCAACTGATTCAATGGTCCAAGGGTGCCTTTCTCTGTAGCTTGTAACCAAGCAGTTTCTAACCTCTGCTCGCGTATAATTGATTCTATTCTTTGCATTGGAATTGCTTGCTTCCTCTCTTTTGTACCACCAATATCGGAACTGCCTTCAGCCAACAACTCCAACGATCCACCAGCAGATTGAAAGGTTCCAGCCCGAAATGGAGAAGAATTGGAATAATCTTCTGCTCTTACAAGCTTACTATCCAAGTCATTAAAACTTCCTCTGGATGCTTTCTGGGGCAGCTGAAGTGAGTTCAAATCAGATTGATTATCATTATCTGCCTTTCTTTCCCTGTCAACCACAGTTGTTTCTGTCTGCTGCATAGAAGCCTCACCGTCTGACAAGAGGATTATTCTAACCTCTACATTACGTCTTAAGACCATTTCAATTGAGTTGGTGATGCTGCTCAAAAACCTTTCGGCTCTAGACTTAATATCTCCGTCACCAAATGCAATGTATGCAATTAAGACACCTGCAAAGAGAACCATATTATAGTTGCCAAATGACAAAGAAAGCAGCATAGCCAACTTCTCTAGAGACTTATGAGCTTACCTTCGACTTCAGATATAGACCAAAGCTTTCCATGCACCCAGAGCAGTTGTTTCAGCGTCTTTGAGTGGCACCTTTCAATACTCTTCGCCCATATTTCACATAGCTTGTCTGAATTTTGGCGTGCAATAATCATATTTCCAACCATGTTATTATCATGTGAAGCAGTCAAGGCCACACCATCCTTCAACCGGGAATGTGAGGGCTTGGAATGAGAACTATAGCCATCAGTTTGTGCTAATAATTCTCCTTGAAGGCTGGAGTTTCCGTTTACTGCTTCACGTAAGGAAGCAGGAGAAGCTGAATTCCGATGCATGTATTGTGAACCTGACTTCCGCTTGTAAACAGTGGCATCTCTTGAAGTACTTGATGGATCTTCCTCAGTTGTCTTAGAGCTCTGCCTCCTACTACTACCTGACAGAGTGAGGTCTGGTGAAGGCACTGAACCAAGCTGCAATAAAGTTGCTGTGAACCATGTCGAGCGTTCACTTGAAACCCTTAGCTGTTTCTCAGCCTCGGAAAGAAGCTTCAAAGCATGCTTTAATCTCTCTAATTCTGCTTCATTCACTGAAGAGTGATGCCATGCCAACCATAGACATCAAAACTTGATCAATTTTTTATGAAGTGATAATTTCAGAAACTATACAACAAAATGCTAGAACTAAATGTCAGACTTTTAGCAAACTCATGAGGTACCAAAAAAAACACACACAGAGGCAAGGGGGGATCACTATCTCTTTATCTCTGTTATTCACCGGTGGAACATTATTTAGAAGCTAGAGATATATACACTGTAGTGGATAAGGACCTTCGGATGTTTCTAAAATAGTGAAGAGAAGAAAAGAAACATTGCCAAAATAGTATGAGCCAAGCAAGAAACTTGTCTGAAATATGTTTTCACTTAACGATACTGTAAGAAATATTTGATGTTGAGGTTGCATTAATACTATGTAAGCAGCCACAAACACTACTAGGTTCTGTATACTATATTGATTGTTGATCAACTTTCAGCATTAATCTAAAACTAAAAATCCATTAAAAGCAACTGCTGATAACAAATTTATCTTCCAACAATTTTTGAAAACTTAGAACAAACATGAATTATGATTATAGATGCTCAACAATACTGTCCTTAGAAGAACTAATAGATCCTTTGGTGGCTCCATAAACAACATTAATAGAGCCAAACATTTCTCACTTTTTAATTTGAAAATCGGGGTATCATCTACTTATGATGTTAAATACCATCCCAAGAACAAGAGAAATCCTATTAAAGAATGAATTTGGCATCTAAAGTAAACATTTTCCTCTTGAACAAACAACATGAAGGGGGTGTGATACTCACATCTTCGTCCACCGATGCTGTACGTTCCAGCAATCATATCCATTATAAGGCTGGCAAGTTGAGACATCAAAACCATTGGTTCAACTCCAGAGTCCATCAACTCTCTGGCTCTTTTCACCGTTTCAGCAGTGTCTGATGACATTGCTAATTCCAGAAGTTCCAGTAATTTCTCTTCAGAAACAACCCCAACCTACAGAGGAGAAAGCAAATTACATAAATAAGTTTGAACGATTTAAACGTACAACTAATGGATTATAAAACAAACATTTACATGCATTGATTTGCTTTATATTTTCTTTAGTAAATAGCTATTTTCTCAGTCAGAAATTGCACGAGTCAAACACTTGAACTGAAGATAAACATGCCAAAAGGAGCATTGTTGAGAAGACTTACAAGTTCATTCACAAGAGATGTCGTGATTCTTTTCCCCAGCAAACTCAGCTGGTCTAACATAGTTTCTGCATCTCGAAGAGATCCATCTGCATTCAAAGCAATCAAATCTAATGCATCTGCTTCAACGTCCAGATTCTCATCAGCAGAGATTTTCCTCAACCTGGCTACAATGTCACCATCTTTGATTTTGTTGAAAAGGTATTTTTGACACCGTGATTGGATGGTACGGGGCACATTGTCAATATCTGTTGTAATGAATACGAACACAACTCGCTGTGGTGGTTCTTCAAGAAATTTGAGAAAAGCTAGCCATGTCTTAGAGGGCAACAAGTGACACTCATCTATAATGAAAACCTTGTATCGTGAAGAAGCTGATGCAGGCCCCACCGACAGTGTTTTCAAAAGGTACCTTATCCTGTCAATTCCCTTTTTATTGGTGCCATCAACTTCCCAAAACTCCCTGCTTTTGCCAGAGATGAAATCGGTGCATTCTCTACAGTACCCACATGGCTTCAATTCTTCAGTAGCCAGACAATTCAATGCTGCAGCAAAGATCTTAGCTGTCGATGTTTTACCAGTCCCTCGGGGACCTTGGAATAGGTAAACAGGAGCAATCCTTCCCCTTGAAATAGCATTCATAAGTGATTGAACCACAATATTCTGCCCAATCAATTCATCAAAGAACATAGGCTTATATTTCTGGCTCAAACTCCTTATATTTTCCATCGCGCCTTCCTCTTCTCCTTCTCCATTAAGAGCCACAATCTCTAACCCATCTTGACTCCTACAGCTTGATGACCACCTCCGTCCATCCAATCTACTTAATGCCTCCAAATCAAGCTCCCCAAAGTTAGTAGAAAGCTCGTCATCACTACGCCCAGTTCCTATAGATGACCCTGCTCTCCCATCACCGCTATTAGAAAGTAACGGGAGAATACCTTGTGCACTTCTTGAAGCCATTCTCCGCTTATGAGAAGTGGATGAAGAACGTCTCCTTCCGTGATACATCGTCTGACTCCCACACAAAATGCTACTTCCTTTCCTCCTCAAAGTATCCGAAAGAGAAGGAGAGTAACAACTCCCACATACCCCTCTATGTTTCGGTGTCCTCTTAGACCAATAGCAAGGAATCCCACATCCTTGACGACCGGGAAAATCCAAATGATCATCCACATCATCATCATTACCATTTAATGATGCTGTTGTGGCATCCCAAGATCCAACAGTACTAGGATTACGATTAACATACCTATTATAAGAACTAGTCGACAATGCAGGCGTGCTATAAGTATAAGAAGAATCCTCTTTTATACTATTTCTTAACAATTTAGATGATGAATGTGGCCAATTCTTGTTCTTAAGTTTTAAAAGCAAAGGAGAGGCCCCCGAATATTTACGTAAATCTTCCGAATTATAATAATCTTCAGTATCATCAGATTGCTCAACAGAATCATCCCTGCCTAAACCTAATGACATTGAAGGATGACCACCCTGATTTCTCAATCTCAAATTAGGATTAACAGAGTTCCTAGCAAGAATAATTTGTTTTTGTTGATGTTTAGATAAAGAATCTAAATGGTTATTGGATTTAGTAGTCTTACTTTTTCTCTTAGCAGCAGCTGCTCCAAGTGCTCTCTTCATTGTTGGAGTGGCCAATGACACAGAATTTGAATCTCTACACCTGAAAATCTTTGAATCCCCACCATTTCTTGCATCACTCAAGCTATCATCAAAGCTCTCAAGAAGTGAAGAAGACCCTCCAGACCCTCCATCATCATCATCATCATCATCATCATCATCATCACCATCATCATCATCAAATTGATCATCTTGATCATTTCTTGCCATTGCATTTGCACTTGTCTCACTTGAAGATTTTTGATTCTTCCAATTATACAAAAACACCCTCTTCTCTCTCCCATTCACATTCCCATTTTTCACATTCACATTCACATTCCCATTAACATTAACATTGCTGTTCTCATCCTCACCCAACTGTCTCCTGCTCTTCAAAGCAGGACCCGAACCGGAACCGGAGCCAGAGGCTGCTATGGCGGCAGCTATAGATCTGGAGGAACTCAATGGAGACTTCCATGAAGAAGTTGTACCCGGATCACGCAAAACCCGGGCTGCTTTCCTTATTTGTGTCAGCTCTTTCTTCAACTGAAGTCTCCCTCTAATTTCAGCCATTTCTACTACTCCAAAAACAAAAACATAAACAAAAAATGAAAACACTTTGAAGATACAAAAAATCAAAACCAATCAAAAGATTGAAACTTTACAACACCACCCAAAACCCCATTTCAGTTCACACTCTATTTTTCATCTCCATTTCCAGTTCACACAGCAAACAGATACACATACATATTATATATAAATATATATATATATATATAACAAATAATTAAAAATAAAAGAAAATCTAAGAAGAAGAAGATATTAAACTTAAAAGAACTGATGAAGAGTGAGATGGGAAACAGAAACAAAAGTCTTTCTTGACAGAGTGGGGCTCATTTTCTCATATATGTAATGAAAATGGACCAGTTCTGTCCATTTTTTTTTTTCTTTTCTTTTTTTTAACTAGGGTTTTATTGTTTTTTTTTTTTTTTCCCCTTTTTCTGCTCACTTTTTTGGCGCCTCAAATTAAGTCATTGAAAGTTGAATCTTTGAAGGGTAAGTGAAACTTGAAAGTGAATTTGAGTTATTGGTTTTCCTTTTTTTTTTTTTTTTTTTTTTTTTAATCACAAGGTGTTATAAAAAAAAAAAAAATAATTAAAAAAAAAAGGGTAGAGAAACCCGATAAATTCGGGATTCTACTTTTTATGTTGTGTGTGTTTTACTGTCTTCTATTTACTTCTCAACACTTTTTTCATCTTTGTTTTGTCCGGATTCTTACATTAGAGTTATCATAGAAAAAAATCATTTTTTTTATGAACATAGAAAAGGGTCTTTAATGAGGTCTTTTGTAATATTAAATAATTATTCCTTCTAAAATTGGAATAATGTTAAATATATCATGTAGTCAAGGAAGTAAATATTCGAGGGAGCGGAATTAAAAATTCAAATTTGGAGATATTATACAAAAGCAACAAATTTTAGAGAGGTCAAAGTGAAAAAGATTTACAACTTATTAATAAAATGTATAATTTCTTGATATGGATTTAAAGTTCCCCTCCCTTCGCCGCTAAATATCGGTTTATGAAGGTATCGAGATTCAAATTTATAAAAATCATGATATATACGAATCCTTTCTAAATATGAAAAATATTGGAATATTTGGATGAAAGCGTCATATTTAAAGTATCTCCAATGCATAAGTGGCTTGCATACCAAAAATCGTTGACATGACAACAATGTTAAGAGACTTACTTCTTATGTGACATAAAGATAGACTTGATAAACAATTAATTTAAAATTTAGTTTTCAATGCTTATGTTTAAAACACATTTATTTTAATGACATGTCTAATTTTTTTTTTCCTTTTTTTCTTTTTTATTTTATTTCCTTACCAAAAATAGATTAAAAAAAATTAATATCAATTTTAAATACTTGCTGAATCAACCGAAAAAATAGCTATGCAACGGGCCGTCTGAAAGTAGACGGTCATGTTAACAATGTTAAATTTTTTTTTTAACACATCATCATGAGGTTGATTATGTACACCTGTATTGGAGATACATTTTTTAATAGATCGTCTATTTATCCTATGTGATATCTTTTTTTTTTTTCACAAACCACTCTTACATCGGAGATGCTTTTACTTGGATAGTTGGATATAGTCGTGATCAGGGGCGGAGGTATTAACAAGTTAGCATGGGCTTCGGCCCAAGCTAGCTTTTTCAAAAAAAAAAAAAAAAGTATATATTAAGTTTAATTTGTTATTTTCATTGTTTTTAAAAAAGTAAAAATATAAATATAAAAAAATGGCAAAATTAATATTATTTGATAGTTGATAAGTCATAAAAATAGTCTAGTTTATATTAATTTAATTGAGATAATCTTAATAGATTCATTAGGGTGATATACTTAATATTTTTATTGACACTCAAACAAATTAAAGTTTTCATTTCCTCTCAATTCTCCATTCATTCCATAAATAAATAATAAATAAAAACAAATTTTGAACCTTACTTCATTTGTTAATGTCTCAAGTTACGTTCATTCAGTATGACAATGTCTTAAGTTCAAATCGTTGCACTGCATGTGGTATACCAAAAAAAAATTTATACATTTAGCCCACCCAGACAATAAATCCGGGCTTCACACCTGATCGTGATTGCATGTATTAATGTATCATATGGAAAAAGCTCCAATATGTCAGACTACCAAAAATCTCCCATTTACTAGAGTTGTTGTGCGTTTGACACGTTGCTCAATTAATTACAAAATTATTGCTTTCCATATCATTTATTAGATAGTTTCTTACATTGTTCTACTAGGAAAGGACTTTAATGATGCTTTATTATGTATTATTTAGAAAAAAGCTAGATAAAGTTGTGATTGTAATCACTCCATGGAAAAAGTTTCAATGTGTCTAACGTGAACATTGATTTGAGCTTATAATAGCATCACATGTGATACGGATATTCAATCTAATGTAAAGTTTAATTTTGTCACAATTGCATCTACTGCATGTTGTGATTTCGAATCGTGTTCTTTTTCCCAAATCTCAAATTAATGGTAATAACTCAATAAATAAAAACGGTGAATCTCTCTTGTTACACAAGCTTGTGTCATTGACCCATTGACCATTGTACATTTGACATGTCATTCATTTAATTACGAAGTATTGCTCAACATGTTGTTAAGGTAGATGAGATGAGATAAGGTTGATTCATTGGTATGTTATTCACACATAAGCCATGAGGTTCTAGGTTTGAGTATATTCTCCTGTCTAAATCCTGAATTATTGTAATATTTTTTTTATAAAAAAAAATTAGATGAAATGAGGTTCATCTAGTGGTATGCCCCTCACATCTACACTACAAGTTTGTGAATTCGAGTCGTGTGCTCTTTCTTAAACCCTGAATTATTGTAATATTTAAAATAAAATAAAAACATATTATCTTGATAGAAAAAGGAAAATGGCTTCAATTGCAATTTTATTAGGAGTAGTGCTAGAGGACCCAAAAAAGTGACCCAAATTTTGGACCCAAACCTATGTGGCAACATCACATGGGATCTTTGGGAAGAGTGACGTGGGCCCGTGTTGTGTGTGATGTTACCACATAAGTTTGGGTTCAAAATTTGGGTCACTTTTTTGGGTCCTCTAGCATTATTGATTTTATTAGTGCAACAAAACAGAATCAAGAAAGGAAATTATTCATTTTTCAAAGGTATTTTATTGTTTAGGAAATTTATGTAATAATTGAAATTTTTGTGTGAATGCATAGCAGTAAACTGTATTAATTAATTCAAAGACATGATAGTTTTTTTTTTTTTCTTGACAGTAGAGACATGATAGTTGGCAGTCCATTTTTGTAAGTGTACAAAGTGCATTGATATACAGTGGATCTGTGGATAAGTCATTTTCTTTATTTTTTTTTATACAAGTCATTTTCTTGATTTGAATATGATAATTGTTTCCCGAAATTTAAGCAACATATATCCATTTAAAAGAGAATTTCTTACTCTATACATTCACAAATACTAGGATTTTTTTTTTTTTTTTTTTCAATTTCGGAATAATTCTATGAAAATAACTTATGGTGCGTTTACTAATCAATAATCAAACTCAGGAAAGGGAATTAAGTTACTGATTTGTGAATTCTAGTGTTTACTAAATTTTTAGGGAATTAAGTTACGTGGACCCCACACTCAAATCAGTAATTAAGTTACTGATGGAAATAGAATTTGATTCCCCCCACCCAGCCAAAGAATCAAGTTCCCTTCCCTGATTAAAAAAAGGAATTCATATATTTTTACTAAAATATCCCTACTTATAATAATTATATATTAAAAAAAAAAAAAAAAAACTGTCTTTCCACTATATCGTTCTGTTTTAGGGATTGTTCTCTGTCATTCTTTTTGTTCATTATTTTCCTCTGAATCTTGTAATAGGTACGCTTTTTTTTTTTTTTTTTAATCTTTAATTTCTTGAATATACATAGAAATCTTTTACTCATTGATGTTTTTTTTTCTCTTTTTGTCAAATCTGCAATGGCTGTTTGTTTAAGTCTTTTTTTTTCCTCCTTTTTACGTGAAGCTATTTGCATCTTCATATGTATATATTTTGTTTTGTTTAAGTTTTTTTTTCTTTTTTCTTTTTACTAAAGCAGTATAAAGCATTACATATTCATATATATATATATGCTGTTTTGTTTAAGTTTTTAGTTATGCTTTCAAATCTAAATTACTCCTCAATTTTTAATTATTATTGACTAATTAGTTCAAAGTTTACGATAAAAAAGATGTTAATTACTAGTTATAGTATTATGAGCAGTATAAAAAATAGTTTTTCATAATTAAAAAAATATATTTCAACATATTATATACACAAGGGTATTTTTGTAATCAATTATATATCATTCTGATTCCTTAGTTGAATTAAACACTAGAAAGGGAATAAATTTGATTTCATTTCTGATTCCTAAATTGTTAGTAAACACTGGAATGGAATTAGTAACTTAATTCCGATTCCTCTCCATTCCCTTTCCAGTGGAACTTGATTCCGATTCCCTCCATTCCTGATTAGTAAACGCGCCTTTAATGTATTGTTTTATATGGTAATATCGTTAATCTCATCATAGTATTAATCAATTTGTTACGTATTGATTTAATAAAAAAAAAAAATTGCACATCACCTCCTAACATTGGTTGTTGAGCACTTCCCTTTCATGTTGGTTGGTCAGGGGTTTAAATCCCACTATGCATATTTTAGAAGCATGTGTGGGAAGTTTTTTCTCCTGCTTTATGAGAGTAAATATTTGGGCTAATAGCTGTAAATTGTAATTCTAAAAAAATAAAATTAATTAATTAATTGTTTGGATCAATATTTAAAACACATCCTGAAATATGATTTAATGGTGACAATATTTACCATGTTACCAAGACATTGATTGATGGATTGATTGATTTTTGATTGATATATTATTATTTTTATTATTATTTTTAAAGTCAATATTGTTTACCCAAACGCATTTGTTTCCAAGAAACAAATCAAAACGGTTATAAATTATAACTTATAAACAACGATTAACAATTGTGGAAATTGCTAAAAATAACCACATAAAACATACAAATTTTATTTGTAACCACAAACGAAATTTTAATTGTTAATAAATATGTTTTTACAAAATTACTTGAATGCCCCCATATAGAAACATCCCAAATCAGCTCTCTCTCTCTCTTTTTCTCTTTTTCTCTTTTTTTTCTCTCTCCCCGATCTGCCTCTCTCTCTCTCCCCCCCGATCTCTCTCTTGTTGGTGTGCTTGAGGGTCGCCGAGCGCCGACGAAGGCATTGCTGAGCATCGAACGACAGCGCTCGTGAAGCCAACAGTGCACAGCACACGGGGCTCGGCGACCATCAAAGCTTGCCGGCGAGAGAGAGATCGGGGAGAGAAAGAGAGGCAGATCGGGGGGAGAGAGAGAGAGAAAGCAAAGGAGAGAGAAAGAAAATTGGGGAATTTGGAAAAGAAGGGAAATTGGGCATGATTTCAAGTTTCACATTTTAGTTTTAGGCATGATTTCACATTTGGTCCATATTTTAGCCGTGATTTTAAGTTTGGTCATATTTTAGTCGTGATTTCAAGTTTTCTCCAGATTTTAGTCATAATTTCAAGTTTGCTATGAGTTTTTTTTTTTTTTTTTTTTTTTAAACACTAATTTCAGGGGTATTCTAGTAAATTATGGACATACAATGAATTTTTTTTAAGAAAGTGTTTATTAACAATTAACTTTTCAAAAGTGGTTACTAACAAAAGTTTAATAATTTCAATGGTTATTTTTGGTTTTCTCTCAAAATAATTTGTTAGTGGCATTTTTTTAGAACTAAACGTAGAAATATGTGAAAATTTTAATTTTCCATTTCCAAAAAAAATTATCTTTTCTGTCAATATTTATTTGTTGGACAAAAATGCGCTTACTAAATTTTCAATTTTTGATTTTTTTTTTAAAAGCAATTTTTTTTCATACCTCAATAAATAGAGGTCGAACAAACCTCCATTGTTGGAGGTCTGCGAACAATTCTCCATTGTTGGAGATAAATTTTTAATTTTTGAAAAACAAAAACTAAAAGCAAAACTCGAAAAAATAGTTTTGTATTATTTTTTTTTAAATTAATTCAAAAATAAAATTAAAAAATTGTATTGTTGTCACTTCAGTACCTAAAAATTGACAATATATATTGGTCCTTCTCATCTACAAACCCTTTGATATAAAGGTATATACTATATATAAACCTTTATTTATTTATTTATTTATTTTAATATATCTTTAGATTAAAATCCGAAAGCAGTTATGTATTCTCCCCCTGGCCCACCACTTACATAACAAATCTTAGAGTTTGATCCAAAGACATAAAAAGTTAGTTTGTACATACTTTATATCAGGGATTTGTAGGTGAGAAGTTATATATATATACAGATTTTCTATTGTCAGTTCAAACTGACAAAAGATATATTAGTTCCTTGCATGTGGGTCATTGGATTTAAATACTTTGACTTGGCTGTATGCACTTGTCAAAACATCTTTTAAATCCAATGATTCATATGCAAGAAACTGATATATTTTATATCAGTTCGAACTGATAATAGAAAAACTATATATATATATATATATGGTTCTCTATTCAGGACGTCCTAACTAGAGAACCACTGTGTATATATATTAATATGGCTAAAAATAGAAAAACACATTATATTTTGGAAAAATAGAAAAACACATTATATTTTGGACAATGGTTGGATATGGAGCTAAAAATAGAAAAGCACATTATATTTTGGAAAATGCTTGCGTACTAATGGTCAGTACCCAAGCATTGTGTAAAATATAATGTGTTTTTCTATTTTTAGCCAAGGTATTGATCGACCAGTACCCAAGATACTGACCCCAACAATGGGGTGTTGGCATGTGGCTCATTTTAAAAGAATGCAAGAAGATAAATGTAAAAAGCGAAAGAAACAATGCCACGTGCCAACACCCAATTGGTGGGTTGGTATCTTGGGTACTGAATGGTCAGTACCAAGCATTATCCTTATATTTTGGCTATTTGTAGTTATTTCCTCTTAGTTAATTGTATGTACCAATACTTGTAAATAACATTGATATTACCAATCATAAATAGCTGTATATCTAGGCATCTAGCCGTTGATTAATTAATTAATAGATTATTATCTTGATATTTGCATATCTCCTTTTAATTATGTGGTGTGCATGTCTTCTTTCACGTAAGTCAGTGGTGTGATGTAGGTTCAAGTCCCATTATTTACATTTTATAAGTATGTGAGAAAAATTTTCTTTTCAATATTGTGGGGGTAGATATCTATCGGTTGTGAAAGTAGATATTCAGACTGTATCTGTAGTGTTTATCTTTCGTCATGACCCATTCAGTGTTAAATTTAATATATATATATATATATATATACACATAGTGTCTTTTATAAGGGATCCCGTGTTTAAATTTCGATAAGGACCACTATGAAATCACATCGATTTGAATGAATTTTAATTTGAATTTTTGTGTGGATGATAAGTTCATTGAAATCTACCTATGAGTAAAATTTGAAAAAATTACAAGTACTAGAACTATTTATCTCGATTATTTTAATTATGGAGGTATCAGAAAAATGAACAAAATATAGGAAATTCAAGAAAAATAGTTTTAGTGCTTGGAAAATTCTCAAATTTTATTTATAGGTAGATTTCGATGAACTTATCATCCGCAAAAAAAAAAAAAAAATCAAATCAAAATTCATTCAAGTCGATATGATTTCATGGTGGTCCTTACCAAAATTAAAACAAGGGATCCCTTATGAGAGACTCATTCATATATATATATATATATATAGTCTTTTTACTATCAGTTCATTCTAATATAAAATATATCAGGACGAAGAATGTGGACCATAGATTATGGAGAAATTTTGACAAGTGCATAAACTTTGAGTCAAAGTATATAAATCTAATGGTTCACATTCTTCGTCCTAATATATTTTATTTCAGGACAAACTGACAATAGAAAAATTGTATATATATATATATATTGAAGTTACTGAGTTTTATTTATTTATTTGAAATATTACACTTTTACATAAATCAGGTTTTTTTTATAGAGGGGAAGGACTTGAACCCATAATCTCATAGTGCAGGCGTGATGAGTTTTATATCTATTATTGATCGGCTACACTTTTCTCAAAGGTAACTACCAAGTGTGTTGATTGCTTTTTTTATGATTATATTTTTGCCATCTTTTTTCAACCAATGTAGTTGATGTTATTAATTAATGTTGAATGGAACTTGTGAATGCAAAGTTTGGTAGGAATGACAACAAACTAAAGGAGTAAAAATAACAGTTGGGAGATTTGATTTTAGGTCATGGATCCAAAACAAGAAACACAACAATCCTAATTATGGAATGCAAGTTGAGTGTTTTCAAGAATAAGTCCTGGGAAATGTGAATGAAAAAGACTTTTCTAGGTCAAAAGAATACTATATCTAAGAAATCATGTTGAAAGATAATTTCCCTTTCTATATAGGAATCATAGATTCTGTTTAAATTCTACGGGTATTGATTTAAGAAAAAAAAATCGTTTTATTTTTTATTTTAAAATTTGAATTCGAGCAAGAATCTACCAGAACTTACCGAAATCATACACAATATACACGGCTTCAATATTCACTTCCATTGCTGTCAAAAAAAAAAAAAAAAAAAAATTTACTTCCATAATCATCAGATATTTACTCACACAAGCCCAGGCACAAATCTACCTTCGATTCACATTCCGGTAAATACGTATGGTCAGACTTCAACTCCCAAACAAAAAACAGTAAAAAATATATATTATAATAGCTATAAATTTGTCGAAATATAATTATGACAAGAACTAGAATTCGAATTATATGAACGTGCATTATTCAACGCTTAATAATTAAATTTAGGTTGTATTAGATTTTCAACCTTTATATGTGTATATATATATACAGAAATTCTATTATCAGTTCGAACTGATAAAAGTTATATCAGTTCCTTGAATATGGGTCACTGGATTTAAATACTTTGACTTGGCTGTATGCACTTGTAAGTCAAAGTATTTAAATCCAGTGGCTCACATACAAGGAACTGATATAACTTTTGTCAGTTCGAATTGATAATAGAAAGATTATATATATATATATATATAACACCAATTGCATAAGTATGTGGGAGTGTGGGACTTGACGAGATTAAACATTATATGAATGGTCCAAAAATCCACTTCCATATCTTCACGAGATATCTAATTCACAACCCCAAGAGAAATCTCCTTATATACACTAACACATGCACATGATGTGAGACTCAAATCTTTAACCAGAAACGTGGAAAAATAGGTATACACCACTCAACCAATAATGAATTATCAACTTTTAAATTAAACATATGAATTTTTTTTTTAATATTACAATAAATCGAGATTTTAAGAGGGGGAAGACTCGAACCTACAACCTCATAAATGTGAGGGACAAACTACTAGGTCAACCTCATTTTCTCTTAGGTGATGTTTGGTTGATGTAGTTTAGGTAGGAAAGGAAGAATCATTTTCCATTGTTTGTTTTCCCTACAAAACCAAGGCATCATGATTCCATCAAATCGGCTGGAATGGATTCCTATCTCTTGAGGTCAGAATATGGATTCCACCCCCCCTAAAAAGGTTGAAGTTACTATTTTATCCTCAAGTAAAAAAATTTCAAAACTAAATTAATGAAAAAACAGAGGCCATTGCTGCTAGCCTCTTTCGAAATCAGAGATGGCAAAGCCCTTGGCGTAGCCTTGTCGTCATAGTCTGAGGCCACTGGAGGTGGCCTCATTGTTGTCGAAGGCCCTCACCTCCATCGTTGGAAGAAGAGAGGACCTCCTCTGTTTGCAGATAAAAAAAGGCTGCAAGCTAGCCTCCATCATCAAAGGAGGCTCGCGCCTCCTCTTTCGCCGGAGGAGGCCTCGTCCTCCTCCATCACAAGAGGAGGCGAAGTCCTCCTCTTCGTGACCTCCATTGCGATTTGCAATGGTGGATTTGCTCGCCTCCATCGATGGAGGACTCCATCCTCTGTCAATGGAGGAGGTCTCCTCATCGAAGGAGGCAATGAAAGGTGACCGATGTTGCCTCCTTCAACACCGTGAATATCTTACTTTATTATAATTTTTCATTTTTCTAATATTAATTTATATTTAAAAAAATAATTATTACATCTTTTAAATTATAAATAATTAAAATTTTAAAAATATTTTTCAAATACTTTTTTAATATTTCCAATATCTATATATATACATATGGGGCATTTTGGTCAAAATAGTGATGATTCCATGATGAATTCCATATCACAATTCACAACCAAATAAAGGAATTCATTTAGGAAATGGATTCCTTTCTTATTCCTATATGGATTCCTTTCCCATATGGTTTTCTAATTGCGAACCAAAAACATGACCTTAAAAGATATTAATTTTACCTATCACTAAATAGCTAAATATTATAATTAAGATAAAAGACTGTAAAAATAAGCTGTAAAAATTGACATAAAATAAAAGACACATGACTCAATAAGCATGTTGAAAACAATCCAACAAGATCCAATATGGTCCAATAAAATTACATCTTAGTGGTATTGTGCCTACACTACATATATAACTCATATCTTATTGATATTTATACTATATATTAATTTCAATATAAAATTACATTGTATAAATATAATATTTATGATTTAGATAAAATGGTTGGCACGATCCATTTTACATGTCTAAATCAGTCTTTATACTAGTATCAATAATAAAAAAATTAAATATGTTATTAATTGCCATAATTTTTTTAATTTTTTTTATATGGCTTGGTAATGACAATCACAAGTAGACAATTGGTTGTTCGGTCAGGGCATTGGAAGCATGTGAATGAGACCACAAAACAACCTCTTTCAATCATGTCATTATATTCTTTGGTGATTATAATTAAACAAAACCAAATCAGATCTCTCTCTTTCTTGCACGTGATTGGCTAGTTAAAATAAAGATAAGTGAGAATAATTAATATTTATTTTTTACTTAGAACATGCTTTCCTATCTACAACCAAATGCTTAATCACATGCAATCTTTGGATTCTTTTCTATTTTCATTGAATATTTAGAGATTAAAGGTTATAGAGAAGTTGTGTATTGCTACTAATTTGCACGACAACAATATAAATCAATCAACTAATAAATAAGATTTGGAAGGGATGCATGGTTAGTTAGAACTTAGAAGTGCAGTGAAAATGCTCTAATTAAGAATATATTTTATGTGAATTTTCCATAATACCCATTGAGTGTAAATACAACAAGATATATACTAAATGTTTATTGAATTCAGTAGTGTCAAATATCTCAACTTGCATCCCAACTTAGTGATATGTCTTTTAATGTGCACACATACATCAAATGAATTTAAAAGATACATCGTCAAGTTGGGATTATTTCCTACTTAAAAATTGTTAAAATTGACATAAAAAAGGGTCATTAGTCACTATTTATCGTCACCACCGTACAATGTGGCTTGGTGGTAAAAAGTACTCATTCATTTTGACAATGTCACCGCATGTGATGAATTAGTAGAATGTATGAGTGACTTCTTTAATAATTTAAATCAACTAAGGATTTGATCACATTCTCTCAACTAGTCAAAATAAGAGTGCTGGCAGTGTGCTGCTAATTAATTAAGAATACTTAGAGGTGCCTAATCATAGGAGTTAGGCAGCCTAATTAATTAACTAATCAAGATTTTAGGTTTGCACAGACCAGACGGCCAAAAGCTAGAGATATATACTTTTTTGTGTTTGTGTTTGGTTTCATGCATGTTCTTTTTTCAGATATTAAGTTGTTGTCAAAACAAACACACAACATGGGTTTTGATTTGTTTGCATTAGAAAACATTACAACTGTTGTTAGGTAAGTGGTTAATTATATCCACAAACAGCTTATCCCAAGTGACAACATCATCTGCCTTAATACTACAAACATATATATACACAATACTTTATGAGAGTGTAGGTCCAATTAATAAGAAATTCATTCCCACATTTCTTTTTCGGTATATATCTTATGATCATGTTCATATACATAATATTAACATTCCTTTAAAAGAAAAAGTCAAAACAAAATTACCCGAATCACTATAAACAACATTCCTTTAAGTTTAATGAAATCTATTTATGAACCAAATTTGAGAATTTTTCAAGCACTGGAACTATTTATCTCGATTTTTTAAATATAAAAGCATCGGAAAAATGAGATAAATATAGGAATTTTTTTAAAAAAATAGTTCTAGTAATTGAAAAATTCTCAAATTTTATTTATAGATAAATTTCATTGAACTTATCATCCAAAAAAAAAAAAAAAATCAGATCAAAATTCAGAAAAATATATGTACTTTCATTAAGGTCTTTACCGAAATTAAAATAAGGTATAAATCACTTGATAACTAATATATATATATATATATATATATATATATATATATATAGGGCTCGAAATTTAAATAGCACTTAATGGGGTGCCTTTTGGGGAAAAGTCACCAACTTATTAACTTAAGTTTAAAAGGCACCATTTATGGTCACCAGACAAAAATACCCTTCATTTGTCGCTTTGTGAGTTTTTTCAAACGTTCAAAGAAAAAGCTTTGACCGAGAAACGGACGGACAACAGAACCAAAATCCGACGGTGAACCACCGGAACAGTAGCTATGTCGACGAGAGTTGAACGGCGAAGCAGAAGGAGTGAGGTAAGCATATTCATTCTCTTTTTCGAATAAGATCAGGTTAGGTTAGGGTTTTATTTTTGGAAAAAAATTTGTTTGAAAACGATGAAGATCTAGGTTTTTGCAGTTGAATCGAGCCTTTTTGCAGTTGAATCGAGCCTTTCTGTAGTTGAATCGTGCCTTTTTGTAGTTGAATCGTGCATTTTTGTAGTTGAATCGTGCCTTTTTGAACTGTGTATTGTAATCGAGCATTTTTGTGATGTAATCGTGCCTTTTTGTGATATAATCGAGCCTTTTTGTGATGTAATCGTGCCTTTTTGAACTATGTTTTGTAATCGAGCCTTTTGGTATAGTAATCGAGCCTTTTTGTGTTGTAATCGTGCCTTTATAAACTGTGTATTGTAATCGAGCGTTTGTGTATTGAGATCGTGCCTTTTTGTTTTGTAATCGTGCCTTTTTGTATTGTAATCGAGCCTTTTTGTATTGTAATCTTGCCTTTTTGAACTTTGTATTGTGATCGTGCCTTTTTGTACTGTGATCGTGCCTTTTTGTACTGTGATCGTGCCTTTTTGCACTGTGATCGTGCCTTTTTGCACTGTGATCGTGCCTTTTTGCACTGTGATCGTGCCTTTTTGCACTGTGATCGTGCCTTTTTGTATAGTGATCGTGCCTTTTTGTAGTGTGATCGTGCCTTTTTGTAGTGTGATCGTGCCTTTTTGTATAGTGATCGTGCCTTTTTGTAGTGTGATCGTGCCTTTTTGCACTGTGATCGTGCCTTTTTGTATAGTGATCGAGCCTTTTTGTATAGTGATCGTGCCTTTTTATAGTGTGATCGTGCCTTTTTGTATAGTGGTCGTGCCTTTTTGTATAGTGATCGTGCCTTTTTGTACTGTGATCGTGCCTTTTTGTACTGTATTCGAGCCTTTCTGAACTGTGATCGTGCATTTTTGTACTTATGTTTTTTTTTTTTTTTTTTGTGAATATGCAGAGGGTGAATCTGAAGGATTTCCTGAAAATCCCTGTGGGAGAATGGTTCCAGGGAAAAATTATTCGGCATGACCATGTGAATGACATTACAGATGTCCACAATGCACTTGAAAGTGTACCTGAACTTCTTCGGATGGAAGACCGTCGTCGGTTTACTGAGTCTTGCTTCGGTCATTTACTTGACATGCATCAGGAGATGAATTTTTCAGCTGGAATTGTCCATCGGATGCTGTTGCGCGAGTTGAATCACGACGGCCCGGAAGATGAGATGAGATTTTTGTTGGGTAAGCATACGGTCCGGTTCTCGAAGGTTGAGTTTTGTGTAATCACCGGATTGAAGTTCGAAATCATTCCCGACCCAGCAAGTTATGAGATGGTACAAAATGGCATACACGACCGATACTTTCAGGGTCGAGTCGTAGAGAATGAAGACCTGAAAGCAGTGCTGCGGAGTGGTGTTTTTGAGCAGCAGTACGATGCGGTGAAGCTGTCATTATTGTTTTTGCTGAACTGGATACTGATGGGGGTGGACGAGAGACATAAAATTCCATTATGGCAGTTTCAGCTAGTTGAGGACTTGGACGCTTTTGATGCGTTCCCGTGGGGCGCATACGTGTATAGGCGGACCATATCTGGTTTGAAGCATGCTTTGGATGGTCCACGGCAGCGGTCCGAACAACGACAGCAAGAACAGGCCACGGATAACACCACTGAGACGTATAACATATACGGTCTAGTGCACGCATTATTGGTGAGAATTTATAATTTGCAGCCGTACTTTAATAGAAAATATTTTATATCACTAATGTGTTATCTATTATGCAGATATTTGCTTTTGAGGTTATCCCGGATCTTAGCAGCAATAAGCACAAATGTGGGGAACGCAGGGTAATCGAGCTACCCCCTCCACGTATTCTAAATGGGAGTTGACTGCGCGACCGCGGGGGAAAACGCTGGATAAGATTTTCACTGAAAGGGTAAGTATTGATGTTGTTAATGTTTATTATTTTCAGTATGTTTGCAATTACAATGATATAACTCCGATTGCAGATGTTTGCTCGGGCTGAATTGGTGCCTACGGAGGCTGAGAGGCGTCAACGGTACTACGAAGGCATAGACCTGGGAGGCAGTCTATATGATGACGATGCTGCAGATTTACCTCGTGACCGCCCGGTTCCCGATCGACATAGGACTGCCGGACCCAGTGATACAGAGGATTCATATTACGGACCTAGTGATATGGATCCTCAGTATTCTGGACCTTCTGATCTGGAGGGCTCAGAGCCGGAGGTTGACATTGGTAGTGAGAGTCCCACGAGGTCTAGGCGGATACCTTTCAGTCAACCCAGACAACCACGACCTAGACCTAGTGATTCAGACCCGGAGGCTCGCAGTCCTATTCCCGTGAGGCGTAGGCGGGTACGATTCACATTGCCCAGACGGCCTGCACCTGAAGGTCAGCAACCTGAAGGCGTTGAAGAGCATCCATAGGTACATAAGCCGTTTTTTTAACCGCATGATTTACTTTCCATTGACTTAATAGTTTTAGTACTGACAGAGTCTGCAATCCTTTCAGGGCTGGGAGCAGAAATTAGCAGAAGTGATGGATGCTGTCCGAACATTACGGACGGATGTCATGGATGCTATCCAAAAGAATGAAGAGAAAAGAAATTCACAGCATGAGGAGTTGGTGGCTATGATTCGGACGCTACAGGGTCCGACTTCTCAGGGTCCGTCGTCGCAGGGTCCGACGTCGCATGGCCCGTCATCGCAGGGTCCCCCGTCGCAGGGGCGTGTGGAGGAGGATCCACCGTTCGATGACCTACCACCTCATGACTATGATGGAGCATTCAGTACAGGCAGGACAGGTACTGATCATGATGAGACAGGGTCAGGGACCAGACATAGGGAGGCCCATACTACAGACACAGTACCTGAGCAGCAGGCTCCAGATGCTCCAGATGCACTTGGACAACCGGCGGTCCCCGGCGATACAGAGACAGCATTATTGGAGCATAGGCCGTCGCAGGCAGTCACCCCAGACCGCTCATCACAGCTGCTGCATGATCCTGTCGATATCCAGGAGCTATCCATTGACCGCACGTCGCAGCGTACCCATCCAGTCAATCCCAGCGAGCGGCGACCTCCGATAGACCAGAGCACAGTCGACCCCTCTAGGCGTTCCTCGAGGAGAGATTTGATTCTTCGGATTCCACGGTCACAGGTCGATGAACGGGGACCGAGTTCCTCCTCAGCCCGCACCGATCCCCATGGTCCGGAACAGACTCCCCCACCCCTAAGGCGTGGAGACCGGATTCGACGTCGAGGTTGGATGGAACGGAGCCCATACACAGACCCCTGTCAACCAAAGAGGGCACGGGTGATGCCGCCGCCGGCACATGTATGGAATCCACATGGACTGGTACATCTTGAACAGCTTGCGGCGTACGAAGACTACAAGAGGAGCACGTCGGGGGAATTGTAAGTATTACATTCTGTTTATAGTTTTTTTCGACAAATATGTAAGTCAGTATTATGTAACTTTTTCCCTACTTATGCAGACGTGATGTGGATCTGCACGACCCAGTTGGTGTTCCTGTCACTTGGTTCCACCGGTTGCAAACCAACTTAATGGAGTTGGAGGATACGGTATGTTCCTTCCTTGAACTGTCTTTATAAAACTCAGTCACAAATGGTTGAATCCTAACAATACAAGTTCAAATTTTCAGCACATTGACGCATACTTGAAGATTGTCTGGAGGCGTCAGCGATTGCACCCCACTATATACGGTTCGAGGATCAACATACTGGATTCCCAATTCTTTGTAAGTGGTAATATTATACGGTTTTCGCTTCAACATTGATGTGTTCATACATCTTCTGCCTAACGTTTCGGTTAATTTTCTTTCAGACATTGTTAGATCACCAATGGGACAGAATCGGCACTGGTGAGGAGAGGAAACCCCCAGCAGGTTGGTCCGTGTTTGGGCAGACATGGTCCCGTGATGAGCTTGCGGTGGTCCGTGGGAAGCTCCCGTTAGGGATACGGCCTTGGCACGATGTTGACATTGTGAGTGTTTATTCGAGTTTTGCATCCATGTTTATTCGAGTTTTGATAACACCTTGGAGAAACACCTGCAGGTTCTGATTCGTTGCAATGTTGGAGGTATGCATTGGGTCATGGCCAGCATCGATCTGCAGTTTGGGCACATTCTTGTGTTTGACTCGTTCAGACGAGAGGTCCCATTTAGGCACAGGAATGCCCAGTTTGCATGTCTGCGCTATTTGCTACCCTCTCAGCTCTATACGGTGCACTTTCACAGGAACAGACAACCGGGTGACAAGAGTTACAGAAAGAAGGATGGGCCGTTCCGGATGTTATTCGTGTCAGCCGACCGGGTGCCCCAACAGGAATTGGGGTATGACTATTTCAAGTTGTTATTCTATCCCAATCGGTTTTGAAATGTATCAATGCTAATGGTTGTTCATGTGGTTAATTGCAGGGGAAACTGTGGTGCCCATACGTTGAGAATGATTGAGTACCTGACGGCGAACAGGGATACGTTCGATTGGACGGAAGCCGATATGCCCATCATCCGGCAAAAGATGGCCATCGAGGTTTATTGTAACTCCAGGATATTGTAGTTATTGTACAAAACAGAGCTGTTGTTAATGAAATTATTATTTTTTTATTTCAAGTTGTTTGCAGTTCAAAGTTCAACTAAATTAAAAAAAATTTCGAACATAAAATATTTCTAAAATATGAACATATATCAAAGCATACACAAAGTTAAAAAATACCATATATGAGTATATCAACTGGTATGGTGACTTGAGGAAATAAACAAACTACAGCAGCTAAAATCTAAAACACATGTCTAAAACATAAGCCCTAACATGATTGCATCGTTCGTCTTTTTGTCCTCTCTAGCTGAAACTCGTTGCACTCAAATAAACATCACTAACTCTGGCCTACTGTATATGTTATTATGCTTGTCGTCTAGTGTTGGATAAGCAGTCACAACAGCATCTTGAGCGCCAATATATAGGGACCAGGATGGAAAAGCCACTACAGACAGTAGTTTAGCACAACAGCAGCACCCAATGCAACTCTCATCCCTTCAATCGCTTCCATGACAGCATTTATGACGTGGGGTCAAGTCTCCTCTTATAAGACTCCATTCATTCCACGATAGAGTCCTTCAGAGGGCACGTTTGTTTGTTGTGTCCAGTTGAATGACAGATGCTACACTTGCGACGGTATTGTTCGGGTACAATAGTACTGGGACCTTTATTAACCATAGGCGGGTTGGAACACTTCCTACTATTATGTCCTGGTTGTCCACATCTTCTACACGACTGTGTGGTTATCCTCTCCGAAGACGAGACATGTCGACCCTCCATCGGGCGACCGGATTGTCTCTTCGCCCTTGGATTTAAAACCACCCGTGATGTGATGTCGGATGGCACTACCCATGAAGAAGGATGACCAACAGGCATGATAGGAACCGAGTATGCATCAATTAGTGTCTCCCTTTTGTAGTAGTCCGCACATAGAGATGTGAAATCCACGTTCCGCTCCCTACAACAATGAACACAGTTAGATTCACGTTTGGGTACTATAAAGCAATAAATGGACGGAGTCATGTACCTTGCCGCTGCGAGTGCATGTGAACATGGTAAAAAGTCAATTTGGAATTTGTTGTATGTGCATGTCTTCCGGGCTAAGTCAACCGTCCACTGTTTTCCCTTGTGTCTGACGGAAAATATGTTCCAGTCAACTGCATTTACGGTCATATAACCGCATTTCTCGACACGTTTAAGGATCACAAGATGTGCTGCGTCGGTCAATCGATGACGCATTGATCGTGCATTTGTATGACGATCGTGGAACCACTTTTGTAGCATATTCCGAATGAACTCTGCCAGTGTCATCAATGGCAGTTGCCGTGCAAATTTTAGGCATGAGTTTATGCACTCTGCAACATTTGTGGTCATCAACCTGTACCTTCTTTGGGGGCAATGAACACGGGACCACTTGTGTGGACCGGCATCAATGGCATAATCGTATGCACCTTTGTGCAGCCTACGTAACTCCTCCATGTGGCGATCGTATTGGATTTCACAGTACGACCTAGCAGCGTTATCCATTATGTCGGCAACATCTTTTCTGTGGAATCGCTTCTTCATATTTTCACCAAAATGCCAGCAACATATGGTATGGGTTGCATAAGGGAACACTTTAGAAATCCCTGCTTCAATGCTTGCATGACGATCGGAAATGAAAACCAGATCATCTATATGACCAAGGGCACCTCTCAAGCACTCCAAAAACCACTCCCATGAAAGGTTGTTTTCTGAGTCACCGTACCCAAAAGCAATTGGATACACCTGTTCGTTTCCATCTTGTGCAGTTGCCACAAACATTGTACCCCCGAATCTTCCCTTCAAATGGGTACCATCAACTGCAATCACAGGACGCATACACCTCCGAAAACCTCTAATTGAGGACCCTAACGACATAAAAAAGTAAAGGAATTTACCATCATCTGCGCACTGTAAGTCTGTGATTGTGCCTGGATTTTGTTGTTCCAGAACGTATGCAAAAGATGGCAGCAGTTGGAAACTTTCTTCATGCGTTCCATAGGTCAATGACAATGCATATTGCAGGGCATCATGTGCCTTACTGTACATGATTTGGATGCCATACATTGTTTTCATATCGGCGATTATGTCCTTCGGACGCATGAGACGACCATCGGCTTGTTGAAGTCTAGGTGCAACAACTTCTGCGATTGTGACTGCACTAGCTTGTCGATGGCGACGGTGAATCTCCTCCAAGGGACAGGTGTGTTCGTTGACAAAACTTCTGACTTGAAAGTAAGTCCCTTCTTCTCTCCTCACCGCTCTTAATTTCCACGTACAGTCGTCAATGATGCAAACCAGATGTAAAGTTGTCTTATTGGACCTTTTCACCTTCCATTCGAAGTTCTTACGCATCGCAAAATCGCCAACTAGCCTCTTCAAATCCTTTTTACTCGGGAAAAATTGACCCTTATATATCATTGTTCTCGGTTCTTGAGCTTCCAAGGTGCTGCTTCTACCAGTACCAAACGAGTATGAATTTGCTCCCGGAATAACCCAAGTTGTCGCATTAACAGAATCAGATGTTGTCACATTATAACGGACCTCGGAAGTCCCAGGCATATCTGGTGGTGCAGTGCCACTAATTCCTTCTACACGTCTACCATGTGTTTGCATATGTGCATGCTCTTCATCCGCATTTTGCAAATCATCAACATGTTCATTATTTGCCTCATTATCCACCTCATGGTTCGGGTAATTGTCATTGTTCTGCTCATTGTACTGCGCATCATACTGCTCAATTCGACAACCAAACACATCACCAAATTGAGTCTCAGTCGCATCTGCATGGTCGACCACAACTTGTGGTACACCAAACATGTTTGTCCCACCTTCGTTGCCACTCCTTTGGGTGAACGCTTGGTTGCTACCACTAAAGGATCCAAATTGTAGGGTATTTTCAGGAGGAGGAATATCATTCCCTAACACATCTCCAGCTGTCCGCTCAATAAGACTGACACATACTTGAGGGATCACTCGATCTTCCCCTAGCATAAACTGGACATCGTCGTCATTGCTTATAAATGTGCTTCACGTACTGCCAGGAACCATTGATATTGATGACAAATCAACGTTGTATTTGCTTACATCATAGTTCACAATAGTATGCACGATCGACACCAATTCATCGTAAGTCAAATTCTTTGACACATACATTCCTCGGTTATCAGAACCAACGAACCTCTGACTTCCGTCGAGTAACTGCTCCCATCGACCGTTGTAAGATATTACTATTCTAACCCGATTCATGAGGCTGTCAAATTAATAATCACAAACCATTAAAAATGACACGATTTCAGTTCAAAAAGGCACGATTTTCTTTCAAAAAGGCACGATTCATGAGCAAAAAGGCTCGATTCATGAGCAAAAAGGCACGAATTTGTAGCAAAAAGGCTCGATTTTGTTTGAAAAAGGCACGAAAGGTTTTTCAAAAAGGCACGATTTGTTAGCAAAAAGGCACGATTCATGACCAAAAAGGCACGATTTCTTAGCAAAAAGGCACGATTCATGAGCAAAAAGGCACGAAAGGTTTTTCCAAAAGGCACGATTTGTTAGCAAAAAGGCACGATTCATGACCAAAAAGGCACGATTCATGACCAAAAAGGCACGATTTCTTAGCAAAAAGGCACGATTCATGACCAAAAAGGCACGATTTCTTAGCCAAAAGGCTCGATTTTTTTCAAAAAGGCACGATTTCTTAGCCAAAAGGCTCGATTTTTTTTCAGAAAGGCACGACAGGTTTTTCAAAAAGGCACGATTCATGACCAAAAAGGCACGATTTTTTTTCAAAAAGGCTCGATTCATGAGCAAAAAAGCACGAATTGTTTCAAAAAGGCTCGAAAATAAAATGAAAAGTTCTTACATTATAACAATGGCTTCAGTTTAACAAAATACTAAAATGCTCGAAATATTCAAACAAGCAGGATCAAGAAATATTACCTTATTTTACTGAAGAAGAAAGTCGGGGCAACACCTTGAACTTTTATTTGTAGAGAGACGAGAGTTGAACTGAGTTAAATCTTACTGACGTTTTTGTTGCAAGTGTGGACAGAGACAAGACCAAAGAGAATAACATAAATCATTAACTAAGGGCAATTTTGGTAGTTCACCATAATAGGTGCCTTTTAAACTTAACTTATTAAACCACTGACATTCTCACCAAATCAGTTTAAAATAGTGACAGATTCCACCATTTCCACTATATATATATATACAGTATTTCTATTATCAGTTCGAACTAATATAAAGACCTATCAGTTTCTTACATGTGGAGCATTGGATTTAATAAATGCTTTGACAAGTGCATACAGTCAAGTCAAAGTATTTAAATCTAATGACCCACAGGTAAGGAACTGATATATCTTTTGTCAGTTCGAACTGATAATAGAAAAATTATATATATATATATATATATATTTATTTATATGGTGTATTTCCTATACGACCTATTTCTTAGGTGGTGTATTTCCTTCACGGTCGATTTAGTTCCTGGTTTGATTTCAACTATACATAGATCTCATATCCTCAATATTCATTATTGTTAAATATAGACTTTCATCTATTTCACTTTCATTTGTGAATCCAGTTTTTTTTTTTTTTTTTTTTAATACAAATATAGACACCTTTTGAAACTAAAGGGAGAATTTTGGTTAAAAACGCAAACCATAGGGAGGATTTTGATTATTTCCGCTGGAATTAAAATAGCTTTGTTCATTTCTTTGGTGTATATCATAGCATTAGATTGTTATTGGTTTCATCAATTTTTTTTTCCTCTAAGAGACTAAGGTCTTAAGAGAGGAGATAAAATTGACCTTTCCACATTATTGGATATCTTTGTGCTTTATAATTATTTAAAATATTTCCAAACAACTTCCAATTTGGGTTACATTTTAATATATATATATATATATATATATATATATATATATATATATATATAGTAATTTTCTAATGAGGATTTTTACAATGTATACTTTAAGCATCTTTGATGAAATTGCATGTAATATATTGAATCTTGATTTGATTTTTTGTATGCATCCTAAGAAAATTAAAATACACATTTGGTAAAATTTGGAAATTTTTTAGATTTGAGAACTATTTTTTTTTTTTTTATATTTCCCTATTTTTAAATGTTTTATCTTCAAAAAAACCGGAAAAAATTAGTTCTTGCAGCCGATTTTTTTTTTTTTTTAAATTTTTTTCCATAAATGTATTTCAATGTTTTCACCATCCATACAAAAAAATCAAATTAAGATTTAATATATTTCATGCAATTTCATCAAAGGTGCTTAAAATGTGCATTGTAAAAAGTCTTCATTGGAAAAATACTATATATATATATATATATATATATATTTAGGGTACAGATATTGGCATCCATAAATATGATAAGCACACCCATATGTATAAGTACACCCATGTCTAAAATTTAAAATTAAATCATTACTATGAGCACCCATCTTAATACTAATAGTACCCTTATTTAAATGAATGTATTCATTTTAATACAATTTATTTATAAACCCTCTTAAGTTATTAACACACTCAATTTCATAAATGATAATTTCTTAAGTTCTCCATGCTCAAAAACACAGTATAGCCATCAACAACTGCATCAGATATCTTATCAACATTTACAAATCTCAAGCATCGTCTATGTTGATAATAATCAAGTTATTGATATCTATTGCAACAGATTTCACATTCTCATATCACCGTTGATCTCCTAGATACACAACGATATATACTGTTATCTTTAAAAAAAAATTACTTCTCACTTTTTGTTTATCGATAGAGTTCATAACCAAAAAAAAAATAAAAAATACGTACCTCTGTAGAGTCCTTTGAAAATTCTTTTTCCATTATTTTGTTATATGATAATGGGAGATACTTAAAATAGAATTAGGGTTTAATTATGATTTAGTTTTTTGTTTAGTTTTTTGTTTTTTTTGTTTTTAATAAAAAGATATGAGTGTAATTAATAGGTGTACATAGTATTTGATTTATTTTTAATTAAACTAATTTATCCTTATTGAGAAATTTCTATTGGGATATTTTTGTAATTAATTTTTTTATTAAAATATGGGTATGATTATTATATTTATGAGTATTAATATCGACATCCTTGTTTTTATATCAAAGATTTGGCAATAGAATGATGGGTTTTGTACTTGAAGCAACAATGTATGGAGCACCAAAAAGGTGTCATTGTCATTGCTTTCAATATTGGTCCAAACCCAATTTAGGTTATAAAGTCTATGTCTATCCTCCGTTAAAATGGGATCCACTGCCTGACACATACCATACAACTACTACTTTACATATAAATATATAATTACACACGTCTGGACAAAACCTCTAAAAAGAAAAAAAGAAAAAAAAATTGTATATCGTAAGGACATGATTGAGTTTATGGAAAGCTTCTAACTTCTAAAGTTGCTCATGCTTTGGCTCAGCATGCTATCTCAGTTGATCATGAATTGGTTTGACTTAGAGAAAGTTTATCTATATTATATATATATATATATATATATATTTTTTTTTTGAATCATTAATTTGCTATTTGGGGACGGGATATGAGCGCACGACTCAAACGTATAACATTTTGGTGTATGGGTGATAGATACACCACTGGGTCAACATCATTTTGTCTTTTTATATTGAAAAATATAGTGCATGATATCTAGAAGCACCGTGGTGAAATTTTTGTTCTTGAAAAAATAAATGTTACTAATTATTTAATCCAAAAATTTAAGTATATAAGTAACTATACTAAAACACATCACTTTTTAGTATATGTGATATTGTACCTCCCTTACACATGAATGATGAGGGATTCAAATACATTTTATAAGCATTTCCGTTATGAGAGTAGATATCCGACCCACGACAGCCCTATTGTAACTCTCACACCTCCATCCAAAATATTGTGAATTTGAGTCATTCTCCCACTCTCAAACCCGAAATATTATAATAGTTAAAAAAATATAAAAAATTATGTTTTTAGAGTTGAACATAAAATATTTACATATAACAAAAAAAAAAAAAAAACATAGAGTTGAACGTTTTCGAAGACAACAAATAACTAGAAATGCTATTAATACAAGTGAATCAAGTTGGAGTCAACCTGAGTAATGTCAAACTTGGCCACCACCATATCAAGCAAACTAGCCAACCTCAGCCAACTCAAACAGCTACATGCGCACATACTCCAGAACTCCCTCCACCAACAAAACTACTATGTTTCACTCCTCATCACCCACTGCACGCGCCTCAACGCGCCGCTATCTTATGCCCGTGGCATCTTCGAGTCCACACGAGACCCAAATGCCCACGTTTTTGCTTGCATGCTCAAGTACTACTCCCAATTGGGTGCTCACAGTGAGGTCTTGTGTCTCTATCAAAATATGCAGTCTTGCACTGTAAAGGCTGATGCATCTGTGTACACCGTGTTGATAAAATCGTCAGGCTACGCGGGAATTGTGTTGCATGGGCATGTTTTGAAACTGGGTCACGCTCAGGATCGCTACGTTCGCAATGTGATCATGGATGTCTACGCGAAGAATATTGGCTCCGTGGAGCTAGCTAGGAAAGTGTTTGATGAAATGACTGACAGAACTGTGGCGGATTGGAATTCTATGATTTCGGGGTATTGGAAGTGGGGTTTTGAAGCTGAGGTGTGTGGATTGTTTGACATGATGACTGAGAGGAATGTTGTGACTTGGACTGCGATGGTTTCTGGATACGCTAAGAGGAAGGATTTAGTGAGTGCAAGGAGGTATTTTGATGCAATGCCGGAGAAAAATGTGGTTTCTTGGAACGCAATGCTTTCTGGTTATGCTCAAAATGGGTTTGCAGAGGAGGGTTTGAAGTTGTTTTATGATATGACCAATGCTGGGGAGGTTGAACCTAATGAAACTACATGGGTTATTGTTGTTTCGTTGTGTTCGTCTCGTGGTGATCCTAACCTTGCGGACTCACTAATGAAAATGCTTGAGAGGGAACAGATACGTTTGAATTGTTTTCTGAAGACAGCGTTGATTGATATGTATGGGAAATGTGGGAGCATTGAGACTGCGAAAAGAATGTTTGAGGAGCTGGGGGTGTATAGGAATGTTGTTACTTGGAATGCAATGATTTCCGCATATACAAGAGTTGGTTATTTGAGTGCAGCTAGAGAGCTCTTTGATAAGATGCTGAAAAGGGATGTAGTATCATGGAACTCAATGATTGCCGGGTATGCTCAAAACGGGGAGTCAGCTATGGCAATCGATCTTTTTAAAGAAATGATTGTTACTAAAGAACCAAAACCAGATGAGGTGACAATGGTGAGTGTTATATCAGCTTGTGGACATCTTGGGGCTCTAGAATTGGGCAACTGGGCTGTAACTTTTCTTACTGAGAATCGGATCAAACTCAGCGTTTCAGGGTACAATTCTTTGATTTTCATGTACTCAAAATGCGGAAGCATGAAGGATGCTAAGAGAATTTTTCAAGAAATGAATACAAGAGATGTGGTTTCTTACAATACTTTGATTGCAGCATTTGCAGCTCATGGCCACGGAAAAGAAGCCATTGAACTCATGTCAAAGATGAGAAATGAAGGTATAGAGCCAAACCGTGTGACATATATTGGTGTTTTAACTGCCTGCAGCCATGCAGGATTATTAGAAGAAGGCTGGAAAGTGTTCGAATCAATAGAAAATCCGGCTGTTGATCATTACGCGTGCATGGTTGATTTGTTAGGTCGAGTAGGTCAACTAGACGAAGCTAAAAGATTAATCGATAGCATGCCAATGGAGCCACATGGAGGTGTTTATGGCTCTCTTTTGAATGCCAGTAGGATTCACAAAAGTGTTGAACTTGGGGAGCTTGCTGCAAACAAGTTATTTGAATTAGAACCAAATAATTCGGGAAATTACGTTCTGCTTTCCAACATATATGCTTCTGCAGGGAGGTGGGAAGACGTTGACAAAATCAGAGAAGCGATGAGGGAAAGGGGAGTGCAGAAGACAACTGCATGGAGTTTGGTGGAATACAAGGGTAAAATGCACAAATTCATAGTTGGAGATAGAAGGCACGAGCTATCGGATGGTATCTACAAGCTATTAGCAGAATTGAAAAGCAAGATGAGAAGGCTTGGGTACGAATCCGACAAGAGCTGTGTGCTAAAAGATGTTGAAGAAGAAGAGAAGGAAGAGATGGTTGGAACTCATAGTGAGAAATTGGCCATTTGTTTTGCGCTACTTGTTAGCAAAGCAGGGACAGCGATTAGGGTGGTGAAGAATCTAAGAGTGTGTTGGGATTGTCACAATGCTATAAAGATGATCTCTAAGTTGGAGGGAAGGGAGATCATTGTGAGGGATAATAACAGATTTCATTGTTTCATTGATGGGAGTTGTTCTTGCAAGGACTACTGGTGATTGAAAAAAGGACCCAAATTTTGTTAGTTAACCAGGCATCATCATGTTTAAACTTTCTTCTATTTTCATTTTTATATGTTGATATGCCAGAAAATCAAACACACCAAAAACTAATTACAATTTAATATATGTAAATTAACAATCACTATTCACTAATTATATACTATAATGAAATTTAAAATAGAGTTAATAAAAGAATTATTTAGGTTTAAAATTGTTAACTTGAATTAAATAACTAAACATACCTCAATAGGATGAGAATTTTGTACCAAGAATGTAAAATCAAAAGTCAAGTGAAACTAGGAGGAGAATAAATATGTAAAGTGAAGAAGTGACAATTTACTAAACCTGAATACGTTAGTTTTAAGCCCAATAACTTAAACATTTTTTTTTTTTTTTTTGCTTAATAGGGGGTGAAGCCCCCCTTGACATTTACTAAACTGTCCCTAACCATTTACTAAAAATGCCCTTGACCATGGATTGAAACCCCCCTTATGGAGCATTGTCTAACACCACAATTTCCATGAGGATTCTCTTTTTCTCTTTTACCATCTTGCCCCTCCACTTTACTTCATCAAGACTTTCATCATATGAACTTCAATTGTTGATCATTATTCATTAAACTGTATGAATTTTTATTCACATTTTAAAAAATGTTACAATGCATTACTATCATTTAAAAATTAATTCAAAAACTTTCAAATTAACAAAAGGAGAAAATGACAAAAGTTGAGATAACTTAATGTTAGGCTCCTCACACCTAAACGTTGATATTATGAATTCAAGTTAAACCCCCTCTCCTCCAAATCTAAAGTTTGTACTTTAGAAAAAAAAAAAAACAAAAGGAAGAACGAATATTTTTATTTTAAAAAATTATTAATTCCTAAAGGAATGTGTTTTATTGAATAGGTTGTATCCAAGGCCCTTGGACAACTTGTCTCATGGCATGGGACAAGCGTCAAAATGACAAATTTACCCTTTAAATCTTCAAAAAATTACAAACATGTCCATCATAAATAAAATTATATATTTTACATTTTTACTCCATATGTTTTATTATTTGCATTTATTTTAATAGATATCTTGTCATGACCCCCCAGTCCCCACAAAATTAAAGAAGCCGGCTTCACCTCCGGTTACGAAGCTTCTATTTAAAATAAAATAAAATAAAATAAAATAAAAATCAAAGCGGGATAAAAACAAGTACCAAAAAGTAATTTCCGTTGGAGTCAGTCACTAACTGACACTATAATTTTGTGAGGATGGGTTTAGTTTCGGCGTTGGGAGCATTTTGAGTTGCAGATTTTATGATGTATCTTCCTGGACAAGAAAAGGCTAAAAGCTAGTTACTCATCGATCTAAAATTCTTATGTTTCGGTCTCTTTACTATCAAGTCGGATTGGGCGGTACGTGATTCCATATCAACGATTTCAGAGTTGTGCTTTTAGAAAATAAAAATATTGTAGAGCTTGATTAAGTCTTTTATTTAAAAAAACAAATATTGTAAAATGATAAAGAAAATTTGTGACATGCAGTAAATTTTATGTAGTTTCCAATAATTAGTAAAATCATTAAACATTTAATCAATATAAACAAGTGAATCTGAAACTGAAATTTACAACAGAATATCCAAGACTTGGTTCCAAAAATAAGTAATATTTAAGAAATTATAATCTGTTCAAGGAAGAAAACAAAGAGATACACATGAGAAGACATTATAAATAATATTTAAGAAATTAAATACACACGAGATAGAACCTCATCAACTTATATTTCATTAATGTTAATAAGTATAAAATACCCACCTGTAACAATTGCAGATGAGCATATAAGGATTTGGTTTGGTGCAAATTCTCTTAGGATTTGGTTCTGTTTCCTCATCATGAGATATACCACTCGAGATTGCTGGCTCCAAATTTCTCAGTAGAAATGTTCGGTTGGCTGGTTATACCCCCACAATATTGAACTTTGCAACCTCGTACCCGTTTTCGGTTACCATAGCAAGGGTAGAACTTAATTGAACAAGTTGTGTAGTCACAATTGAGCAGCTTGACATGATTCAAAAGGGAGTTTTATACCCTAGTACAACATGATCGAGTCTATGAATATCCCGCGATCATATCATTTCTGCATGGAGTACTCAAAGGGGTCTGGGATCCTAGCCAAGCGCCGAGAGTGACAAAAGAACGAGCCATTTTAATTTCGGGGCATGATTCTGTAACAAAAGATAAAAGATATAATTAGTTAATTATATGTGAATGTGAACTGCACAAACCAGTTCAAAAAGAATGGAATATGTACTAAATCTTAAATTATACCTTAGAAAGATAATTTAAGCCATTGGGAAGATGCACTTTAGAGATATACTTGGAGTCTCCACGACCCAAACATTCGGTTTGTTCGTAGAGTTTGAGAAATCTAATTTGTTCGTAGAAGCAATGGTGGCACCGTTATGTAGAGAACAGAAGTGCAATAACGCTATAACAGTAGTACTCTTTTTGATAGTGAAGGGTTACTGCATAAAAATAAAATAAATTTGAAATAGGTATGTGAATTATCATAACCGACTTCATCGAGATGAATAGAGCTTCTAGAAATCGATTGATCAGAGATTTTTGGCTCTATTTCTATTGGTAGTCACTGCCGGAAAACTGGAGAGGTTTTCTGCAGAAATAATTATCATTGCAACGAAGCTTACATCTAAATTTTAACAGAGTTATCCAATTATTGCAAATTCATATCCTAAGTACAGACTCGTGGTTAGGGGCGTACCTAGGATTTTTTGTTTGGGTAAGCTAAAGCAAAACTATAATCGAAAACAAAAATACACTACATAAAAGGACATAACGACTCTTACCCTTAAAAATACATATATTAAGTAAATTATATAAAATTTCATTAATCGAAACAAAAATATAGCTAGATAAAAAAACATAATGAGTCATACCCTTAAAAATGCATATATTAAATAAGTTACATAATGAGTCAAACAACTCCTACCTAGTGATTGATTGATTTTTCCTAAATTATGAGTTGTAAAATAAATTGAAAAAAAAATAAAATATTAACTTATAATTATGAATAACAAGCTTGTTAATTAGTTCAAATGAAGATGAATAAATTTTTATATTTAATTTTGTAATTGAGATGAGAATTTAGAGAAGGATCGAGTGAATTATTAATTGAAAGAGAGGGAGAATTGAGACTTGTGAGAGAGAGAGATGTTGATGCGACCATAGAAAGAAGAGAATCATGATGCTACTCTAACTGCACTAATAGTCTAATACTCTAACACTGACATTGCTTGTTGATCAATTAAAATAGTATTTAATTAATTATAAACTTTGTTTTTTTATTTTTTTCAAAAATCTTACCTGACTAAAACCGGGTTAGCCCCCCACGACAGTACACCCTTGCCCGTGGTCCTTTGTATATATAATTCATGAACACATTAGTACAATACTGCATCAGACTGTATTTGATAAGATATGATTGTATTAGGTTTAGTACTATCCAGTGTTTGGTGATTCCAAACACATTACATTGCAGTTGACTATATTGTATTATTACTATGTTTGCTGCAAAATTGTATCTAATTGTATTATGTTGTTTTATAATTAAATTTAATAATAATGTTACTTTGTTCGAATTTAATGTCTAAATCAGGGGCGGATCTACCCCCAAGAAATTTCCAAAAAAAAAATAGGAGAAGAAGAAGTTTTGAGTAGAGGTTAGAGTCTTAGAGATGGGTGAAAGGAATAGAGAGGACCGGAGAGAACTTGTGAGTTGTGACTTATGAGAGAGGAGAAAGAGAATATTGGGTAGTGTGTCTGTGACTTGGGTAGTTGGACATTAATTTTTATTTTTTTAAATTTTTTTATTTTTATTTTTTAAATTAAACTTGACTTTGTTTTGGCTATTGGATTATCACCCATTCTTGGAAATACACTTCCCATATTAGTTTTTATTTAAATCTTTATTTATTTAAATTTATTTAAATTTATTTTAAGTTAATTTGATTTGAGATGAATATTATAAAATTAAATTACAAATATTTAAATAATTATGATTTAAATATATCAATAATACAGTGGTATTTTAATATGTAATGATGAATTTATTTGTTTTATGTCTCTTGTCATTTAAATTATTGAATATTTATTATCAGTTTTTTTTTTTGTTTATTTATTTATTTATTTTTAATGTTTGAAAAAAGCTATGAAAATTTATATTTTATTAGTTGGAAACTATTAAAAAAAAAAAAAAAGAATAATGCTTACATTTATCTCATAAACTAGGTCACGTGCTACATTTCCATTTGTGGGGTAAGTATTTTGGGTAGTGATTAGTTAGTACCCAAGAATTATTCTTTAAAAAAAAAAAAAAAAATCATTCTCAAATATGTTAAGATTAGACATTGGTTTTGCAAAATGAAGAAAAACATTTTCTCACAAACTAAATCATTATGTAATTGAAATGAAAATCGATCTGAAAATGTAATAGATTTAGTTATAAATGATTTTCGAGATATAAAACAACGATTTGTCTTGCGTGACATTGAATATTAATTTTTGTCTTGCATCCCCCCACCCCAAGCTAAAATCCTGGCTTCGCCTCTCCTAAATGATATGATATGGCTTCCTTGATTTCTTTATAAGGGAATGCTATCTACCTTTCATATTTACCTTTCTCATTCATCACTTGATACATATATACTCTTTAATACCAAACAACTTTTCTGATGGTTGCTTCTAATTTTTTTTTTGTCACTTCTCCCAATACCTACCGAACAACAACTCCAGCCTATTTACGTATTTGTTTATTCTCTTAACCAAATTAATATTAAAAAAAAAAAAAAAAGCCACTATCACCTCCCTCTTTTTTCTGTTCAAGTCTCTTCTTTATGTTTCTTTCAATTTAGAAAATCCCACCTACTGTCCTACTGCTAACGAAAAACAAGAGGCTCTTTATCTTCACTCATTCTTTGCATTACAAATCGATAGCCCAGGTTTCTTTCTATTTGCTATCTCTCATTCTTTTTGTTGAAATTTTTTGACTGGTGGATCCTGACCTTTTATATATTTTATTTGAGTTTAGGGCTTTTCATATTATTTAGGTATCTTTTCTTCATGGCTTGTTTATGTTTGAATTTTTGTAATCTTTAATGTTGTAGGTCTCTTTCTTTGTTGAGTTGTTTCGTTGATATAGATCCCCATATTGACTTAAATCAAGAATTGTCTGATTGTGGCAATAATAATGGTTGTGGAGAAGAACATGTTAATTGTGAAAATAATGATGGTAGGGGTAAAGAACACGTTGATAGTGGAAATAACGGTAGTGGAAGTTTAATTGAGGAACAAAAAATCTTGGAGCCTTATAATGGCATGGAATTTGAGTCAGATGCTGATGTTTATTCATATTATTTACTGTATGCTAAACAAATGGGGTTCGGTGCTTCAAAGACACAATGTCGTCGATCCAACGTAACTATGGAATGGGTTGAGGCTAAGTATGCTTGTACAAAGGAATGGACAAAACGAAAAACTAATGCTCTTAATCCTTGCCCTTGCTTGAAGTTAAATTGTCAGGCATTGTTGCATATGAAAAGAAGGGAAGACATAAAGTGGTTTGTTCATAGTTTTGTAAAATAGCATAACTATGAACTTTCCCTTGAAAATGCACATTATTTTCCTTGTCATAAAAGAATGCAGCATGTGTCAAATGTAATATTACTTCTTTGCATGCAGTTTGAGTGAAGACAAGTAAAATATTTGCTGCATTGCCAAAAAAGTATGGTGGGTATGAGAATATTGGTTTTATGGAAAAAGACATGAGAAATTTATTTGATAAGTAGCGTCGATTAACATTAGAACCAGGGGATGCTAATGCAATGCTTGAGCTTTTCATATGTATGTAGGAAGTGGATCCAAATTTCTTCTATGCAATGAAATTAGATGAAGAGCATTGCTTGAAAAATGTGTTTTGGGTTGATTCTAGAGACTAAGAAGATAGAAGATAGAAAAAAAAAAAAAAAAAAAGGAGATAGAAGCAGCCATCTGGAAAGTTGTTTGGTATTAATAAGGGGCAAAAACGTAAACAAGTTTTGCAACAAAAAGTGGGAGTTTTTTTTTATTAAATTAAAGAGTATATACGTGTTTAGTGATGAGTGGGAAAAGCAAATGAGAAAGGTAGATAGCATTCTTCCTTTCAAATTATTTTGGGAATGTTATCTACCTTTTTCATTTACCTTTTTCATTTGTCTTTACCACTCATCAATTGACACGTATATACTCTTTAATTTAATAAAAAAATTCACACTTTTTGCTGGAAAGCTTGTTTACATTTTTGCCCCTTATTAATACCAAACAACTTTCCTGATGGCTGCTTCTATCTTTTTTTGTTTTTGTTTTTTTGTTTTTTTTGTCACTTTTCCCAATACCTACAAAACAACAACTCTAGCCTATTTACGTTTTTGCTTTTTCTCTCAACCAAATTAATAATAATAATAATAAAAAAAGCCACTCTCTCCTCCCTCTTTTTTTGTTCAAGTCTCCTCTTTATGTTTCTTTCAATTCAGAAAATCCCACCTACTAACCTATTGCTAACGAAAAACAAGAGGCTCTTCTTCATCTTCACTCATTCTTTGCAATACCCACTTCAAATTGCAGTACAAATCGAAGACTGAGAAGAGCATTGCTTGAAAAATGTGTTTTGGGTTGATTCCAGAGGCTAAGAAGATAGAAGATAGAAAAAAAAAAAAAAAAAAAAAAAAGATAGAAGCAGCCATTAGGAAAGTTGTTTGGTATTAATAAGGGGTAAAAACGTAAACAAGCTTTACAACAAAAAGTGAGTTTTTTATTAAATTAAAAAGTGTATACGTGTTAAGTGATGAATGAGAAAGACAAATGGGAAATGTAGAAAGCATTCCCCTTCTTTACATTAGAATGGATAATGCTATTTTGCCTAAATTTAGTGCCCAAATCCGGTACCCAAATAATGTGTAATTCATTCATTTAAATTGTATTAGATTTACATGATTAAAATGAATAGATTTTAGGAATACCATATCATTTGGACACCAGATTTGGACAAAATAACATTATTGATATTACAATAATTCAGTTTTTTATGAAAGGGAAGAAACTAGAACCAACAACCTCGTGGATAAGGTGTATACCACCAGGTCAACCTCTTCTTATCATAATTAAATTTAATATTAATATTGTAAAATAATATATATTCATAAAAGGTCACTCTATTGCCACCCAAAATAGTTCTCATCACACCCATCTACTGCCACACCCACAATAAAAAAAAACTGAATTTAATAATTTACTTTCTACAATTTCTAAGATGTTAAAATTAATCCTAAATATTAATAATCATTTTTATTTAATTGTTTCTCTTTAAATTAGGCGAAATCAAATATGGTGAAGAACCCTAAATCAAACAACCCTAAATCAAGCAGAAAATACAGAGATGTAATGAAAATAAATTTACATAAAAATCAATGTTTTAATAGGCACTAGATGCCAGTCGTACGACGGACAAACGCCTAGTGCCTAGAACAACTAGGCAGTGAAACTGAATAAGACAAAACAAAGCCGTTTTGGGTCAAAACAACATTTTAGAAAGAAAAAAAAAATTTTAAAAATTTTGACTGACGTCGACTCGGCCTAGCCCACGGCCCACCTAGGAGCCTGGCCAATTTGGCCTTCCTCGCAGCAGCCAAGTCCGCCTAAGGCTTAGGTGGCCACCTAGACCGATTACTAGAACAGTGATAAAAATTAATTTCCATCCTTATCCAGTTAAAACATCCTTTTGATCTTTATCAATAACAATAATACCAAAAACAAAAAACCATTAGTACAATATTAAATCCACCACTTACAGAATTCTTGAAATTCAACACAAACAAATCTAATTCAACAACGGATTAATGGTGATTATTAATAGTATCCACCCGCATTAGCATCCATGAAGATGGATTTGTTGCAATATCCACCTATGTTCAATCCCAATCCTCTTCTACCATCTTGTTTGTGCAGTCCAGATACCCCTGCCAAATGTCAAAGTAATAATGGCGACTTAATAACCAACCGTGTACATTCTCCAATAGACTTAGATTCTCTGCTGAGCTACTTTTCACCTGAGATGTGCTGAACTCTTGAGGATCTGATGCCATGTGTATTGGACATTTGTTGTTGAAGAGAAAAAAAAAAAAAAAAAAACTAAAACTAATCTAGACTGTCCAATACACATGGCATCAAATCAGAACTCAATAGAGAAGTAATCAGCAGAGGATACAAGTCCTACTCCAATATGACAAGTATTTCTTCATTTTACCTTGGGATTCCAAATAAACTCATAAAACATTAGAATACAAACTATTATCATAAATAAACTAAGAGTACACTTACTTGTAGTGCACTAACAGCCTGACACTTCTCCATAATTGTTTTTGACATGTCTTTAGGCTGTTTCAAAATCTCTGATATAAATTCCACATGCTGCTTTAATACAAATTCTGCATCCTGTCAACAAAATGAATAGATCTTACGATTTGCATCACTAATGCAAAACTTGTCACAAACAGGTGCACTACAAAATATAATGGCTGATTATATTTGGCAATTTCATAGGCAACATAATTGTCATCAACACTTCTAACAGCTATACGATGAACGACACGGGCAAAATTAAGCTTATTTAATAGTAAAAAACATCTACTTGACAAAGCTTCCAAAAAGCCACACTACAAATGAATACACTCTTGGCCTTCATCATGATTGAACTATTATGAAGTGTAATGGTTGAACTTTACAAATCATTTTTGTATAGGTTCACACACATATACCTTTGATGTAATGCCACGATCCCAATACGTATGCTTTAAACCTTCAACTTTTCCTGTTTTGTATAGGTCATCAATAAAATTCAGCGTTTGTGAATCCTAATCAAATAAAAGGAAAATAACACAATCAATCCTGAGAGCAAATAGGAGATAATCTTGAAAAAACAGGACATAAATACTCACAAGGGGTGGTCTAGTATCAGAAATTTGAAAATCAGTGCCTACAACGAAACCCACTATATTATGTTCAGGGATCTGCATAAAACCGGAAAAGAAAAATAAGGAATCTATAGTATGAAAACGGCTCAAAATTTGTAACAACTCCACATTAGATATGTTGTAAGATATAAGATTACTTGTGGTGCCCACTGGCCACTGCTGGTAGTTGAAACAAAACACACTCACAGATTAGTTAATCTTACCGAAGATTGAAAAAGATCAGCAGCCATGGAACTCAGATTCTTTTCCTGCCTATCGAAAGCTCTGCTATGTTGAAAAAAATTGACATTACAAGATATTGAGAACACAATAACGAACATAATATAATAAGAGATGTCAAACCTCAAAGGCAGAGCAGTTAAGTTCTTCCAATCTGACACAGCCAACGACACATACTTATCACTAACATCCAAACCTAGCAACCGACCAGGTTTCGAATAATCTTTCTTGATCAAAATATCCTTGAAAAATTCCTTGTAGAAATTCAAGGGCTTCAGGTACTTCATCTATAAGTGAATACAAGGAGACAAGCATTCAATATTTATTCTTTTGTTTAAAGACATAATTTTTACAAATTTATTTCCAGAGAAAGCAGAGATTGAACTTATACTGTTTTGACAATAAAAATAAAAATTGAATTTATAAAACAAAGAAAACAGTTTCAAAGGATACCCAGAAAGAAATATTAAAGCCCGAGAGACACAGACACACTAACCTGCGAAAAAGTCAAGATTTTCCACAAAAATTTCCGGCGATGCGACTGTGGTGGACAACGACGGCAATTAGATACTGTTGAATAAACAAATACCTTCCGCTAGGTCGGCTGCGCCGCGTGTGAAATAAAGGATGACAAGTTTGGTTGGATTATACGGATCCAGTTGGGCCTGGTTTATGTGGCCCAAGTTCGATCAGAATCCAAAACCTTTGGGCCTGGTTTACTTTAATCCTCTAGGGTTCTATGATTATGTTATATTATTATTATATATATATATATATATATATATAGAGAGAGAGAGAGAGAGAGAGAGAGAGAGAGAGAGAGAGAGAGAGAGAGAGAGAGAGAGAGAGAGTAATTTTCCAACGAGGACTTTTACAATGCACACTTTAAACATCTTTTGATGAAATTGCATGTAATCAAATGTTTTTTGATGAGATTTTTTGTATGCATACTAAGAAAATTAAAATACACATTCAATAAAATTTTGGAATTTTTTTGGATCTAAGAACTATTTTTTCTTATATTTCCCTATTTTTAAATGTTTTTAAATATATATACAGCTCCGTTCACATCAATGTGTACTGATGTAACTACATTAGTACCAATGCATGTAGACCACTGATTATGGAGAAGCTTTAACAAGTGCATACACTTTAAGTCAAAGTATGTAAATCTAATAGTCCACATCCAACGCACTGATGAATTATATCAGTGTGCACTGACGAATTATATCAGTGTGTACTGACTTAAACATTTCTCTCTATGTATATATATATATATTTTTTGCTGTAAAAAATTTCACAAAAAATGTATATATATATATATATATATATATATTGAAATACCCAAATCACATATATTCACCATTTAAAAAAATCATGTATTATATTATTAAAGAATAGAAAGTGAGAAATAGTACATAATGTTATTGTTCTTCTACTCTATACATTAGAGATTGTGGTAGCCAAAAATGGTCTTTTGGTCCTAATGCTAGCCCAAACTTTTGTGTTAAAACCCATCTAAGCTCACGTATAGCAAGTCGACCTAAGACCTGCATCAGTTAAGTCTTTACCGTTTAAAGATCGGGTCAAATTTCAACTACAAGAGATAGGTAACAGCTAATTCAAAAAGGGAGGAAATCTCTCCTATAATCAAACTCTCATCAGGTGGATGTTGGAAAGAAGGTTTTGCCTATAAATAAGAGGGACTCAATCACAGTTGAGCTCTCTAAAAAACATCACCAAGAACAAAGCACTTAGCGTCTTGAAACTCTACACATTTACATTTCGATCACCGGAATCTGATCCCTTTGGCAATCACGTTCAACAATAGCAAACGCTCAGCCCAAGCACCTCTAAGGCTATACAGGATCACCCTCACAATTTCTTTATTTCTTTTTATCATTTTATTCTACTCGCTAACTCTGTTTTGCAGGATTTTGGAGGAGTCGACACGTCTTATTCGACAGGCTAGTCCATGTTTCGTAGGCCTAACTCAAATCTAACCTAACCCATTTCAACCGTAGGACGATCTCTTACAATTTGGCACCCACCATGGGGCCCATTGCAACTTCACAAATGAGCCTTTCAAATCAAGTGTATTTTTTCTCAACATGTCTGGAGATGGAAATGCACCAACCGTCAAAGAGCAGATTGCCGCATTGACTGCCCAAATGACCTCAAATGCTAAAAAGTTACATGCACTCGAAGTAGAAAATGTAGCGATCCGGATGATGAATGGCGAGCTACGAGCCATGATCGACGGAGCACTCAATAACGCAGCATTAGAGCTCCCAATCCCAACGATGAACAAGAAGTCGATAGGACAACTCCGGTCGCACCCACAAATCCCGTAAGACTATACATGAACCTTAATGTTGAGCGAAATCAATGTATGACCCAGACAACTCGGGTCTAGATCGATCTTAACAACCTGCCTATCCTACAAGAAGTGCCACATGGGCAGAATCCAATCATGGATCTACAACTTGAAAACGCCCTTAGAACATCTTTGTCACTCTAGTAAACACCGGGGTTGGTAAAATCTAGTTTTGGTCTACATTTGTTTGCTGATCCTGAACTTTCCCATAGGTTTGTAGAAATGGAATAGATTATCCAAAGGATTCTAAGAGTCACGGTGCCAATTAAGAAGAGCACGGCAAATAGCTTTGCAGACTCACCTTTCGTCAATGCGATTGCTCTTACCGAGATGCCCAAGAAATTTAGCTTCACAAACATGAAGCAATATGAGGGCACAACAGACCCAGACGACCACATAGTGTAGTACAAACAAAGGATTTTCACTACAGCGATCCCACTCGACCTCAGAAAAGCTTGCATGTGCAAAGCTTTCGGGTCCAGCCTCAGCGGCCCCGCTTTACAATGGTATATTAATTTACCTAACAATTTTATTACGTCTTTTGCACAGCTTACAGATACATTCGTGAAGCAACTTGCAAGCAGTTGAAAGTTGGAGTAGCAGTTAGGCAACCTATATACCATAACTTAGAGACATGGCGAGAACTTAAGGACCTATGTCGGACACTTCAATAGGCAGAAAGTGCAGATCCCATACTACAACCAAGTTACCGCAATCTACGCCTTTAGAAAAGGACTCAGGTTCGACTTTAACTTCTATAAAGAACTTACCAAATACCCATGCAGGACAATAGAGGATGTACTCGCAAAAGCTTAGGCCTAGATCAAATGGGAGGAAGATGAATCCAATTTCATCGGAAAAGTCAATAACTACGCAAATAGACGAAACAATTGGATCTACAGAAGGTCAAGTGACAGGAGAATAAAGCCTTATCCAACTGGCGACCGACACAATAATCAACCTCGTTATAACAGACCAACTGACAGACGGTCGTATGGGCAAATCCCCCCAAGATCAAGTTGATCACAGGTCCTAGTGTCAAAGTACAACCTTAGCATTGAACCTATCAATCTCGTAGTAGTAATGAAGGAGATAGGAAAAACAATCAAGTAGCCATGAAGAATGAATGCGCCTCCAAAGCATCGAGATGCCAAACTTCGATGTGAATTCCATGAGGATCACGACCATCGAACAAAGGATTGTGTCGCCCTCAAATTGGAAGTAGTTGAACTTCTAAAATGGGGACACTTGCAAGAGTTCCTAACCGACAAGGGGAAACAAACATTCGCTCGACACGATGAGAAGCAACAAGCCAATGTAAATGACAACCCACCAGAGCTGCCTCGACAAGATAAGGTAATTAATTATATTGCAAGTGGATCAGAGGTTAGCGACGTAAGCTATTCAGCGACGAAGAGACACACACGACAAGCGTCGAATGCAGAAATATAACCTAACAAGGAGCACCCTACAAAGGTTGATGAAACCATAACATTCAACTTGACAGATAAATCAGATTTGTTCTCTCATCACCATGATGCATTAGTTATTTCATTACATATTGCAAATTGTTTAACAAAAAGAATTCTCATTGATAACGGCAGTTCATGCAATATTCTATTTAACTGTGCTCTGCGAGAAATGCAAGTCAAAGAATCTAAGAACAGTCGTCGAACGACAGTGTTGATAGGATTTAATGGCGAACAGAGAGTACATTAGGAGAAATCGTGCTACCTGTCTATGTTAAATAAGTGAATTTGTATATCAATTTCCTGGTGTTTTAGGATTTTGAGTTTAGTTGGCATTATTCTATATCAAAACATTATTTGCTTTGTATTGTTTAGTTGTCCTAGTTGTGTGGTTTATCAAGCTTCAAGAGAAAATGGACAATGGTTCAAGCAAAGTGATACCTTCATTCGAGGAAAACACTATTGACTACAAAGGTAATAATACCTCTTTCCTCTTACAAGGCTTAGGTGCACACACACACAATTCATTCATAAGTGTCCCTGCATCGTAGCGCCAAATTAGTATAACACATTCACATGTTTTCTTATGCTTATGCATTGAACTCAAATTGTCATACATTGTAGAAATGCATGTACTAAGACTATGTCTAGGAAAATGCATACTTATGTGATTTTGTGTTTATTTATTTGTATGTAAGTGATTTGGACTTGAATATGTTCTTAAATGATTCTTTGTTGAGTTCTGGTCATTTTGGATACTCACTCATTAGATTTCGTGTTCAAACTAGGAAGTTACGAAAATTTACGTTCATTTACAATGTGTTGTCTTCGTCTTCGTATATCGACTCGAGTTCACATCTGAAAGTACACAAACGAAGTTAAATTGCTTAAAGCATACCTAGGAGGGGGGGGGGGGGGGGGTGAATAGGTTTTTACACCTTTTTCAAACCCTTGAACAAACTTTCGTTTGTCCCTCAAGGTAGCCTTACACACAACACAATAAGCCAAGGTAGACATACATAGACAATACTATAATACATCATAAGAGCAAAGTCTAAGCATATCAACAAGTTAAGTGAGGTATAAGAACAAATAAACATAATAACAAAATAAGCTTGTATTTCATAAGATGTTCAATGTGTTACAAGAGTGAACGAAATGTCACTAAACAAAAATTACAATATACAAAAGAATCAAAGATACAAATTGATCTATAGAATGAATTCACTAATCACACTATACAAAGACTTGCTTCACAATACATCACATGTGCATAGTATGAATCAAGACAATAAAATATACAATTAAAATATAAGAGAAAGAGATATGAAGAATTAACACAAGGGATTTTTTTTAACGTGGTAAAACCTCCAAGGAGGAAACATCCACGAGTTGAACTACAACCATTGGGTACTATATTATTGGAAAGTAAACATAGAACATTCACAAAGTGACCAATCTTTAGCTCACCCAACCTAGTGAAGTCTAAGCCTACCCAACCCTATTGGAAAGTGTGAAATCCCTCAATGATACGGAACCACCATATATTGAACACCACACACAACCAACATCGATGGTAGATTAGAAATTCCTCAAGAGTGCATACACCTCCCGTGTACCCCGCTCTATCGGACTCTATGTCTAGCCATACGCCTAGGCCTACCAATACAATAGCCAACTCCCTATCCAAGGCACTCTTGCCTCTAGGGAGCCTCCCATGCATGACTATCCGAGTCCTCCCGACTCTAGCCATGACTCCTTGCTTACCTATCCAAGTCATCCCGACTCTAGGCAAGACTTCTTGCTTGGCTATCCGAGTCACCCCGACTCTAACCAAGACTTCATGCCTATTACAAGGACTTCCTAGTGTGATCATGTGAATGTAAATGATGCAAACATTCAATACAACATAGAACATGTGATCAATACATTCTATGGCACAAATAGACCTAAACATGTGATATCATAAATAATCAAGTCTAGATGCAAAAATACATGAATAGAAACCTAAGCATGTGAAACACCTAACACATACACTCAAAGTCTCATTCACACACATAACGCTTGAATCACAATATATTCATGAAGTACAAATTCAAGATGCTATCAATATACAATTAAATACTAGATATATGAGATTAAAATCAATCAATATACTAGACAAAAATATAGAGCAAGGTTTTGAGATTTACATCAATCAAAACCTATATTCTCTAAATCACAAACAAATACACAAATCCTAGATTTTATTAATCAAAGGATCAAATCAAATCTCAAGGTCATTTCAACACAAAATTAATTCAATTAAGTATCAAACAACCTATGATGCCATTCTAATCACAATACAACTCACAAACATATGTAAAACCTAGAATCATAGAATCTAGTCAACATTAGTCCACAAATTGAGTTTCAATTAGAATGATAATCAAGCTGTCTTTCCAAATAGCTTTTACCAAACATTAACATAGATATAGAAGAAGAAACCCCAAGCAAATGGAAGGTCAAATAACAAGAAATCCTAAAGTTGAGACTCATACCTCGGATTTTACAGCTGGTTCGGAAATCAGTGTTCAACCACTGGAAATCACGATCAAACAGCCACCAAACCACTTGGAGATGTTAGAGGACTCAAATATGAACACTCTCCAACTTGAATCACTCAAATCCGACTCCGGATGAGGAAGATATGGTGTTTTGAAGTTTGGAAAAATTGGGAGAGAATTCTGACGGGATTTCTGAAATTTTCTTCTTGACTTTCAAAATGGAGAGAGAGAGGGAAGAAATAGGAGGAGAGAGAGAGAGAGGTTTTCGGCCAATCACGTGGTGCCACGTCACCCCCTAGCTGTGGGGGGCGTGTGGCCCACACAGGAGCAGAGAGTGCTCCAGGCCGTGGGGCCCACGGCCTCATCCACGGCCAGCCCATGTGGCCCACGGCCTGGGCTGTCCTCTCGAGCGCTCCCTCGGTTCGTCGGCCCGTATCTCGGGCGTCCGAACTTCGAATTCGAATTCGAATCCGTTTCTGGATTACGAACCGTGACTCTCTCACGCACGACGACGACTATACAACTTTGAAAAACGGTTGAGAAATCATCTCAGAAATCATCGATGAAGTCAACTCAACGAAAGAGAACGTAAAGTAGCATAGTCAACTTGTTTGGACTCGAAACCTTATGAATGAGTAACCGAAACGACCGGAACTCAATAAGGCATTGAATAAGAACATGTTCAAGTCCTAAACATAAAATACGGAAACATACAAACACAAAGACACACACATATGCTAGTTTCCGGACATAGTCCTAGAAAATGCAAAATGCAAAACACAAAGTTTATTAAATAAATATGAATGCATGAGCATATTTTGCCAAGTATGTGAAAGTGAAATGTAAATGAAATTAAATCATGAAGGAACACACATGAATGATATGTGTGAGTGTGTGCCTAGCCTTGTAAGAGATAAGAGGTCTTTGAATACCTTTGTCGACCGATAATGCCCGAATCTCTTAAAAGCCGGCAACTTGAACGAATTGTGGTTGAGACATCCTTCGTCTTCGAAATTCTTCAATTACTAACCACTAAACATTACAAGTTAAACACGTTTTGATATGGAATTAATGCCAACACTAATTATCAACCTTACAATCTCCCCCTTTGGCAAATTCCATGTCAAAACCCCTAAACAAACACTAAAACAATTACAAAGAAAATTTGGTCACAATGAGTACAATGAGTTACACATATAGACACAAATTATAACAACAAGTCTTGAACTTCATCTTGGTCTTCTCTTGATATCACCTAAAAAGAACTTGAAAGCACAAGAATATCCAAGAGACAACAAGTATGGCAATATCCAATCTTAGGCAAGAAAATAGTAACATATAAGTTCAAATGGATCAAGTATGCTCCCCCTTAATACATACTATCCATCAATATATTCTAAGCCAAGATTCAACAAAAAATATTACATGCCATATAGTTCAAGCTAGATACCAAATATACATAAATATAAAACAACTAACATAAGACTAAGTAAGCTAGATTTCACCCATGTGTTTCTCATATTTCTTCCCCTTTTTGACATGATATGAAGCCAAAGGGAAAGAGTAAGAAAATATACCTCATGAAGTTCTCTAGCCACTTGTGCCACCAAGGAAAGAAGAACGGTGTGCGGATCTCACATATTGCCTTGTTGGAGTTGATTTTCCTTCCAACTCTTTGATCCTCTCATCTTGAGCAACAAGCTTGGCACTAAGGTCTTCAATCTTCCTTTGTGACGCCTCAATCAACCTATGAGATTCTTCAACCTCTTTCCTCAATTTTAAAGCCCAACTAGGAAGAGCGGGTGAGCTAGGGACATGGTTAGAATCAAGAGAATAACCAAAAAGCCTAAGTACATCATTAGACTTTCCCTTGTCTTTGTACGGCATGGTTGCCATACGTTTCTCACTCAACTTCTATAAGGGAGGAAGCATAACATCACCATCAAGATTCCTCACACCTTTAGCTAAGCACAATTGAGTTATAAACCCCGGAAAAGCCAATTTCTTGTCCAAACGACTAGTACAAGCCGCAATTTCAATTTGCTCCACAAGCAATTCACCAAGGTTTATAGGTTGGTTAGTTATCAAGGCATATACAATCTTAATTTTGTCTCTATTAAGCTCCGAAGCATTAGTAGAAACAACAAGATTGGAGCATACAAATAAATGCCAAAAAGCACTAATTTTTGTTAGCTCACCTTGCCTAATAAAAGCACGTTTCCCCCACACAAAATTATTATCATCACAAAGAGTCCTACCCATTAAATCAAGGTTTTCCAAGATATCAACATCAAGGAATTCCGATTCAATATCATCGGGCAAGTTAAGAAATTCATTAACCTTCCCAGGACAAACTCTAAAGACAACTTTCCTTTTGCTTAGAGTAGCACTAGTCACAGTAGAACCGGATTTGTAAACATGATAAAACTCTCTAACAACGGTCTCATTAGAGATTCCTAACATGTTCACCCATGAAATCCAATTTCTACTCTTAAGCACATCATAAACATAGGATCCAACACAAGAGTCCAAGTCAATACCTCTTTCTTGAATTAGCTTTTTGCAACCAAAAATTCCCAATTCATCCACTTTGTTACCTTTGGAAATTTTGGAAGAAATTGTAGGTTTGGACTTGGCAATGGGAGACGAAGAAGTATTTCCACCAACCTTCTTTGCTTTTCCCATAATCTTGCTACACAAAACAAACTAAAAACCAAAGTGAGAGGAAACAAAGAAACAAATAAAGAACCAATAAACATATACAAAGGCAAAACACTATATTCAATAAATCATCATGCAAATAAGAATTTACCATAGCATCTTCATGATTTATCAAAAATAAGAATAATGCCAACAATTAACAACCTTGAAGAACATGTGAACATGTCATAAAAGAGAACAAGAATTTAGCATATTATGCTCCCCCTTGACAAGTGCCTCATCTAAAATCAAGATAGACAAATGTTCACAAAAATCACCACACAATCACATCACAAGCAATTTTTATTAGATTTGCAAATAAGCTTCACATATCTAAGAGAGTTACATCAAGATTTTCAATCACTCTCATATGTCATCAAAAATTGCTAAAGTATCAAAAATACTAATTAAGCAAACGTGAGTGTGTGAAGATTTTGCTTCAAGTATATGAAAAGAAGTAGTTTGATAATCAAGCATGCATACAATTTCAACATCTATTCATCTTAGGCCTTTCCATAAAAAGGTCAAACCGGTTATCATCCGAAATTTTGCTTATAAAGAGAATAAATTTCAACATGTGAGCGTGTGTGTGCATGTGGCTCGTCAACCCATTTCTATTTGTCAACCCGAGCTCATTTGATTATTCAACTATACTCCAAAAGCCTTTTATTTATTTTTTTTTTATTTTTATAATTTTTTTTTTATTAAGGCTTGAATCAAAGAATTTTTTTTATGATTCAATTCAACACTTCTTTGATTTTTCTAACATAAACATATACACCTCATGGCGGCTTTCACTCATCACAATGGCGTAGCCCTTTCCTACATTGGGTGGCTTCACAACCAAGGTGTGTAGCCCTTTCCATGAGGGTGCTCGTTGAGTTCTATGTTGCCGAAGCAAATGTATACCAACCATTGGTCATTTTTAAATGTACTAGTCCTTAGGACTTCAAGGTGTATCCAAAGCGAACATCAATCAAGCTCAACATACTTAACAAAACATACAAGAGAAGCAAAGTGCATTTTTGAAACCAATTTCAAGGCTTAAAAGCACATGATCCAGAAGCAAGTAAAGAGACTTACTTAAGATCTCTACTTCTCAAGAGAGTAGCTATCAAAGAATATGAAGCTCACATTATTCAAAAATTAGCCACTCAACAATCATACAAATAACAACACACTTCATGAAATAAGATCAATGTGAACACTTATCACCAAAAGATCTTAAACTAGCAAATGTCAAAGAGTACCATATAAACACTATATTAGTTCTCAATTATGACATGCTTCATGAATGTGATACAAACAATGAGTTGATAGATGAAAAATCAAGTAAGCAAGCAATATGATATAGAGATACCTTCGCAAGCTATTTTCACCAAATACAAAGCCTTCACCCTTTTTATGAGTTCTCTTGGCTTGTAAGTCCTCATGACTACAAGTTATAGGTGTGTCGATTCCAAGAGACTAAAGACAATGTAATCCAACTCAAACAAACAAACAAAAAAAATGACTTTCTCTAAAAGCCATAACAACAATGTTACCATATAGATTCCAAAAAAAAAAAACTTCTCAAAAGTTAATCAACAAATTTTGACTATCAAAACAAACAAAGTGAGATTTGATAGTCAAGTTCATGTCAAGTTGAAAAGATACAAAGCAAAAAGCTAAGTTTCTTATCAACAACACTAGTCTTAAAGCTAACTCACATGTGCACCTTACACTAATGGTAAGAGCACTCACCCTTGACAAATTTTGTCTTGGGTGGACATACACGAACATCATCAAGATTCTCTTTGACCACAATGTTGAACCTAGAGTAAAGTTCTTCCACAACTTGATTCACAATAATATCATTAATACTCTTTTTCTCAACATTGTTAGCAACACATGCAAGGTCAAATTTTGTAGGATATGCATTCTTCACCTTCCGGACATTCTTAACATGCTTTGAAAAATTATCATGCTTTCCATATTCAAAAGCTTTAGCATGCATAGAATTAGGTCCAATCTCTCTATTCCTAGATGCATTTTCTAAGTTGTAATATTCAATGAATTTATAGCACTTGGGCTTGATATGGCCTAAGGTATTGCACAAATGACATATGGGAACGAAATGAGAGATTTTACCTTCCGGAGTTGGAGAAGCACAAATGGGAGTTTCAAGGGGTACCTTGTTCTTCAACTTGTTCTTGGTCTTGGAATGTCTCTTCTTAGGAGCTTTCTTATCAACAACGACCTTGCTTGTAGGAAGTGATGCTACTATGAGCTTCTCCTCAACTACCAAGTCGCTTGAGCCTCCTAGAGTCAAACTAGAGATGATCCTATCCTTTTCAAGAACAAACCCTTCATCTTCTCTAAGCTTCTTGGCAAGAGCATTCTTTTCACCTAAGAGCCTCCGAGTTGTTGAGACAAACTCATCCACTTGTAGCTTGATCAAATCATCTTAAGCACTCTTAATGATTTGGATCAACCTCCTCATCCAACAAATCTTGACATACATCCTCTAGGATAGAGTGAGATGTCATGAATGCAACAAAGTTGCTTACCAACTCTTCTTCACTAGAAGACTCATCACTTGAGCTCTCCTCATCACTAGAGACATCATCACTCCATGTGGATTTCTTCATTATGTTGCTTGAGTAAGTGATCAAATCTAAATTGATCAACCTTCGGAACACAAGAACATCTTCTTCTTTGCTTTTGTAACTAACACTCTTTCGAGCTTATCAACAAATTTGTTAGTAGACAAATGCAATGAAAAATGAGAAGAACCTTTTCCACAACAAATAAAGGAGGACAACTATGACACAAAAACCTAAGCAATTTACACGTAAGTATAAACCGGATCTCGTCGAGTGCCGTCCGACGACCCGCTCTGATACCAATTGAAAGTACACAAACGAAGTTAAATTGCTTAAAGCATACCTAGGAGGGGGGGGGGGGGGGGGTGAATAGGTTTTTACACCTTTTTCAAACCCTTGAACAAACTTTCGTTTGTCCCTCAAGGTAGCCTTACACACAACACAATAAGCCAAGATAGACATACATAGACAATACTATAATACATCATAAGAGCAAAGTCTAAGCATATCAACAAGTTATGTGAGGTATAAGAACAAATAAACATAATAATAAAATAAGCTTGTATTTCATAAGATGTTCAATGTGTTACAAGAGTGAACAAAATGTCACTAAACAAAAATTACAATATACAAAAGAATCAAAGATACAAATTGATCTATAGAATGAATTCACTAATCACACTATACAAAGACTTGCTTCACAATACATCATATGTGCATAGTATGAATCAAGACAATAAAATATACAATTAAAATATAAGAGAAAGAGATATGAAGAATTAACACAAGGGATTTTTTTTAACGTGGCAAAACCTCCAAGGAGGAAACATCCACGGGTTGAACTACAACCATTGGGTACTATATTATTGGAAAGTAAACATAGAACATTCACAAAGTGACCAATATTTAGCTCACCCAACATAGTGAAGTCTAAGCCTACCCAACCCTATTGGAAAGTGTGAAATCCCTCAATGATGCGGAACCACCATATATTGGACACCACACACAACCAACATCGATGGTAAATTAGAAATTCCTCAAGAGTGCATACACCTCCCGTGTACCCCGCTCTATCGGACTCTATGTCTAACCATACGCCTAGGCCTACCAATACAATAGCCAACTCCCTATCCAAGGCACTCTTGCCTCTAGGGAGCCTCCCATGCATGACTATCCGAGTCCTCCCGACTCTAGCCATAACTCCTTGCTTACCTATCCAAGTCATCTCGACTCTAGGCAAGACTTCTTGCTTGGCTATCCGAGTCACCCCAACTCTAACCAAGACTTCATGCCTTTCACAAGGACTTCCTAGTGTGATCATGTGAATGCAAATGATGCAAACATTCAATACAACATAGAACATGTGATCAATACATTCTATGGCACAAATAGACCTAAACATGTGATATCACAAATAATCAAGTCTAGATGCAAAAATACATGAATAGAAACCTAAGCATGTGAAACACCTAACACATACACTCAAAGTCTCATTCACACACATAACACTTGAATCACAATATATTCATGAAGTACAAATTCAAGATGCTATCAATATACAATTAAATGCTAGATATATGAGATTAAAATCAATCAATATACTAGACAAAAATATAGAGCAAGGTTTTGAGATTTACATCAATCAAAACCTATATTCTCTAAATCACAAACAAATACACAAATCCTAGATTTTATTAATCAAAGGATCAAATCAAATCTCAAGGTTATTTTAACACAAAATTAATTCAATTAAGTATCAAACAACCTAAGATGCCATTCTAATCACAATACAACTCACAAACATATGTAAAACCTAGAATCATAGAATCTAGTCAACATTAGTCCACAAATTGAGTTTCAATTAGAATGATAATCAAGCTATCTTTCCAAATAGCTTTTACCAAACATTAACATAGATATAGAAGAAGAAACCCCAAGCAAATGGAAGGTCAAATAACAAGAAATCCCAAAGTTGAGACTCATACCTCGGATTTTGCAGCTGGTTCGGAAATCAGTGTTCAACCACTGGAAATCACAATCAAACAGCCACCAAACTACTTGGAGATGTTAGAGGACTCAAATACGAACACTCTCCAACTTGAATCACTCAAATCCGACTCCGGATGAGGAAGATATGGTGTTTTGAAGTTTGGAAAAATTGGGAGAGAATTCTGACGGGATTTCTGAAATTTTCTTCTTGACTTTCAAAATGGAGAGAGAGAGGGAAGAAATAGGAGGAGAGAGAGAGAGGTTTTCGGCCAATCACGTGGTGCCACGTCACCCCCTGGCTGTGGGGGGCGTGTGGCCCACACAGGAGCAGAGAGTGCTCCAGGCCGTGGGGCCCACGGCCTCATCCACGGCCAGCCCATGTGGCCCACGGCCTGGGCTGTCCTCTCGAGCGCTCCCTCGGTTCGTCGGCCCGTATCTCGGGCGTCCGAACTTTGAATTCGAATTCGAATCCGTTTCTGGATTACGAACCGTGACTCTCTCACGCACGACGACGATGACTATATACCTTTGAAAAACGGTTGAGAAATCATCTCGGAAATCATTGATGAAGTCAACTCAACGAAAGAGAACGTAAAGTAGCATAGTCAACTTGTTTGGACTCGAAACCTTATGAATGAGTAACCGAAACGACCGGAACTCAATAAGGCATTGAATAAGAACATGTTCAAGTCCTAAACACAAAATACGAAAAGATACAAACACAAAGACACACACATATGCTAGTTTCCGGACATAGTCCTAGAAAATGAAAAACACAAAGTTTATTAACTAAATATGAATGCATGAGCATATTTTGCCAAGTGTGTGAAAGTGAAATGTAAATGAAATTAAATCATGAAAGAACACACATGAATGATATGTGTGAGTGTGTGCCTAGCCTTGTAAGAGATAAGAGGTCTTTGAATACCTTTGTTGACAGATAATGCCCGAATCTCTTAAAAGCCGGCAACTTGAACGAATTGTGGTTGAGACGTCCTTCATCTTCAAAATTCTTCAATTACTAACCACTAAACATTACAAGTTAAAAACGTTTTGATATGGAATTAATGCCAACACTAATTATCAACCTTACAACATCCAATTGTCAAAGTTTCATACTCATCCTTATACCTAAGTGAGTTACGGTTCGTAATCTAGAAATGGATTCTAATTCCGAGTTCGAAGGCCAAAGGACAGTTGAAGAACACGAGGGGTACGTGAGGAGAAGAACCAAAGTGAGAATGCCTCACTTGGGAGGCTTCCCGTGGAGGCGTGTGGCCACCATGGGAAGGAGGCCTCTCAGCCTCCCCGTGGCCTCCACGGGAACAGCAAAGGTTGGCCTCCCAAGTGGGTCCCACACACTTTTGGTTTCCCTCCCATTCTCTTTTAAATATTCTCTCTCTCTCTCTCTCTCTCTCACTTATTCATTGTCAAGAAGAAAAATTGAAAAATAAAGCTGAAATTTTTTCTCCAATTTTCTCATCTTCCAAATACCATAACTTTCTCATTCGGACTCTAAGTTGAGTGATTCAAATTGGAGAATCTTCATAATCAAGTTCCCTACCTTCTTCAAAGGAATTTGCAGCTAATTGATTGAGTTTTGTGATAGTTTTACTGTCAAAATTGAACCAGCTAGGGATTTCAAGGTATTGAATCAAACTTTGTGATTTCATATTTTATGATCTTCAATTACCTTGAGTTTTCTTCTTCTATATATATGTGTATGTTTGATGAAAGTTACTAAGAAGGATAGCTTCAAATCAAAGCTAATCAAGTCTAATTAGAGACAAATGTGAACTAGTTTTCTATGATTTTAGTATTTCACATGTTTGAGAGTTGTATTGTGTTTAGCTTGATATCTAGGGTTATTTGTGACTTGATTGACCTATTTTATGATTAATAACCTTGTCTTGTGCTTGGATCACTTAATTGAACAAATTTAGGATTAGCACATTTGATTTTGTGTTTAGAGCTTCCAAGGATTTAATTGATTATTAATTATATCCTTGCTCTAAATACTTGCTAGAATATTCATTGATCATAATTTGTGATTCTAGCATTTTTGGTGTATATTTCTAATATCTTGAATATGTGCTTCATGTATATGATTTATTCAAGTATTAGCTTTGTGAATGAAACTAGAAATCACATGTGTTAGGTGTTTCACATGCTCTAGGTTTCGATTCATGTTGTTTTTATGACTAGACAATATTTGACTTGTGTGCTCACATGACTAAGTCTATGTCTACATGAAGTGTACATGATCCATACATTTCATATGTTCATGCATCATCTTGTGTGATTGCATATCTTGGATTGTAAACTAAAAAATCATCCATTGTGTGCTCATTATCTAATTCTAGTTTCCATAGCTCATATTGATCATATGTCATATGTTGTTTGTGCTTGCATCATTTGTATCACATAGATCACTTGCCTTGTAAAAGATGGAAGTCTTGGCTGAGAGTGTGAGGCTCTAAGTAAGTCCGAGCAGTCTTGTCTACCAGTGTGAGGCTCCGGTTAGACAAGCAAGGGAAGTCTTGGCAAGGGGTGTGAGGCTACAATAAGTTCGAGCAAGAAAAGTCTCTTATTGTTGAGTGATTCTTCAACATAGAGCAAGTGACGTCTTGGCATGAGGTGTGAGGCCTTTAGAAAGTCTGAGCAACGATATTCTCTAGAGGCATGCAATGTGTCTCAGTTAGAGAGTAGGCAAGTTTCTCTCTAGTGGGAATAGATAGGAGGGAAATCCAATAGATTGTGATACATGAGAGTTGGTCACATTTAAGGTTGTACTCTTGTTTAACTAGTGAAAAACATTTTGCCGGTGGTTGTGGATTTAACTCGTGGACGTTTCCTCTTCGAAGGTTTACCACAAAAAATATCGTGTGTCAAGTTTCTCTTTCCTTATCTTTTTTATATTTGTTTTATTTGTTGAATCAACATTTGTCTCTTGTATCTTTGTAAATGTTTGAACGTTGTATCTTATGATACTCTAATCAAGTTGTAAAGCTTTACTTAGTGAATTTACATTGTAATATTTAAAGTATAACTTGTGGAATTTGCTTTGCATTGAACATACTTTTGTATAAAATACATTGTCTCTTGTTGTATGTTGTGTGGACTAAGGGTGTTGAATCAAGCATACATGTGATTATTGTTTTCTTATAACAATCATATTAAATGTTAATTTGTATACTCACCAAGGTTTTGACAAAAGCATCGAAAGAGTTTTTAAAATTAGAGTGTCAACCTATTCACCCCCCTAGGTTGTTTAGTATAACCTTGTAGGTATTTTCATGGTGCTCGACTATCAGTCCCCATACAACGCAATATTAGTGAGACCTTGGATACATGAAATGAAGGCGATCTCGTCGGCCTACCACCAAATGATAAAGTTCCCTACCAAATGTGGAGTATGAGAGATCAAAGGCGAATAAAGGGCCGTCAGGGAATGTTACCAGAACGTTATGAAGAAAAAGAAGGAACAATTATAGCAACTACATGAATCCACAGTCGAGTCGACTCCAAATGGACCGAAGATGGAAGAACTCGATGAGACAATCAACCCTGATCAACCAGAGCACAAGGTCCTAATCAGATTCGGACTACCCATGGAGATCTGCGAACAATTGATCGACTTCTTGGAGGAGCGACGAAACAGCTTTGCTTAGTCGCACTCAGACATGGTCGGTATCGACCTAGAGATAATAGTTCATCATTTGCAGGTAGACCCTAATTATCCACCAGTAAAGCAGAAGAGAAGGAAATTCGCGCCAGAAAAGAATAAAGTGATCAACGAAGAAATTCAGAAGCTGTTTGACATTGGATTAGTTAAAGAAGTAAAATATCCGAACTGGCTGGCGAACGTCGTTGTCGTAAATAAGAAAAATGGGAAGTGGCGCGTTTGCATCGACTTCATGGATCTCAATAAGGCATGCCCCAAAGGTCCATTCCCACTTCCTCACATTGACACGCTCGTCGACGCTACAATAGGACACGAACTACTTAGCTTTTTGGACGTCTACTTTGGTTACAACCAGATCCTGATGCATCTGGACGATAAGGAAAAAACAACATTTGTCACGAAGCGAGGTATTTTTTGTTACAAAGTTATGCCTTTGGTTTAAAAAATGTAGGTGCAACCTACCAACGACTGGTCAACAAGATGTTCGCCAAAATGCTCGGGATGACAATGGAGGTCTATATCGACGACATGCTGGTCAAATCCTTGATCGCTCAACAACACATAGAGCATTTGAAACAATCATTCGACGTGCTCGATCAATACGGTATGAAACTAAACCCTACTAAGTGCTCCTTTGGTGTGTCTTCAGGAATTTTTTTAGGTTATCTGGTAACCCAAAGAGGTGCCGAAGCGAATCCCGACCAAATTCGATCGATATAAGGAATCGAATCACCAAGATGTGTCAAGGACGTACAAAAGCTCATAGGCCGAGTAGTAGCTTTGAACAGATTCATCTCTAAATCATCTAAACGATGCCATCCCTTCTTTGACACACTAAGGAAAAACAAGGCATCTGAGTGGAATAAAGATAGTGAAAAGGCATTACAAGACTTGAAAGAATACTTGACCTCACCTCCATTACTGTCGAAACCCAAAGACGGGGAAATGTTGTTTATATACCTAGCGGTTTCCGATACTGCTGTAAGCGCCGTACTAGTAAGAGAGGAAGAAGGTTCGTAACACCTGGTGTTCTACATGAGTAAGGCTTTACTTGACGCCGAAACCAAATATAGTCGACTTGAAAAGTTGGCATTGACATTTGTCGTGGATGCTTACAAGCTAAGACCATACTTCCAATGCCACCCAATTAAGGTACTAACTTCATTCCCACTTAAAAACATATTGCATAAACCTGAACTCTCAGGTCAACTGACGAAGTGGGCGGTCGAACTAAGCGAACATGACATCAACTTCCAAACACAAACTGCAATGAAATCTCAGGTATTTGTAAATTTTATCACAGACTTTACCCATTGTGAAAATTTACAGGCCGAACAAGAACTAATAGCTCTCGCGGAAAGCCCTACGAGCGAAAAATGGATCCTATCTGTCAACAGATCCAGCAACATTAAAGGAAGCGGACTCAGACTCGTACTCAAATCCCTATAGGGAGACACACTAGAACAGTCGATCCATTGTGAATTCCGTACGACAAACAATGAAGCTGAGTTTGTTGAGCTCGACCTTGCAAAGAGCTTGAATAAAAAATATTCAAGTATAAAGCGATTCACAACTTGTCGTTTGACAGATGAATGTGTTGTATGAAGCTAAAGATTAAAGAATGGCAACATACCTACCAAAACCCAAGCGGCTGCAGTCGATCTTCAACGAATTCGCCATTCTTCAAATACTAAGATTAGAGAATGCCAGAGCAGATGCACTGGCAAGCTTAGGACCGACAATGACCAATGGATTTAAGTCAATACCTATCGTGACACCTACTATCACCGACAATACATGAAAAAGAAATAGTTGCGCCTGTGACCAAGGTTCGAGTTGGATAAACCTAATAATGGACTACTTATATGCTGACATCCTACTAGAAGACAGATCTGAAGTAAGGAAAATAAAAGCAAAGGCTGCAAAATTCTGCTTTTTATACCATAAGCTCTATAAAAAATCATTCACAGGTCCCTACTTGAGGTGCTTAATTCCACGAGATGCATACAACGTCCTTAAAAGCCTACACCATAAGGAGTGCGGGAACCATTCTGGTGTATGAAGCTTGTCAAATTGAGCTATCACAGCTGGTTACTACTGGTCAACCATGCGATCAAACTCCTAAAAACATGTGAAGACCTGCGACAAATGTCAAACCGCGACAAATGTCAAAGATTTTCTTAAGTGTCGCATAGGTATGTTAAATTCAATTTCGGCTCCTTGGCCGTTTATGAAATGGGGAATGGACATTGTAGGTAAACTCTCAGTAGCTCCTGAAGGTGTCGTCTACATGCTAGTACTGACAGATAATTTCACCAAATGGGTCAAAATCGGAGCATTCCATCATGTGCGTGACATATAGGTATGTAATTGTGTATGGAAAAACATTATTTGCAAATTTGGAATACCTAGTGAGATAGTAGCCGAAAACTGGGCCTAATTCATCTCGTACAACATCCAAAATTTCTACGACAAATATGGAATAAAGTTAAGCTTCTCAACACCACATTACCCTCAAGCCAATGGACAAGCGGAGTCATCCAACAAAACCATAGTTAACACATTGAAGAAGCGTTTGGAAGCAGAAAAGAGCTAGTGGGCAGACAAACTCCTAGAGATACTCTGGTCATACATAATCACCCCCGTCGATCGACAAAAAAGACCCCTTTTTCACTTGTCTATGGCTCTGAAGAAGTTATCCCAATCGAGACAAGACTTGTAAAGACTCGAAGCGAAAACTGATGCGCCACAATTTGAACGTGATAGTTCTATAAACTATCGTAAATGATCGGACGTGCGAGTTTTTACCCTTTCGCAAGTATACGAATTGTTCGCCACGTATAGTGGTTACTAGTAAGGGTATCATTCCCAACAAGGAGATGTTTATCTTAAGTCGGTTCTAGGTCGTATATAATATATACCACACTATATATATACAATATAATTACATTATATACATGCAAGAAAAGTAAATGTAAATGGTCACTAGCAAATTAAACTAAGATTAATCTAAGATTACACTAAGACTAAACTAAGATGTCAATAATCAAACTACAACTAAGTTAACATTAATCAACAAAATTAACTAACTAACAAGCTTATCAAATTAATTAACTAATTAACACTAATTAACTAAACTAAACTAATTACCAACTACACTCATGCATGGTCATGGGAGGGTGTAGTTGTGAGGTGGTAAGGACATGGAAATGCTAGGAAATGGTTTTCATGCAATAAATCCAATTCCTAGTTGATAGTAATAAGCTCACAAGATTGGTATTAACCAATCTAACCTAGGATTAGGCACATACACAAATAATCATTCATGCATGCTATTGATGTCTCAAATAGTCTAATCCTATTACATATCAATTAATTGGTAAATCAATTAACATGCATATATTAAGCTCAAACAAATAACTAATCAACCAAAATATGAATATTATTACAATCCCACCAATATTCCCAACATAAACATGTAGTAAAAATACAACAACAATAAAAACAAGCTAAAGTAAACAAAAGAGATAAAGAAGACAACCAATCCCTTGTGAAGTCTTCAAGCTAGCTAGGCTTTTCCTAATCTTTCCAAATCTTGGAGTCAAAAGGTGTTAAGAGTGAGAGTGTAGGATTATTCTAAGCTATATGTGTGATTAGGTGTAAGTTGTGGCTAGTATGTGATATGTAGGTGATTTGTAAGTGTTCTAAGGTGTATGTGTGTGTATTTTAGATATTAGGGATGTGTTTTAGGTTTAGCAAAGGTGAATATATATATAGGGAAGGTTTTGGAGAGCTTTTTGATGAAATATCTCCTAGGTCGGTCGTCCCGGCGGGTTCAATCCACCAGTCTCGCTGGTTCTTGCTCGCTAAACGAAGTCGCGGTGAGTTTTGGAGCTTTTCCCACGAGCTTGAACCTTCTGGACTGTGGCTTATCTCCCGCGGCATGAAACCGCGGTCTTCCGGAGAGTTTGGAACATCTGGATTGCGGGCAATAAGCCGTTAAACCAAGCTTGCAAGCTTGCATTTCCATGGAGGTTTGGCTTCTTGGAGGGGAGAGAGAAACTTTGCATGGGAGGCTCAAAATAGGTTCATCATGACCGGAATGATGTTTGTCGTCGATCTAGGCAGAGTTTGGCCGGAAAAAGCATCGAAAAGGACCGGGTTGATGTTGGGTATGATATCGGGTCGAGTCAGAGGTCACAGGTATTCGGGTCACCCGTCTGCATGAGGAAGACGATGTGACGTCATCCTGACACCACGCCTACATCAGCAGCTCAAAAACGCTGCCGTTTTATCGATGACGTGGCGCTGACGCTGTGCTTTGCGTGGCAAATTACAATTTGGGCCCCTGACTTCTCTCCTATTCACAGAATCTTCAATCTTCTCAAAAATATTACATTTTAGCCCCTATTTCTCCAAAATTACCAAAATGTCCCCTGAATTCCTCTATTTACCTGAAACACTTATTTAATCCGTTAAATACCCGGTTTTACCCAAGAAACAAGCACAAAAAGATAGGAAAAGGGAGCGCTAAATGTGAACATTTGGAGCACGATCAAAAGCCCATGTGATAAGCAAAACAACTTGGAGCTAGCTTTCAAACTAGACCATCTCAACAAGCATCGAGAACGTGCCGCATTGAGAATACAAGCATACCAGCTGCACCAGCAACAAGTAGCTCAACACTAAAACAAAAAGGTAAATGTTAGAATTTTCAAAATTGGCGACTGGGTGCTACGACGAGACTTCCAAAATATGCGAGTAGAAGGCACAGAAAAACTGGGTCCGACATGGGAAGGTCCCTACCAAATAATAGATATAAAAGGGCGAGGGGCATAAAAATTACAAGGCATCAACGGTCGAGAGATACACAACAGCTGGAACGCCCTACACTTAAAATAGTATCATTTCTAACCTTGTCAATTTCAATTATTATATACTACATTTGACTTCATTCATTATTGACAAATCAATAAACAAGAGCAATGATAATAACTTAGTTGCAACTGAGTGCAGAATTGAGCTAAAAAAAAAAATATTCTCAAATGCTTGTTCACCATTTAAGAGCTATCGACATCGACAAGCAACCAAACAAATCATCAGATGGACCAAATGACTTACTAGTCGACAAATTCAAATCCCTACATTCGAGGATTTACAAGTTACGAATTCAGAATCAATACAACTCCCGATATCTTCAATCGACACCACATATAAGGAGTTAAGGGGAGTAGTACTAGGGACAAACGATGACCTCATTACATATGTACGCGATTTTTGTAAATAAAAAGGTCTTGTCGACCTAATTATACATGTACGCGATTTTTGTAAATAAAAAAGGACTTGTCGACCTAATTACGCATGTACGCGATTTTTGTAAATAAAAAGGTCTTGTCGACCTAATTACGCATGTACGCAATTTTTATAAATAAAAAGGACTTGTCAACCTAGTTACGCATATACGTGCTTATTGTAAATAAAAGGTCGTGTCGACCCAATTACGCATGAATGCGTCGATCTAATTACGTAAGTACACGGTCATAAAACTAAAATGGTCGAGTATGCTTCTCATTCGAAATAATGATAAGAGTTCTAGACATTCTTATAATGTCAAAATCAAAGCACATGGTTAAAAGCAGTTCAAATAAAGATGTACGAAAGTAAATAAAAGCGGTCGACTAGACCGATAAAGTCATTCAAAATTACATAAATGTCGACACGGGAAATTATAACAGTACTCTTGTTTGACATAAATAAATATTTACAATACAAAATTAAAACTGTTGAATGAAAAATCAATTCAAGATCGAATCATCAACTGCAGCATTCTGATCAGTGACACCCTCTAAGCTCTTGTCAATCTCTTCAACACCTCCAATCTTCGGAACTTCTCGTACGACAGGGGACCCTTCAGCTAGGAGATGTTTCGACTCTGCCCAGCCGTCGACCTCCGTTTGCATCTCATAAGGGTCCCACTTCACAGGTTCGCCAGACAAGTATTGTTTGAAAAGCTCCGCTCTGGCAGCACATATAGCCTCGATTGAAATCGACAAAAGTTACTCATTCAAACTAGCAATTTGTCGCTCCTGCTCCACAACAGTCTCTCTGGCCCTTTTCGACTCATCACAATGTCGATCCCTCTTTTCTCAGAAAGACCTCATTTCCTCCTCCATAGCCAGTTTTTTCTTCTCTAACTTGTTGGCTTTGTCCTTTAATTCCTTGTTGGCTTTGTCGAGTGCATCACCTTCCTTCCTGAGGGTATCATTGGCCTTTCGAAGCTTTGCACATTTTTCTCTGGTGATTTTATATATGTCGTGTAGATGCACTTGCACTTGCAAAGCCTACAAAACGAGTGTCGTATCATGAACATTTGACTTCAAAAATAAAGGGGAACTTCATAAATAAATCAATTTACTTGGAAAGTCGAGAGTAGACCCGCTTCGAACGCCTCTTCCATCTTCTTCCATTTAAGATACTCCTCATCAGCAGGGAAAAGAAGATCACTTGACTTCTTCAAAAAGCCACTTGGCTCCTTGAACGTTGACACCCCTGGAGGAAACCGTATGAATGTCAAATCAGGCTTCGACAATGAAACCACGACTGTCTTCCCTTTTGGGTTGGCTTCAACATTTTTTTCGGTGTCAACATCGGAGGCCTTCCTCTTTATCTTTGCTTTCAAGGAACTCGACTCTGGATAATAAACAAAAACATGCTCCTCTACTTCAATCGTTTTTGCCTTCAACGCCTCAGCTACCTGTTTCTTCTTAGTATTCGCGGCAGCTCGTTTCTTGCTTATGTTTTCCTTGTGAAGCCTCAATGCTTTAGTAGCGTTAGGCATTTTAAACTTTGTGCTCGACATCGACTTCTCAGCAAAATGACGCTCGACGTTAGTTATAGGTGTTAACAATTTCATTTCACATAGAATTTCAAGACTCCTCCTAATCCAAACATATAACAAGAAATCCATCACATGAGGATACAGTGCTCGCGAGACATTCCACATCGACTGATGCCATAGACTACTAGGTCTAAGTTTACCTTCTGCCATCAACACCCTCCAGCTCCTTTCCTGAGTAGGAATTGCAAGCATATTCTGGATACGCTCAGGAGCGTCAAGGCACGATAGCTTACTCTCTTCGCCTACTAAATCTACAAGGACAGTTAGACTTGTCAACGCTAAGGAAAACTTAAAACAATCTAAGCGACACTGATAGTTAGTACTCACCATATCGAATGCAGACACGTGGATAGATATATTTTGATTTCCCAAAAGCTCCGTTGATCAAAGGACCTCTAGCAAAGAAGAAAGTATCCTTCCAATTTTGGTCGTTGGTTGTAAGGTCAATAATAAACTGAATGGCTTTAGACCTCGGAATCAACATAAAATGACCATTCTCATGTACATGTTGCTTCAAAAGGTAATTGTGTAGAAGACAGCCTAGTCCAAACTTCAACTCACTCCTCTCACAAAAGACACTTAGGCTCAAAAGTATCATGTAGCTATTTGGCATCAACTGGCTAAGAGAAATCTTGTAGTATACCAATAACCTTCAAGCTAATGAGGGAACTAGGAATCTAAATCCTTGCCTTAAAATATATTCATAGAAGCACGTCCACCCTGGAATATCCTAATATGCTCGCTCGTGCTCCTTTGGCGCACGTAGTTCAATAGACTCGGGGATCCCATACATCGTTCGGAAATGATCCATGTCGTCATCCGTAAGTAAAATTCCTAGGTTATCTTCGACAAGGATACCTAACAGCCTATTCGAATAGGATGGCTATTTGACATCTACGTATTTTAGATGATTGACTCGCTGAGAAATAACGCGCATGACCCCTTGCTCCAACATGCTTACCTTATTTATGGTAACAACACTCGATGGGTCCACTGTTGAAACCTATTGATCGACATCCTTGATGTCGCTGTCGACTCCCTCTTCGACTTCACCTTTTAAGTTGCTTGGGGTCCAAGAGACAATTGGATCGAAAATCATAGCGTCGCTCAACATAATATCTCCAAAAGCTGACAAATGCAAAAAATGCAATGTATGGTATAAACTAAACTTTAAAATCAAAACCTAAGGTTTAAAGATCAAACCTAGGGGTTTTTGCAAACAGTTAAAACCTAAAGAAGTTTAAGGCTAATCCAACTTTGCAAAGCTTCAACTATTTAAGGTCGAGCGACAATCAAGATCTAACACCCTCTAACGATGCAACGACATTCAAACAAATCAAAACTCATGAGATATCGTGTAAATGGATCAAACATGGCTACAAATCGATTATTTCAAACACAATCAAGAACACACAATATTCCAGGTAAAAATCTCAAATGCTTCTACTTGTTTCCTATGGATACGTGGAAATAAGTTTCGTACAAGTAAAAACAAGCAAAAATGAAAGAACTTTTCACTAACCTTGAAAGAAACTTGAGTAGAAATCATAAAGAGATCAACCGGAGTGTGCAGAAAATTCATGAATGCCTTTTGCTTCAAAAATGAACAGATATCAGAAAAACGTGTTTGTCACGAATGGTTTATAGAAGAGGAAGAGTTTGGTTTAGAGTTTAGTTTTTAAACCAATTCATTAACCCTTGTCACCATGTGTCAAGACCCCTTCAGTTACCACTCAACCAAGGTAACTGCCTAGGTTAAATTTTGAAATTCAATTTATTTTGAAAAATGCGCCCAAAATGTATGCACCTTATGTCAGCCTAGGACACTGAACCATCAGTCCCATCAATTGGACTTCTTATCCTTGCGGTATACGAAACGGTCAATGACAAATCACCTTGAAAGACTTCATCCAGAGTTCCTGTTACTCAACTCCTTGTCGAGTCATTATTCGACTCAACAAAAGGAACGATCCTTCAAGTGCCTCTAGGGAACATTGTCTCAAATCAACATTAGGTCGAACCCATGAACAACTCGATGAAAATCACTCTTTAAACTTGGCGATCCCATCTTTAAAGAGTAGGGAACAAACTGTGGTAGCCAAAAATAGTCTTTTGGGCCCAACGCTTAAAGCCCAAACCTTTGTGTTAAAACCCATCTAAGCCCACGTATAGCAGGTTGACCCAAGACCTGCATCAGTTAAGTCTTTACCGTTTAAAGACTGGGTCAAACTTCAGTTACAAGAGATAGGTAATGGCTAATTCAAAAAGGGAGGAAATCTCTTCAAAAATCTCTCCCACAATCAAACTTTCATCAGGTGGACATTGGAAATAAGGTTTTGCTTATAAATAAGAGGGACTCAATCACAGTTGAGCTCTCTAAAAAATATCACTAAGAACAAAGCACTTAGCATCTTGAAACTCTGCGCATTTACATTTCGATCACCGGAATCTGATCCCTTTGGCGATCACTTCAACAATAGCAAACGCTCAGCCCAAGCACCTCTAAGGCTATACTGGATCACCCCCGCAATTTCTTTCTTTCTTTTTATCGTTTTATTCTACTCGCTCACTCTATTCTGTAGGATTTTGGAGGAGTCGACACGTCCCATTCGACAGTTAAGTCCAAGTTATGTGGGCCTAACTCAAATCTGACCCGACCCATTTCAACCATAAGACGACCCCCTACAGAGATAAATAGTTTTATGTAATAATCAACTTTTTTTTTGTAAACTTATAAATATATCTCTCTTTTTCAAAAAAAAAAAAAATCTCTAAGGATAGTCTTGTCGTTTTATTTGGTCAAAATTGATCACTTAAATTAGCTTTGGCTTTAAGTTAGTAGGTGTTGTATTTTTTTCTTTGGCTCTTGGTTTTGTCCAAATTATTAAATTTTTTAAATTTCAATATTATCCTTAACTAAAATGACTAAAAGGTAATAGTTTGTAGATACACCCACAAATTATTTCCTATTAATTATTTTTTTGGATTTTCAACTATCTCATATAATACTTTCTTTCTTAAACTCTAACTTCTCTTTTAAATATTAATTTCAAATACAAATTATAATTGTCTATGAATTTTTCTCTACCTCTATTCCTTTACCCCCTCTATTTTTTTTTTTCTTTTGTATCTATGGGTTACTGATGCAGCGTGATGGGTGTGATCAAGCCCATAACTGAAATTTCAAATTATGATTTTTATTTGTTTCCTTTTATTTATTTTTTCTACTCCTATACAATGGAGCTTTGTAACCACTTGATAGCAGAGTTGAGTTGATTAATAAAATTTTGGTTATGAAATTGTTTGTGATTGCTCTCTCGGTATTCATGTGAATCAACAAGTTAGGAATGTGTTCATAGTCATGGGTATTCCTATAATCAACAGGGCTTGATCACACCCATCACGCTACATCAGTTACACACACCCACAACATATAAAAACTCTATGTATTGCCTTTGGCACACACACGTCTGTATATGTGTGTTTTTTTTTTCTGGGATTTAATTTACTGCCATCGGTCCTTTTTGGCAGCAAAGGCAATTACTTCTATTATTATTATTATTATTGTTGTTGTTGTTGTTGTTGTTGTTGTTTTATCTTCTTTTTTGTTATTTTAATCTACCACTAATAAATAAAATTAGTTCAAAACCCAACTCGATTTGGTATAATTTATGTATTTAAGAGTAATTAATTTTTTTTTTTTTTAAGAAACAAGAAATAAATTAACTAATTTTTAAATAATAATAAAATTGATTAGGTAATAAAATAGATATATGTGGGGTGTAGTTACAAAAATACAATACAATAATAATAAAGAAAGGATATTTTTGTTATTAATTATGGGGTTTATTTACAAACTAGAGTTATTTTAAAATTTTAATGGGGTGTGCTTACGAGAGGGGTGGTGTACATACAGTTTTGAAGGTTGCAAATATCACCACTCTTGTTTTTCGGTCCTCATTTGGACCGGATGTTTAGCTTCATTTGTTTATTTTGTTTTGGCTGTCTTTAGCCTTTTTGAATAAAGTTTGCCATTAAAAAAAAAAAAAAAAGTGGCGATATTTATACCCCTCAAAAACTGTATCTACACCACTTTCACAAGTGCAACCCATTAAATTTTTTTAAAAGATATGTAATTTATACAAAAACCCCACTTAATACTAAAAATACCCTTGATTTAAATTTTATTCTATTGTATTTTTTAAAGTACACCCATCTACCTTTATTTTGTTATCTAATCAACTTTATAAACTTTATAATTATTCAAAAAATATATATTTCTTTTTGTTCAAATAAATAATTTTTAACACCTATATATATAATTATATATATATATATATATATATATATATATATATATAAAAGAGAGTATGCCAAAATGAATTGAGTTTTGAACAATTTTTGTTAACATATAGATAAAAATAATGAAAAGAAGATAGGGTTGAAAAATTATATAGCACTTTTTGGGGATTGATTTGCGCAATTAGCACCACTTTAATAACCCTAGTTTAAATAGCACCAAAGATGGAATTTAGACAAAAATACCCCTGCTCTTCTACTCTTTTATCTTATCAGCCTTTTACTTTTTTTCTTTTTCTTTTTTCAAAAACCTCCATTGATGGAGCTCAGAGCTCCATCAATAAAGTTGCCGCCCCCGTTCAGTGAGTTGACCGACAAAACCACCGAGAAAACGTTTGTCGAGAGCTAATCATTGTAACCGAAGTGTTCATTTACAGTTTCGAGTTGTGTAGAGAGAGAAACGAAGCCAAACCCAAACTGTCATTGAACCTTCATCATCAGATCTGTGACGATCCGTTGCGAATTTGACGAAACCGATGGCGCTAATGAACTCAGCATCGTCCGATCTTCCAGATCCAACTATCTACGGAGTCAACCGGTGCGGCGCCGTCGTTGGCTTGTCACTTTCACCATTGATGGAGGTCGAATAGAATAATTTTCAAAAATTCATGAATTAAGTCTCAAAAACTCATGAATAAGTCTCGAATAATCATAATGAGTTTCGGGTATTTATAAATTAAGTCTTGAATAGGTGTAATAAGTTTCTAGTATTCATAAATAAGTCTCGAAATGGAACAAATAAGTATTCATAAATTAAGTCTCGAATAAGCGTAATAAGTCTCGAGTATTCATAAATTAAGTCTCGAATAAGCATAACAAGTCTCGGGTATTCATAAATAAGTCTCGAAATTAGAAACAATCTCAACATCGGCTACTGTTCATCTTTTCCGATTCGACAAACCCAAACCGAAACCCAAACACACCAATTCAAGATTCAAACAAACCCCCATTCAGATTCAACAAACTCACCATTCACATCAAATTGACAACAAATTCACAATAAAAACTAAACTGAAAACTCAAAATCAACCAAAATGAAATTAATATCTCAAAATCAACAAAATCAAATTTGAAAACAAAACCCTAAAAAAAGACTTTTTCCCATAAATATTGCCTTCAATCGCTGTCGAAGTGTTCGTTCTTTAGACAACGAAGGTAAAAAAAAAAAAAAAAAAAAAAAAGACAACTTGAGAGAGGTGAGTCCATCTGAGAGGAGAGGAAGAAAGAGACAGATCTTTTGAGAGGATAGAGAGAGAGAGAGAGAGAGAGAGAGAGAGATCATCTGAGAGAATGAGAAGAAAGAGAGAAATATGCAAAAATAAAGTTTTTAAAAAAAGATTAAAAATAAGTAGGGGCATTTTGGTCTTATCACCTACTTTGGTGCTAATAAAAGAGTCCTTAAAATTTCTAGCACTCTTTCCAAAGCCATTTATGGAAAAGTCACCCACTTAATAAATTTTGTAGAAATAGCACCAATTAAGGTGATCTGCCAAAATTGCCCATAATCTCTCTTTATCTCTCTCTTTCTTCCTCTCTCCTCTTTTTTTTTTTTCAAAAACCTCCATTGATCCATCAATGGAGGTCGGACAGACCTCAAATGGTGGTCAAATGGGGGGCGAGAGACCTCCATTGGAGTCGAAATGACCTCGACCTCCATTGGTGGTCGATGAAGAAGAAGATTAAAAAAAAAATAAATTTGGAAATAAGTCTCAGGTATTTTGAAATAAGTCTCAGGTAACTAGAAATAGCTTAAAATAAGTCTCGGGTGACCTACCCGAGACTTATTTCTAAATAGCCGAGACTTATTTCCAAATATCCAAAACTTATTTCCAGATTTTTTTTTTAAAATCTTCTTCTTCATCGATCACCAATGGAGGTCGAGGTCATTTCGACACCAATGGAGGTCTTTCGCCTTCCATTCGACCTCCATTGATGGATCAATGGAGTTCTTTGAAAAAAACAAAGGGGAGAGAGAGAGAGAGAGAGAGAGAGAGAGAAAGAATAAGTGAGGGGCAATTTGGACAGATCACATACTTTGATGTTATTTCTCTCTATTTCCTCCTAATAAAATATGAGTTATTAAAACGGTGTTAGTTACACAAGTCAAATTTGAAAAAGTACTATATATGCCTATTTCCTCAAAGAAGATAATGCAATATATGTCGTGCACATGAGTGCTTATACCTGATATATATATATTATAATATTTGTAGAAAGTATAATTGTACAGGATAAATTTAAATAGCGCAAACAACTAAAATTATTTATCCGGAAAAAAAAAAATAACCAAGTAAATGTTGTGAAACTTAATAAAATACTATAGATAAATAAGTTTAGATCTCCATAAAAAAAATCCAAACAATTTTACCTCGTATCGGATGACTCATTCTCTAGCTAACGCAGCTATATTTAGTAATCCATCACCTTTTTTTTTTTTTTTTTTTTTTTTAGTCTTTAGTTTGTAAGAATATAAATAGTATGATATAATTGGTTTTTAGTTTTGGAATGATAATCGTACATTTAAAAAAAAATTAGGAAACTAATTAATAAGTTGTGGGTGTACGGTATTTATAAACTATTTTGTTCTTTTTAGTATTTTACTGAGGGTAATATTGGATTTTTAAAAATATACTAATTAGATGTGTAAATATCAGCGCTAAAAAACAAACCAAATTTGACCCAGTACCATACTCATTTACTCAATCAAAACTCCTCTCTATCTTATAGGTTCTTCAATTTATTATTATTTTTTGTTTAATAGCACTAATGCCCTCTGAATTTATAGCTGGTAGCAAAGTGCCCCCTAAACTTTTTTTCTTGACACTAAACCCCTTGAACTTTCATTTTTTGGTAAAAACTGACGGAATAGTAACGGAACTTCATTTCCGTCCATTTCTTTGTCACGTGCTCCTCACATAGGTTGAAAGCTTCTAGAAGCTTTTCATAAACAAGGGTAAGAGCATCCACAATGGTCTCAAAAATAGACCCATTTTGGCAAGACCCATTTTGGCATCTAACAAATTCTGCCACAATGGTGAAAAAGGAGATCTAAAAAAAGAGACCCAAAAGTGGGCTCCACCCAAGTAGACCCAAATTGGGTTCCAAATTTGGAACTCAATTTGGGTCTTGCCCAATGATTGGGTTGGGTTTCCAACACCTCCCAATCATTGGGTTGGGCTTATATATATATATATAAAATTATTTATATAATTTAAATTAAAATATATAATTATTAATTTTAATAATTATATATAATGAAAAAATATAAATAAATTTAATATATATATATATATATTTTTTAATTATTTAAATTTAAATATATAATTATTAATTTCAATAATTATATATATAATGAAAAAATATAAATAAATTTAATATATATATACTTAAATTATTATAATTTAAATATATTATTATTAATTTCAATAATTATATATATAATGAAAAAAAATATAAATAAATTTAATTTCAATTATAAAATTTTATTTCAATGAAATTAAAATAATTTGAATGAAAACATTAATTTTTTGAAGGTTTGGAACCGGAACCAAACCTTCAAAATCGGAATCGAAACCGAACCTTTAAAACCGGAACCAGTTCGGTTTTGAAGGTTCGGAATCAAAACCGGTCTGGAACTAAAACTGAACAGTCTGAACATCCAGAATCGAACCGGAACCGAGGAATCAGAATTTGAACCGAAATCTCTCCGAGGGAGGTTCCGATTCCGGTTTCGGAACCACAACTTTCAAAACAGAACCGGAACCGACGCCATGTCTAATCGTAGACAATATTTTGTTTTAAATATTTATTTTTATTGTTAATGAAAAAATATAAATAAATTTAATATATATTTCAATTATTTAAATTTAAATATAGTATTGCAAATTTCAATAATTATATATATAGTGACAAAATATAAATAAATTTAATATATATATTTAAATTATTATAATTATTATAATCGAAACCGAAACCAAAACCGAAATCGAAACCAGACCTAAACATAAACCGAAACCGAAACCGAAACCGAAACCGAACCATTGGAACTGAAACCGAAACTGAACCATTGAAACTGAACCATTGAAACCGAACGGTCGAAACCGCCAGACTCGAACCTTCGGAACCGGTTCGAAACCGAGCCGAAACCGGAACCAAACCTTCAAAACCGGAACCAAAACCGAACCTTTAAAATCGGAACCAAAACCGAACCTTTAAAATAGGAATCAGAATCGGTTTTGAAGGTTTGGAACCGGGGAACCAAAACTGGACCGGAACCCAACTGAACTGAAACCGACGCCATGTCTAATCTTATACAATATTTTGTTTTAAATATTTATTTTTATTGGTGATGTAATTCGGTTGTGATAATTTTAAATTAATAAAAAATTTATTTTAAATTAATCATAATTTGTTAAATAATTATTGAATATATATATATATATATATATATATATATATAATATTTTAAAGAAGAGTAATGATTGTTTGGAAAAAAGTTAAAAAAGTGGATCCACTTTTACGTTTCCAATTTAGTCCCATTGTGGGAAAATGAGACCCAAATAAAGTGGATCTAAATGGCAAGACCCATTCTTTAAAAACAAAACCCATTTTTGAAGATGTGGCACAGATGGGTCTTGTGTTTGGGTCTCAACCATTGTGGATGCTCTAAAAATGGTATTTAATAATGTAAAAATTTTAAAAATTAAAAAATATTAAAATAATTAATATTACAAATAATTAAAAAAAAAAACAAAAAATAGAAATTAAGAAATAAAAAAGAAATTAAAAGAATATGTCAATCATCATCTTCTTCCCCACCATCTATTTCCAACATCTAACCCAACCCAGATATCTGGTAACAGTACAGTAGCCCACCCATCATCATCCTCACCAAATCTACAACACCTCACCCATGACCCATCTTCATCCAAATCTACAACACCTCATTATCACCAAAACCCTCATCACAACGTCACTATCTACAACCAGCTCCATCACAAACCACAAAGGAGTTTTGTTCCACCCACCATAAGATCTATCGCATGCCATGACCTCAGAATTTGTACTCGGTTGTGTTCAAAATGTGTCCGGTTTGCTGCAAATTTTCAACTTGAATAAACTTGTACCCAAAATAATTCCTAGGATCTTCATTTATCTTCCAGAAGCATATATCACAACGTTTACTACAATGCAATTTCGGGATTTTCAACAAGTTTCTCAAAAAAGAAGAAACGGAAGCAAGAATCGAAGCATATAAGACAAATGCAATAAAGGGTTCTCTTATTTCCAATAAAAAGCAAGTTTAACCTGGCAAGAATTGAAGTAATTTAGACAAAAAGACACACACACACACACATATATATATATATCAATAATGCTAAACATCCCATCTAAAATTCCACTTTTTTCATCCCACTACATGTGGTGTGTGAGGTGTCAAATTGTGAGTGGATATACATTAATGATGAATTATCTCACCTACCCCATGTATCCACTCACCATTTGACACCTCACATGCCACATGTAGTGGGATAAAAAAGGTGGGATTTTAAGTGGGATGTGTAGCATTACTGTATATATATATATATATATATATATATATATATAGAGAGAGAGAGAGAGTACCTGCGATTCCAGCTGCATCTTTTAAAAGTGGGATAAATTGATTTGCAAGAGTGACAATCATCAAGCCCCTGCAAACATCAACTCCACACAACAAAACCAATCAAAATTCAAATCCCAAAATCAAACAACAAAATCATAGTCCATAGACAAATCAAAAGCGCACCTTTTCAACGAACTCTCCCTCTCTCTCTTATGTCTTTGTCATCAATCAATGCCTTTGTGATGACTTGTGAATTGTGTTTCAATGAAATCAAGATAAAGCCAAAATTTGTAAGAAAATAATATGGCAAGGCGTGTGATAGATCTTATGGTGGGTGGAACAAAACTCCTTTGTTACCGGATATTTGGGTTCGGTTAGATGTTGGAAATAGATGGTGGGGAAGAAGATGATGATTGACAGATTCTTTTAATGTTTTGTTTTAATTTCTTTTTTATTTTTTAATTTCTGTTTTTAAAGTTTAATTAAAAAAAAAAGTTTATTTTCTGTTTTTGTTTTTTTAATTATTTGTAATATTAATTATTTTAATATATATTTTAATTTTTACATTATTAAATACCATTTTTACCCTTGTTTATGAGAAGCTTCTAGAAGTTTTCAACCCACATGAGGAGCACGTGACAAAGAAATGGACGGAAATGAACTTCCATTACTATTCTATCAGCTTTTACCAAAAAATCAAAGTTTAGGGGGTTTAGTGACAAGGAAAAAAAGTTTAGGGGCACTTTGTTACCGCGCTATAAATTTAGGGGTCATTAGTGCTATTAACTTTTTTTTTTTTTTTTTTTTTTCCTCCTAACCACAACTTCACGGGAGTCAACAAATTTATTTATTTATTTGAAGATTACAGTCAACAAAATTCAGTACAATTTTTTGTTAAAGATTATACTGTATTGGATGAGACAATTCTGTATTATTCTTTAATCTTAATACAAATGATAGTATTTGATGCATACTTATACGATGTCGTACAATATTATTAAATAATTAAAATAATAAATACAATTATAAAATATTTGATTTTGAAATATAGGAAAATTTTGATAAAAAACAAATTGTGTTCGAAAATAAATACAAAAGTAGTATTCCTTGTCCTTAAATTTATTGGGTTAGATATTAAAAGCTAAGCTATATTGTCATTAACAAACTTTTTAGCATAACATTCGGGTCATGCTGATGGCAAAAACCCGGGCCGGGTACCCGAGTTTTGACAGTCCGGGTATCCAGCTTGGAAATACCAGAATTTTGAAATCCGAATACCTGATCGGGTATCCGGTTATCCATACTCGGATTTTGCCCCGTTTTTTTTTTTTTTTTAAATTTATTTTTCTTTTTTTACAATTTAAATACTTCATTATTTAGGATAAATTAAGCACACCAATATGACAATATTAACAAGAAGTTAGATTATTTAAAATAAAATAAAAATTTGTTTGATAAAACTTACCAAAATAATTGTCTTCAAATAATTATCCTAAAAGTTATTTTAACTATTTTAGCTAGCAACTCACTCCAATCATCCTCTTTATTATAGCTAATCATTAATATTTTAATATTTTTTGAATTTAAAATATAAATAAATTTATTTTGTTTTAAATTTTAAAAATAAGAGAAATAAGATCAATCAACTTAAAAATAAGAGAGAGAAGATAGAGAGCTTGAAATGGCTCCTTACATTTGGAAAGTCTCTTGGTGGTTTTTTAAAATAGGGAGCCATTTAGAGAGCCCATTGGAGTGCTCTAAAACCATCCTCACTAGCTAGTTTAGCTAATGAGTGAGTTTAGGAAGCCCCCTTGGAGATGCTCTAACATGAAGTGTGAGTGAGTGAGACTCTTAGGACACCGCCATGGCCAGGGGCAAAACCCTGTAGGCCAGGGGGCCATGGATCGCTCTTGGCCAACATAATTTTATTTTAATATTTTTAAAAAATTAAATGATACAATTTAAACCCTTCAAATTTTTTTTATTTTTTATTTTTAATTTGGCCACCACTGGTCCACTACAAGAATTTTAATTTTTTACAACATTGAATTTACAGCATTTAATAAAAAATGTTGCGATTGATATCAGTTACAATATATTTAAAAAAAAATTGCCGCAAAAGATATTTAGATAAATTTTTTTACAACATTTTAGAAAGGGGGAATTTCACAAACATCCCACGATGTTTGATAAAATTGCACGAATATGGCAGTTTTGACCATATACTCACAAACTTTCCTCAACATTTGAAAATTGTTACACAAACATCCCCTTCCGTTAGATGGATCTGTTAGTTAATGGTCAAACATGTAAAAAGTCTAAAATACCCTATTTTTTTATTTTAAATAAAATAAAAAAATTAAAAAAAAGATAAAAAAATATTAAAAAATCTTTTAGAAAATATGAAAGCTAGAAAAAAAAAAAATCATCTTTAAAAAAAAAAAAAAATTAATTTGTGAAAGTCCCCCACGAGTTTAAATAAATTTAAAATTTAAAATTTATTTATTATTAAATTGTTTAAAAAACTTTTTTTTTTTTAATTTGTAAAGATGAAATTTTTTTTTCTGATTTTAGATTTAATATACATTATCTAAAATAATTTTTTAAAATATTTTTTATCTTTTTTTTAATAATTTTTTTAGTTTATTTAAAATAAAAATAAAGAGTATTTTAGACTGTTTACACTTTTAACCATTGACTAACGGATCTATCTAACGGCAAGGGATTTTTATACAACAATTTTTAAATGTTGTGGGAAATTTGTATGTATATAGCCAAAACTGTCATATATGTACAATTTCATTAAACCTCGAGAGATGTTTGTACAATTCCCCCTTTTAGAAAGGATGCTATTCATATTCCTTTACAAAAATTTTAAAACGCTGTAATGGTAAAATTGTAAAATAAATAGGCGGGTTTTATTTATCATTCCCGCGTTAATATTTTTCTAACCATTTTTTCCCCTAAAGTTAACCTAATCTTTGATTCTCAATTTCTGTCTATGCAATTGTCTCTATAATTTATCACTAGTAGCAACTATCTACGGTTTGCTCGACCGGATCTCCGCCGTCGATTTCTTCAAGCATTTCACTCTCGACGAAACTTTGACAGGTATTAGAAACAGAGGAAGGCTGAAGAGCTTTGTGTCTTCTGCGAACAGATCTGCGATGGTGAGCCGAAGAGGTAGTGAGCTGATATGTGAGGAGATTGAACAGAGAATCAGAGAAGACTGGGTTGTGGAAAGATGTTAAGATGGCCATGTTATGTGGTTGAGCTTCGTTCATGGAGAAGTACTTTTCTCTAATTTCTCTCAACCAAGACTCTGTCACTGTCGTCACCATCCAGCCATCATCGTTAAGCTAAGGTGATTTCATGACGGCGCACGCCTTCACCACTTTGATTTCAGTACACATCGTCTTCTCTCTAAGCGACTTCTCTCAGGTACACATCGATCTTTTGTTGGTCTAATTGTTATTTTCTTTCTTGTGCTTGATAATGGGGATTAGTGGATTGTGGATTGTAGGTTCGATTATGAAATCAAAATTGAAATGTTGGATTTCAAAAACTCCAGGTAATTTAAAATATAAAAAGCAAATCATCATTTAGTTTGAATTAGTCGGAATCTCCATCAGTTCTTAATTAGTGCATAAACAGCCAGTTTTACATTTCATCCCTAACTCTACTGGTTATGCATCTTCTTGATGCTGGCCAGATGCTTATGGTGTTTGTGCTAGATAGGTTCCATAATGGATTAGCAGATGCTTAGACATAGAAAGACCTGAAAATCATCTTAGTTTGGTTTGGTTGGATGAACTCAAGGCCTTGGTGATTGTTTGTTTGGTCTAAGGTTAGACAATTTTTGTACTGTTCGAATTAAAAAACAAAATAGTAATACGAATTTTGTCAGTTAAATTTATTGCATATGCTGATTGCTTAAAGCTTTATATCATATGTACGCTAAATTTTTAATAAGTGCACCATCTATCTTTGCTCCCAATTTTGACCAGCCTATACTGAAACTATCAGTAGTAATTATTTTGCCTAAACCATTGTATAATATATCAACTTCTCTTGTCCCGCCCATATGTTTTTATGGTTAATGATGATACCAGAATAACTTTGTGAAATTGTAAACATACAAGAGTCACTTTACCCTTTTTAGCAGGGCAAAGGGATACATTGAGAGAATTTCATCTAAACTTCCACCATTCCTCTTGCCTGAAGCTTTATATGCTCATATAGAGTATATACTTACTTAGGTCAATTGTTCCTCCTATGCAGTGTTTTTGAGGCTGAGAGGCCAGGATGTAAATTCTTTGTAAAACAGTGGGTTGCTACATACTTCTATAAGGTACAACATGTTACTAGGCATATTCATTTTTTTTTTTTTGGAAAGAATTATGCCTACTCAATTAAAGGTTTCTAGTTTTATGCCTTCTAGACTGAAGACCAACAGGGCAACAGATTTCCACTAAATTTTCAGTTCATACTGCAAATTCTGATCTTTTGCTTCAATTATTTAGAATGAGGTTTGTATACTATTTTCTTAGACCATCTTTGTCCTTTGATTGCTTAAATCTGGCTTGTGGTAGTAGTATATCATCACATTTTCTTTTTCTGATTGATTAACACTTTATGGATCCATGGCGTGTTGTATGGTTCATTGGGGTTTGGATGTGGTCTCATTGGCCAAGGCATAGAAAATATGGTCTTGACTGCCAAACGATTTGAATAATTTCTAAATTTATTGTTGCTTTTCTCATTTTGCAGAGCTTATCAAATGTTTGTAACTTTTGAAGTTGAGTTATGACTGTTATTACGTGTCTTGTAGGCTGACAATATGATGTTGCATTTACTAATAAATACTTACATACGAATGAGATATGAAAATCCTGATTTCTTATACTTTCATTATCCTAGAGCCAGTGAACTTCCTTTTGCTAATTTGTTGTTACTGTGCACATTATTTGCAGATTTTTTCTTCGTTGCTGCTTTGTATCTTTTATTATAAGTCTTACATGCTGAGATCTTTGTCTCATTGAAAATTTCCATAATTTATACTTTTACTTTATTTTTAAGGTAAGTAATTGCTTACCACGTTAATTTTTCTGTATCTCATAAGCATAACAAATTCTGAAGAGGACATTCTTATGCCACGTTATTTTATTATTGACTCTCTCTATCTCTCATTTGCACATACACAACTCAAATTTGTTATGGTGGTGGTGTTTATTCTTTAGGAAAATACCAGTGGCGAAGGAATGTGCTACTTTACATGATTGATTTCTTTATGGTGAAGAAAAATACCATATCAACGTTACTTTAAGAAAGCTTGAATTCAACTTCCAATACCATGTAAATGTAATACTCAAAAGTCTCTATTCTTAGGCTTTCACTCGTGTTTCCCTACGGTATTTTCCATTATGAGAAGTAGTAGATAGTTTGATCAGAACCGAAAAACATAATGCATGTACCTAAACAAACTATCTTCTCACACAGGATAATGTTTGATTGAACATGTTAAATGAACGATCTTTGTGATCTCATTCTAAAGAATCTAAACCATAGAAAAAAAATGTTCAAATTAAAACCATAATAAATTGACTGTATCATAATGTTTTGTTTCCCGAGCTATATTCAGCATTTCATCTTTATACCAGCAGTTCAATAACCCCTTGAATCTATCTTCTAAATATTATTATTTACGACAGAGATTTATTCATGAACCCAGAGCATTTGTGTAACACCCCAAATCCGATACCAACGGTTTAGGATGATACTCGGTCAAAATACTGAAAATCTTCCAAATTCATACAAACTACAAAATATCATACATTCCCAAAAAGATTATACATTCCCAAAAGAGAGGATTTAATCCTGAATAATTTAATTACAACCTCCAAAATAACCTTTTAATAAAATTCAATCCTTACAATACAAAAATCTAGCAAGGGAAAACTAACATTGTTCTCCAAGTAACATAATATAAGAAAATAGGCTCTAGAGATCAAATCCGATATCGAAGCAAATCCAGGACTCTAAATACCCATCTCCCATAAACCGGTACTACTCTGCAAAATAGTGGTGACGAGGGGTGAGCCGTCAACTCGGTAAATAAATTCATGCATGACATTTGATATCGATGAAAATACAGTTATATACCGTAGTATAAGTTTATGAACATATGACAATATTTTCAAATACCAAATTCAGTATCATTTTCACAAACATTAATAGTAAGCAAGGTAGTGAACAAAAGCTTCCTTTAAAACACAGTATACACATTTATATACAGAAATAAATACTGTAATAACAAATAATCAATATATCGGTTAGCTCACGTTCCATAGTGTCACAAGTACCCGTGTGACGCGGTAACAGTATGTCACAATTAACCCGAGTGACGTGGCAACAGTATGTCACAAGTACCCGTGTGACGCGGCAATAACAGTATGTGTGCACACAGAATCCCAGCTGGGCCAATATCGATAACGGTAACTACGGAACGATGAGCCAAAACAGCTTTATGAATTCACATATATTTAAATCAGTAGTATTTTCATATAACACTATAAACGGTAGCGGTAGCATTTTTATATAACTATTAGTACCATATAACAGTAGTATTTTAGTAAAACTGTATGAGTTTAAATAATAGTGATAAAAAGGTATTTGACAGTTTCAAAACAGTTTATGTACAAGTCTTAAACAACGTAAATGCTTGATCAAAGCCAACAATATCTTTGATAAATATAATAGAGTAAAATACCATAAAGAAAACAGTGATTTTGGTGATTTCAAACGTAACTCATCATGAATGAATTTACTTACCTCAAACCCGTTCAAATCCGTTCTAGCTTTAGGAACTCAATAATCACTCAAACCTATCAAATATAAATTTGGATTAACTGTCATAATCTCATCACCACAGCCATTAAAATCAACAAAAGCTTCACACATATATAACTAAACTTAGAAATCTCCTTTCCAGCTAATTATCACCACTGACCATCCTCTGATCTACGATTTTTAATTAATTCTCTACAACTCCAAATATTACGAAACTTTGCAGATTTAATCTAGACATATAAGGTAATCTGTGGTAAAAATTTCAGATCAATACGAAGTCATTAGAGCATACAAAAACACAGATCTTTCATGGATTCCAGAAACTGTCTAGCAGAATTCAATTACTGACCTCTTCCTATTCCGAAAATCATAACAATATTTATACACACTTAAAATTTACGAAACTTAGCAGAATGATTCTAGACATATACATATACCTTCATAAAAAATTTCATAATTTTTAACGATTATCCACCAACCCAAAACAATCATACGAAATCTGTCTAGTTTTGTAAAAACAGAGGATCTCTAGGATTTCTATGATGGTCCGAAATTTCTAATTAAAATCATGCTTATTCTCATAAATAATCCACCCAAGAACAGCCTACTATAGATAGAGAGTCTATGACGTGAGAATGATACATGAGAAGGAGAAGAATACTTACTTGGAATCAAGTTTTTCAAACTAGTGATATGCTCTGATTTTTGTCGAGAAAAGAAGAGTAAAGTTGAGTAGAAAAAGGGAGAGAAGCTTGTTTTGAAAGATTGCTTACATACGAAGTGTGAGGGAGAAGAAAATAAGAGCTGGGGTCACAAAGATAGGTATATTATTATTATAATAAGGTAAGTGGGTTGGTGGCATTGACCCATGCCTTAAGTCACGCCCATATGAAGAAAATTGTGTATGATGTGGGCCATTGTCTCCCATTTTCTTTACAATGCAATTATTTAAGTAGTACTAGAAGTACATAGAAAAGATTGGGTAGGGACATAAGCACATGCTACCATGCACTCTTGAACATTTCGGTTATTACAATTTGTATACAAATCAAAGATCAACCAGTCCAATTATACTGCTATCTGAACAACAACGCAATTAGAAATAGCCACAAATCATACCGCCAAATACAAGTCACAACTTCCTATAAGTAAGCTTCATAACCCGCAAAAAGTAACACACCAATTTTTATAGACTTACTATTACTACTTCATCTTCAATCTGGAACAAAACAATACATTTGTTCCGTTTTCGTACAATTAGAAAGAACTCTTGTTTTTAACATCTTTTTTTAGCTTGGAAATTATCAATCAGAACAATAAGGATTATCCAAACACCTATATAACCCAAGTATAACTGTTTGACAACAAATTTGCACTCCATAAATCACTGATTTTGCATGTTTCGGTTAAACTCCAACTATATATATATATATATATATATATACATACATATAATTAACATTTTAGGCTACAAAATTCACTTGGTCTTACTCAGTTACATGACGAAAACATGAAACAAGCAGTTACTCCAATCTAGATGATCTAGCAACATTGTATCTCAATTTCCTATTGTGATTTTTTTGTACACGAAAACATCGAATCATAAAAACTAGGGGACTTTGCATTAATCCACTACTGTGTTTGAAAGAGCAAAATGTCACCTTCTTGATAAACTTACAAAACTGTCTTTTATTGAAGTTCACTTTGCATGTAATGTCCCCTGATAGACTAAATTACCCTTCCCACATAAACGAACCGTAATGACAAAACTACCCACCAACAATTGTGTTTCCTGCAACTACCCTTCCCTTCTTCCATGATTTCAACTCCTTCGACATATTAATTTACACAGTCATCTCTTCATATCTTCAACTTTCATCTCCAAAAACTTTCTTCTCTCCATCTTCAATACTCTAATTTTGTCTCCCTTTTCAATACTCTTATTTTGTCACCATTTACAAACCCTAAAAACAGAGAGATAGAGATAGAGATAGAGAGAGGCGAGATACAGCGATGGGGACATGGGGACAAGGGGACAAGGGGACAAGGGGTTTCTCTCTCTAGTCTTCAGAATTACGTGTTGAAGCTTGGTTTTTAGTCCTGATTCATGGCTCCACCATTTCCCATTGGTGAGTTAATTTTAGTTGAATGTGTTACCCAAATTGTGATTGATTTGATTCTCATATCCGCCATTACGTGTGATTCTCATATGTTGCGTATGGTTTGATTTGAACTTGTTACCCAAATTGGCCCATGAGTCAATATTCCTGAATAAGTCAATATTGTTAGAGTCATTGACACCTTGAATATGTGGTGTGAAGGAAATAATGTTCATGTATTATTCCAACTTACTTTCTAGGAATATTGTTTTGCTCACGATATCTTGCTCATAACCGATGAAGCTCGCACACTTGGCGGGGTTGTAGGATGTACAATTGAATGGCCTAAAGGTTGTATTAAGTTATTGTAGTTAGCATGAGTTGGATATGATATGGAAACGGAGTTGGAATATTGGAATATAGTATAATTTAAAAGTTTGGTTTATTTGTAATTTTGTCTAAAATTGAAAATATTGTATTGCAATTTGGTTATTTCAAAAAATATTGATTTCAAGATTTTTGTCTATAATCATCATACAAATATGAATTCATAAAGGCAGTCTTGTACAACTTTCAATGCAAGTTGTTTGAAACTTGTAACAACAAGCATCCTAAGCTATAGAACTATATGTTTTTAACATGTGCCCTAAGTTGTAGAACAATCTTAATTAACAACTTTTTAATCGACAACCTGCACATGTATGTTGTTGAGAGTTTTTACAATTACAACAAATTTGACTTTTAATAGCATGAGATGAATGCTATGAAAAGTGAATAATATCATTTATAAGCATGTTGTATTAGCCCAAACCATTAAAAGTCCTTCCTTTTCATAGCATTTGCTAAATGCTACCAAATACTTTTATAGCATTTGATAAATGCTACCAATAATGCTATAAATCTTTTTTATAGCATTCATGTGATAATTTATAACTTTTTTATAATGCAATAATAACCATTTGATAGCATTATAAAAATACTATTATTTAAAGTATATTAAAAAAAAAATAGTTTTATTAATTTTTATTTTATTCATTTGTTTTGATAAAACAAAAAGTATCATATAAACTTACAATTGATTCAACATATTTCTGACATATATAAATTACATTGTCCAATGCAAAATAATACATAAACATCTATACACAAAATATGAATATATATATATATATATATATATATTGAAACTAAAATAACAAAATGACAACAATTAACAAGACAAAGATAAGTCAGTCTCAATAGGGCAATCTTCAAGCCACACAGAATCAGTATCCATCTTTGTTCGTCAAAATTTGCAAGGCAGTGAGCAACTTGATCTGCTGATCTAGGAGTAAAATAAATTGCTTGTATGGATGAATCAGAGACAAACTTGAAATCTAGGAAGCAATCCGACCTATTTAAGATAGAATAAATTTGTTAGCATGAATGTTTTTAAAAATTGCAAAAATCACACTTAAAATTTAACTATACGTCTATATATCTTGCAAAAAGGAAAAAAATAATAGCAATTACACAAATCACTACAACCACATGAATATTCAATAGCCAAGAAAGGTAGTTATTTGGGAGCCTAGATTCACCATTAATTTCTTTTCTTTGTAGCACAAATTATGGAAAAAAAAAAATCAAAATCAAAATCAAATCAAACTATCTAAGATTTAGTTTATCAATTATCATTTTTTTTAACAGCCAAAATATATTAAGACAAAACCAAAGTTACAACAGAGGATGCAAACCTCAAACGGACCCAAACAAGGACCAGAGAAGCCCAAAGAAAAACAAAGCACAAAGCCAAACAAAAGTAGAATACAGCCTGTAAAACAGTAACAAAACGATCAAAAATCACCACTGAAATTGCAACCACAAGGGTTTATCAATCATCAGAGCCGGCAGCAGAGGGTTAATCGATTATCAATTTGTTAGTTTATGTAAAGTTGTAAATAAGAAAAAACAAGCTAATTCAAATGTCATTGCCCTTGCTCTGCGACAAGATGAAGGGGACTTTCATTTTGCATTGGATACATTCCTTACAAAATCAACTAATATTAATTGTGTTGAAAATTTAAAAAATAAAAAATAAAATTCGAATCCATGAAAAACCATTTTCAAAATAACATACATAAAAATCCATGAAAACCATTTATAATCATAAAAACATAAAACATAAAACTCCATAAATACCATTTATAAACATAAAACCATAAAAACCATAAAAACATCCATCAATACCATAAAAATCCATAAAACATACTCTGATACCTCTGCTGAGATATCAGACCATATATCATGGCTGCTGCCTCTAGACAGTCTTACCATGGCTGCTGCCTCTATTGGACAGTCTCACCATGATCCATAAACAGCCATGAAAACATATCATGGTTGCTGTCTCTTTGGATAGTCATACCATGAACCATAACCATGAAATTGAAAAACATTAGGAGAAAACATTTTGCTGAAAACATTTTATTAAAACATTATCCATACATCCCATGCCATCTCTTTGTATGGCTTATAAAATTACAATGCCCGAAGGGGGGTATATATAGAAAATACAGAGGAATGTGCAACCATTAGATCGCACAGTACATTGCACATCCAACGGTTGATGTGCGACCATAAACTGGCACTTTGCCAGGACATGTGTCACTCCATTAAGCCATCGGTTCATTCACCGACTTTTAAGACTTATGGAGGCATTTCTAGAAGTCTTGAGACTTCTCAATTATTACATCATTTAATACATCATTTATTACAACATTTCATGACATCATTTATTACAACATTTTATTACATTATTTCATAAACTTAACCATGGTTAAACCATAACCATAAGCCATAAACCATAGTTAAGCTATAACCATAAGTTATGAGCCATCCATAATTGTACCATGAGCCATCCATAACCATTAAATATTTAAGAAAAATTTCACATTTCCAACAAATTGCGTAGATAGAAATTGTTAGCGAATTGTTTGCTTCGTCATCGCAGTAACCGCTGAGAGAAACCAAATTCTTATGATAAACAAACATTAAAAGCTCCGCCTGCACGCATTCAAATTGATACTGCTACAAGTAGATGAAACTTGTATTACAATCTGTCTATCTCACATAACACTATAGTTCAAAGATCAATGAAAATTTCTAACCTCTGCTTGAAATTCCTGATAGCCTTGTCTTGACGATGGAGAGGTGCTAACAGCAACTTCAGTTTTATCTTTCAGAGTGCCATAGTAAACTTTTCCAAATCCTCATTCTCCAATAACAGTTTTAAAGTTATCAGTTTTAAAGACCTAGGAAAAGAAAAACAAGTCAAATACAAAGGTTTAAGAACAAATAAGCTAGATTTTCAAGTCAATTATATACTGATGCATGTGGATTTTTAAGAACAGACAATTCAAATCCTCCTCATGTTGCTTTCTTTTCTTCTCCTTCTTCCCATTTGGAAGCTTCTCTGCATCCCCTTTTGCACCTTCTTCAGGAGCTGCCTCCATTTGGCCTCTGCACATGATTATTGTTAATTTTATGTTAAGTCAATGATATTAAAATACTACCAACTTACACAGAAAATAAAGCAACACATTGCAAATTACAGTTGAATATGTGGAAGCAAATACCAATCCTTCAATTGCACCACATGCAAGTCAACAAAATAGTATATCGAGAGTGAAGACTACAAGGCCTAAGATAGTACCAAATTTCTATTTTGTGGAAACAAGAGTAAAGCATCTTTTTCTTCAATGTGGATGGTCATCGAAGTTGTGGTCAGAGGCATTGGGTTGGTGGGGTGTTAGCTCTTGTAGCAATTCTTCCATCCATGGGGTTGGACTGGTTTGTGTCCGTCTAAGTCAAGGTTGAGGGATTGGTTTTTACTGTTTTATGCCATGGTCTGGTCTATATGGGAGGCTCGTAACAATGTAGTGTTTAATGGAAAGAATGCTGATTTGATAATGACTTTGGACTCAGTTAAATTTAGGGTGGTGTGTTGGTTCAAAAATTTTGGGTGCGGTTCTAATGTTGATATCACTTTACTTCTCCTAGATATTGAAGGCAGGTATGTGGACAGGAAAGCAGTGAAAGCTATCAATCAATGTTCTTGGTTTCCTCCTGATGGGAATGATCTGGTTTTTAATAAGGTGGATGATCGGAATATTACAATTATGAGCGATTCTAATAAGGTGGTGTCTTGGATCAATGAGGAAGGTTTTGGAATGCTAAATCTAGTTAATTTTCTGTATGACATCAGGCAATCCCTACTTACCAGAAAGTCTCTAGACGTTAAATTCACTTATAGAGGTGCAAATTCTCTTGTGGATTGTTTAGCTAAAGCAGGAGCTGATATGCAGGGCGATAGGTTGGAATGGAGTGTGTCTTGAGTCGTCGACTAGTGTTTCGGTCTGTCATTTTATTTTTGCTCTCGTTAGTGTTTTGCCTGGATTCCTTTCCTGTGTTTCCATTTGTCAAGATGTTGTGGGCTGCTTGTTTTGTGTATCTGTTCTGTTTTGGCACATACCATTATTTGTGTATTGTGCTCGTTTTCTGGGTTGTAAGGTTTTTGCCTCATTTGGCTTTATCAATAAATTTGCTGTTAAAAAAAAAAAAAAAAAAAAAAAAATTCATTTGCCATTAAAATGTTGAGCAGGTTGAGTGGAGATACATATGCTACAAACCATAATAATCATAAAAAAAAAAAAAAAAAAAGGTAAAAAAAAGTGCCAGAGAGCAAAGAATGATTGATGATAAAGAAGAAACATATATAAACATACATATTACCTTAATGATCAATGCCAAGAAACAAGAATAGAGACCACAGAACCAAGAGAATAAGATAAACAGCAAAATACACAAAGGAAAAAATAGATAGATTTCCACCTGTTTAGCATCTTAACAGATTTATTCTTAGAACTGAATGACACAAATAGTAAGTTACCAGAATCTGATATTCTGAAACCACTTCTTCATATAGCAGACTCTAGTTCGACCAAAACGACCAAATTTGAGCACTTATCTACTATCGCCGCCTGACTCATGGCACAAAAAACAGCAAACATTTACATGTAGGCAATAAACTTGATAAATATGCAATAAACAAACAAAAATTTGACAGGTAGTAAATTATGCGAGAACTCTAGTCATAAAACACAGTATTAGCCTAAAACCTATTGAAACCAACATTAACAAATTTGTGAAGAAACCAACAGATAAAAAGGGATGGGGTCATGCTTCATTCATCCTTGAATGAACCTGCTAAAATTAGGCAATTCCTTCCCCATCCGCTTAAAAAGGACATATACTTATCATTCTCCTAAAGAAATATGAGGTTCGGAGCATTATTTCATCAAAACTATAGGCTTCACTCCAGGGACGGAGACAGGATTATATTCTAGAGGGGGCAATGTGAAAAATAATATATTAAAAATGTTGTTTATATTTTAAAACATTATTATTTTTCATTAATTATTTAAAATGAATAAAATTTTGTATTGAGCTAAATTATCTTAATTTATGTATTTATGAAAAACATTTAAGATGATCCTTGAATAGGGATGAAAACATAATAAAAATAAGAACAATACTAGATATTCCAACTCATATCTCAACTTGTAACTTAGACAATTTAATCTATATAAATGCAATGAGTGAAATAAATCATAATTAATATGTATCGATTTGTTAATTGACATCCAACTAGTTAAAATACAAGTTAAGATATAAAGTTTGTGTTATGTCTAGTATTACACTAAAAATAATATAGACTAAAATTTATGGCCATTAGTTCAAGATTCAATAATAGTATTTAGTAGTTGGAAAACAAAATGAAATTTAAAAAATACTTCAAAAAACAAAAAAAAAGATATTTAAACTGTACTCCTAATATTTTTCAAAATATACGTGGATTTACAATCTTAAACGAAAATCGGATGTTCCTTCCGTATTTAAGAACTTTCAAAGTCTCGTTGAAAAATATTTTGACACTCGAATTAAAACTGTTTACACCGATAGTAGTGGTGAAGCCATTAGTCTCGGTCATTTTTTATCACAACAAGGCATACAACATCTTAAATCACCTCCACACACTCCTGAACATGTCGGGTCCGCTAAGCGAAAACACCGACATATAGTTGAAACAACCCTCACTGTGCTCCACCATGCGTCAATGCCTCCAATGTACTAGTCTCTTGCTTTTCAGGCAGCGGTATATCTTATCAATAGACTTCCATCTTCCTCAATAAAGTTTCAAATACCATTTTCCAAAATTTTTAATCATGACCCGAATTATCAAAAACTATGAACTTTTGGATGTCTCTGTTATCCGTGTCTCCGACCTTACACCACACACAAGCTTCAACCTCGATCTAGACCTTGTGTCTTTGTTGGTTATTCAAATGAACACAATGCCTATCGCTATCTTGATTCGAACCTCAACGTATTTTTATCTCTCGTCATGTGGTTTTTAATGAGTCAATTTTTCCATTCAAACAAAAACCTACTGCATCTACCTCTCCCGTTACTGAAATGCTTCCCACCTGGCTAACATCTGTTTGTCCCTCTTCTTTAGACATCAATTCCCAAGTATCACCAACACCTGATCCTTCTACTTCCAATGCTCAGGATCAGCCTCTACAGCAGCCAGCAGTATCAACATCTTCCATACAATCTGATATGCACAGTGGGCTGTCTATAGATGTTATGCCTTCATCCACGGCTCCCTCTAGTTCACCGCGACCATTGGCCGACTTTGATCACTCCTCTTAGGTAAGTAATTTTCCTTCATCTCTTTCATCTGCAGCACCCTCTCCACATCCTTACCAAACTCGATCAACCAACAACATCTTCAAGCCTAAACAAATTCTTGATCTCCATACTACTACTACCTTCTCCTCTACCGAACCCTCCACCTTCAAACAAGCTCAAAAACATCCTGAATGGTGTAAAGCCATGAGTGATGAATACGATGCTCTTTTTCACAATCAAACATGGACTCTTGTTCCATACAGATCCTCACAAAATATTATCGGTTGTAAGTGGGTCTTTAGAATCAAGCATAATCCGGATGGGTCTATTGCTCGACACAAAGCCCGCTTAGTTGCAAAAGGGTTTCATCAAAGACCTGGTGTTGATTTCACCGAAACCTATAGTCCTGTTGTTAAAACGGCCACAATCCGTCTATTACTTGCACTTACAGTTACTAATGGTTGGCCATTGCGCCAACTCGATGTGAATAATGCTTTCTTACAAGGCACATTATCTGATGAAGTTTTCATGGAACAACCACCTGGATCCATTAATTCCAGCTTCCCTGATCATATCTACAAACTTAAAAAGGCAATTTATAGGCTTCGTCAAGCACCACGAGCATGGTATACCGAATTGCGCAACTTTCTTCTCTCAGCTGGTTTCATGAATTCGCATTCAGATAGCTCTCTATTTGTCTATCATGGCCACAGCTATCAGTTATTTGCTCTTGTGTATGTTGATGACATTATAGTAACTAGATCCACCATCTCTCAAGTTAATGCATTTATCCACTCTCTCGTCCGTCGCTTCTCCTTGAAAGATCTTGGCACTTTATCTTTCTTTCTTAGCATTAAAGCTCACACTACAACTCAAGGGCCATTTCTATCTCAGAAGAAGTACATTAATGATCTCTTGGCTCGGACAAACATGCTAGATGCAAATCCAATCTCTAGTCCACTTTCTTCATCTGAAACACTCATGCTTCTCGACGGCAGCCCTCCAACAGACTCTACTCAGTATCGAAAGGTCATTGGCTCCCTTCAATACCTTTCTTTGACCCGTCCTGATGTTTCCTTTGCTATCAACAAGCTGTCACAGTTCATGCATCGACCATTCGCAAAACATTGGTGTACTGCCAAACGTGTTCTACGCTATCTAAAAGGCACATCAGACTTTGGCATTCTCCTCCTCAAGAATTCTTCTTCCACTCTTCATGCCTTTATAGATGCCGATTGGGCGGGCAATCCTGATGATCGAACTTCAACCACTGCATTTGTTGTTTTTCTTGGCTCCAATCCTATTTGTTGGAGTTCTAAAAAGCAAAAGATAGTTGCTTGTATTTCGACCGAAGCTGAGTATCGCGCTCTTGCTTCCACTGCCGTTGAAATAAACTGGCTCACCAATCTCTTCACTGAGCTACTGCTTCCAGTATCAGCTCCCACTACAACAAATTAGGTCTACTACAACACGCAATGTGTGTTGCGAAAACTTTTCGCAACATGCCTTGCCTGTTGCCAAAAGATGATATGCATTTTACAACTTACACCGTGTGTTGTCGTAGATATAATAACAACATGAAGCGCGCGTTGTTATAACTAATGACAATGTCTATGTATGTTGTCGTAGATATTTGTAACAACACACCACGTTCGTTTTCAAAAATATTTATGGCAACACGCACTGTACATAAACGTCTATAACAACACGCGTTGTGTGTTGCTGTAGATAAGTACCGTAACAAATGCAGTACGTTGCGGTAGATGTTAACACTCCGCTGTTGCCATATGACCACCCGATGTCGTTCGACAACCCACCTCTGTCGTTGGCGGTCGGATAGCCGCCGTCCGACAACCCACAGTCGCCACTATCCGATCGGCCACCCACCATTGTTGTCGTCTGTCAACCATTCGGCCACCAACCGTCGTCCACCGTCCGGCCACCAACCGCCGCCTCCAGCCACTTCTGATAATAATAACAATTAATTGTCATTAGTGGGAATTGAATTTGAGACCTCAAGTCAATAGTTGGAAATTTTTACCACTTGACTACAAGACTTGTTGTGTTAACAATTGAACAATATTTATATATAACCTATATGAGTTATTAGGAAAAACAAAAAAAACCTTGTTAGATAAATTTAAATTTATTCAACTAATCAAAATTCTAATTTCTACGACAGACATATATTAAAAAATATTTATTGAAACTTTTAATAAAATTATATTTTTTAAAACATATATAGTCAAGTTATTGGTCAATACTCTATGGTCACGTTTGGTTACATGGTGGAATGGTAATCGGAATGGTAATGAGAATGAGAATAAGAATGGAAAGGAAAGGAAAGGAAAGGAAAGGAAAACTAAGTTTTTTGTTTGGTTGGAACTTTAGAATCAGTGTCTGATTCAGTATTATTTTGTTTGGTTAACAACGGAATGGAATTGAGTTAACTGTATTTTGACCAAAATACCCCTAATTATAAAACATTCATAATAACATGATATATTATGGATAATAATAATAAAATATAAAAGTATAATATATATATAATTATATATTATTTAATAAAATAATATATTATATATATAATATATAATACATATAATAATAATATATATATATATATATAATATAATATAATATATATAATATATAATTTACAATATATATATATATATATTATATTATAGAATACATATAATAATATATTTTTATAATATAAATATATAATATATACTCCTAATTATAAAACATTCATAATAACATGATATATTATGGATAATAATAATAAAATATAAAAGTATATTATATATATAATTATATATTATTTAATATAATAATATATTATTTATATATATAATATATAATAGATTTCTATCGTTGAATTGAATAAAAATAAATAACTAAATATTTAAATAATAAATTTTAGTTAAAATTTTAAGTTTTTTAATGCAGCGTAACCACCCTAATAATTATGTTATTGCTATATATCTGTCTATATTGCTACAGTAAACATCCTTTAATAATATAAATTAAATGATCAAATATTAAATTTTTATTTTTATCTATTTAGATTAAATTAATTAGTATAAAAAAATAATGAGCATTAAAAACACCGTATTTTGAAAATAAATATTCAGTTATTTTTAACAACATGCATAATCTAGTTGTAAAAACTCCGTGTTTCAACAACATTAAAACAAAGTATGTTGTTAAAGATAAGTCTATGACAACAATAAGATTGGTGTGTTGCAAAATATGTTAATTTTAACAACATAAGTAAGTGCGTGTTGCGAAAGACACATTTTTAATAACAAGCAAAGCTGCGCGTTGCGGAAGATAAACCCCTTTAACAACGTGCAGATTATGTGTTGTGAAATGTAGGAAATTTAGCAACATGCAAGTCTGCGTGTTGCGAAACTCAAGACATTTAACAACATGTGGGTTTGTGTGTAGTGAAGTGCAAGAAATTTAACAACATGCAAATTTGCGTGTTGCGAAAAACTAATAGTTTAACAATATGCGAACTTGTGTGTTGTGAAAGACAAGTTGTTTAACAACTTGCGCAAAATGTGTGTTGTCATATATTGTGATTTTTTAACAACTCGCATTCCGTGTTGTAATACGTAACCTTTCGCAACATTTATCAGTTATACGTTGCAATATGTCTCCCATTATTGACTACTTACGCATGTGTGTTGTTGTAAATCACTTCCACAACATGCATTTTTTGCGCGTTGCGATATGTGACTTTTGGCAACATTTACCTGATGTATGTTGCTAATTGAATGTTGTCTTAGGGCTAGTTTGGTATTGCTTTTGAAAAGTTAAAATCAACTTATTTTATAATTTTGACATAAAATGGTGTTTGGTAAAACTTTCAAAAGTGATTAATTAATAATTTGGCAAGTTTTGACAGTGATTTTGATAAGTAGGTGGGGGGTTACTTTTTGAAAGTGATTATGAAATAATCTATTTTAGCATTTAATGATTTTTAAAAAATATCATTATTATCCTTATGAAATCAAATTAAATCATTTATATACCTTATTTCATCTTAAAATTAAATATTCTAATTAAATATTGATTTGATTTATAAAATCTTTTAAAAATATTTTTATTGTTCTTATGGAAATATTTTTCTAATTTAACTATTCTACTTAAATATATATTGATGTAATATATATAATTAATGAAAAAAAAAATGAAATGATGTTATAAAATCATGCCTATTTTAGTCATTGTAACTAATTTTAGCAGTTTTGAAATAAAATTACCAAACATATGTATATTGCTTTTAAGCTATACAGTAGTTTTAAATGTACAATTAACCAAACAACTGCTGATTAACTTCACAGCTGATTATTCCTCCAGCATAGCTAATAGTGATTATTATAAAAGTAACAGCAATACCAAACTGGCCCTTAGACTATTTTTCTTGTAGTGTCCGCCAGTGATCTATTGTGACAACATCGGTGCTACGTATCTAAGCGTCAACCCTATGTTCCATTCCCGTATGAAGCATATTGCAATAGATTTTCATTTTGTTCGGGACCAAGTTGCAAAAGGACTCCTTCGTGTTTCACACGTTCACACCTCTGATCAACTTGTCGACTCCCTCACCAAACCATTACCTCATCTTCAATACCAGCACCATCGAACCAAGATTAGCGTCCTTAATGGCCGGTCAATCTTGCGGGTTCATGACAGATCCTAACAGGATCACACATTATCCTTTTTTTTTTTTGAAACGGCCAATTTTATTAAAAAGGGAAGGGATCCCAGGGAAATACAAAGAAAGCACACCAAACAACAAAATCAAAACAAAAACAGTAGAAATAGAGACACAAAACTACACCATTAACAGACCCAACAAACCAAAGACCAACGGGAGAGCAGATCACACTACCAACACACGCAGCACCATCCACCCGAAAACACCCCAGACCTCAAACCTCCATCATAGGCCAGAATTCAAACACAACCCCACCAAACCATATCCCCTACCATACTCGATCCTTTTTTCGCCAAATCATCCGCATATGAGTTAGAAGCTCCAAAGCAGAATTGAACTGACAAGTTCCCATGCCTGCTCAAAAGATCCCTGATATCATAAACAATATTAACATGTTCCAAACTCCCAAACTCCTCAAAATTTATCCAGTTCACTGCCACAAGAGAATCGCTGATAATTTCAATTGACTTGTCGGTACAAAAGGCATTGGCAACGCATAAAGAACAAGCCTTATGAATAGCCATCAACTCTGCAGTTATAATATCTTGGACACCAACATACAGAGAAAAAATGCATAACACCTCTCCAGCACAGTTACGCAGTACCCCACCAATACCTGTTATGCATGTCTGACCAACAACAGAGCCATCCACATTAAACTTGAGGAACCCCATACCAGGTGGAATCCATTCCCTCAACCAATATATATATATATATTTTTGACAGGGTCCCTACAAAACTCATAAGGATTTTGAATAAGAGTTGTGATAGGGTCCAAAGAACCTATTCCAAAATGCTTAAACCACCAAGCCACGCGAAATTGCAACGAATCCAGAGCCAAAGAAATGACAGGCTCCACATCATCAAACACCTTACGATTCCGAAATTCCCATATAGTCCACACAGTAGCAAAAAACAAAATGATCCAAGCTCGCCTACATTCACGCGAGGGACCTAACGACACCCATCCAATAGCCCACGCCTCCACAGACTTTGGAATGCACCCCTGTACCCCCCACCAACCTAATCCTTTTGCCCATAAAATCCATGACCACCTACAATGGAGAAACAAGTGCTGCACTGATTTTTCCTTCTCATTGCATAACAAAAATAGCAAACCGTTATTTGCAACCACATCAAATCTACTAAGCACTTGCTTAACCATAACTCTACCTTTAATTAATTGCCATGCAAAAATTTCCACTTTCGGAGGACAAATACCTTGCCAACTAAATTTATTTAGTCCATAAAGATCTTCCTCACAAACCTCCCACATATTGCAAAAAGATTTGACTGAAAACAACCCATTAGGAGCAGGTTTCCAAGCCAATGAATCTGGAATAGACTGCCAAACCGAAATTGTTTGTAAGAACACCAAGAAACATCCATATTGATTCTACTCCCATCCAAAGACCGGCCTCTTTAGAGTCACATTCCACACCTACTGCGAACCCACCCAATCACCAAAGTCTCGAATTGAGCCATCCTTTACCACTGCCAATGAATAAATCCTTGGAAACGAATCTTTCAAGGTATTCAGCTCACCACACATGATCTCCCAAAACTTAATACAAATCCCATTTCCAATAACGGGGTAGTAAATTCTCCTTCATTATCGCTCCCGATTTAGAATCCGATTTAGAATCCGATTTAGAATCCGATTTGAAAACACTAGCCACTGCTCTAGCAAAATGGGAAGCTGTCATACATTCCGACCCTCTCCAAATAATGTTGTTATCACTCAAACCGTAAGTTCCAATAATTACTTTCCTCCACAAGGAATTCTTCTCAAAGCCAAATCTCCACGCCCACTTTGCCAAGAGGGCCTTATTTTTAACCGCCACCCTCCCAATACCCAAACCACCATGTTTTTTACTCAGGCATACCGACTCCCATTTAACCGCATGAACCTTTCTCTTTTCCACCTCATCTCCCCACAGGAATCCTCTTTGCAGTTGTTCAATATTACGAGCAATCTTGACTGGAACCTTGAAGATAGACATAAAATACGTAGGTATACTTGACAAGACCGCCTTGATTAGGACTAACCTACCACTTTTAGATAGAAATGTTTGTTTCCAAGGGTTCATCCTTTCTTTTATTCTATCAATAACCGGCCTCCAAAACTCCTTTGAACCCGGTCATGCCCCCAAAGGAATGCCCAAATAGTTGATAGGAAGCGAAGCTGCCTTACAGTTTAGAGTAGTGGCCCATAACGGATCCTGGACTGCCCCTTTGCAAACTCTAACACAGCATGACTTAAAAAAATTAATTTTTAGCCCCGAGACCAGTTCAAAGCATCTTAAAATCTACTTAATATTCTTGATGTATTCCAATTTGGGCTTAGCAAAAATGATTGTATCATCAGCAAATTGAAGGTGAGAGACCCGCAATCCACTACCTCCAAAAACCTCCCCTTGAAACAAACCCAACTCTATAGCTTTAACAAATAACTGACTAAGAGCTTCGGCAACAATGTTGAATAAGAAGGGAGACAAAGGGTCCCTTTGCCTCAAACCTCTCTTGATTCCAAATTGGGAAGTTGGACTCCCATTAACCAAAACTGATAACAACGGAGAAGACACACACTCTCTAATCCACCCACACCATCTCTCTCCAAACCCCATACAACACCATATATCTCCCAAAAATGTATGGTCGATGCTATCATAAGCCTTTTCAAAATCAAGCTTAATAACGATACCACCCTCCTCAACCCGTTTCCATCTATTAATAATTTCCTCCGCCACTACAAAACTATCCAAAATTTGTCTCCCCTCAACGAAGGCCATCTGAAAATCCCCTATCACCGTATTCATTACCCGTTTGATTCTATTAGAAAGAACCTTAGCCACGATTTTATACATCGACCCCACCAAGCTTATTGGTCTAAAATCCCCTAACGAAGTAGATCTCTTCACTTTCGGAATTAAGGCAATAAAGGAAGAGTTCAACTCCTTGACTACCGCTCCATTCCTATGAAATTCCCTAATGAAAGACATAAAATCCTCCCTTATGTCTTCCCAATTCTTTTTAATAAAATTTAGGTTCAACCCATCCGGACCCGGTGCTTTATTTCCATCACAACCCTTAATAGCCTCCCATAACACATCACACATTATCCTTGATACTCGGCAACAATCATTCTCTTGACAGATTCTAACAAGGTCAAATATTATCCTTGATTCTTGGCAATAATCATTCTCTGTAATCATTAGTCAATTGTTTACATTTATCACTAAATCAATGTATATACTTTCTCTTATTGAGACACAATAGTTGTATATATACGTATCATACAGATGAATAAAATATATCATTACCATTCATCAATACTCTGTTTACTATCAATTGTTCAACGTTAGTTTTTGGATGGAAATATTTTAATGCATGGTTGGAGTAAATGAAATAGAAATATACGAGACTCGGTAAAAAAAAAAAAATGTGCTTCAATTTTGGAGCTCATTAAAGAGTTCAAAATTGAGTGTTAGTATAGGTTGCAATTTTGATTTGTTTTAATATTGGTGAAGCAACTTATTGTGTTGATTATTTTAATTATATTTGTAGGTGGTATGAGAATATTAGACATTTATATCAACTTGGATTATAATTTTTGGAATTTTTGGTGGTGCTTATCTTTGAGAGAATTTATTTCTAAATTGGTTACATATGCAGATTTTCTGAATCATCAAACTAACCTTGTTGTATTAGAGTAATTTTAAATTGAAATTGGAGATTTATTTAAGTCTGATTTTTGGTACTATGGTTGAAGAGAAATAATTGAATCAAGATATAAATGTTCGTGAATTTTAGTGATCTATACATATTTTAATTCTGTGGGTATATTTGATGTTTAAGCCATAATATTTAGAGTGACAGTCATGAGCTATTGGTATTGTTGGAATTTTAATTCTCAAACAGAGAAAGATTAAATTCCGATTTTGGGTATAGAGATCTATTTCTAGTTTATTAGTCTATAAATATAAGGTTGGAATTTTTCATGGTCCGTAGGCTTGTTAAACTTTGATAAGAAGTTCGGTTGGAGGATGGAATTTATGCTGTCAGTATTGACCCTTGGGTGCTTAGAAACTTATAGAAATTCATAGGTGTTTGATAAAATTTTGACTTTTTACGGGATGTTAGTAATCGGATTGTGGAGTTGATTGACTAAGTTTGGAAAATTTTTTAGGCCCTTAAGATTTTCGAACCAATAACGATTGAGCACTAAAAGCTGTTTTTTGGAATTTATACCTGAAAACAAATAAAAATGTATTTTCTTTTAAGACGTGGAGTTAGATTTCTTTTATTTGGTTAATTTGATTGAAGAATTATTATTCTAAATTTTTAGGCTCCTCTTGTGACTTCTCAGTATCGTTAGTGAAGCCTTAAACTTGCTATCTTCCAAGGTAAGTGGGTTTGGTATAGTATGTGGTTGCAAAAAGAAAACAATATATTTTTCTTATGAAACAAATTTAATTATTATATTATTATGTTCTGAAACAATTTATACATATATGTTTATACTTATATAAACTCATTTTTTTTTCTACTTATATATTCTTACACGTTATTTATCCAATTCTTTAAATGAGTTTTGCCTTTACGTGAACTTTTTGTTTAAAAGCTTAAATGTTTTGTTCTTTTGTGATTTAGTAATGCAAATGTATTATTATATACATATTTTGAAAGTAATGTTTTAGCTCAATGTCAGTAGTAAATGAAATGTAATGAAATGGTGATCACTAGTGAAAATGTAAATATAACATGCACGACAAATGAAATGTTATGATTTTGGTCTTGTACCAATTTATGAAATGTAATGGCTGGGTCACTGCACTACAAGAAAAATGACCTATTGGGACGAAAAATCTATTGGGACGTTTTTTTTTCGTCCCAATAGGCAATTTATTGGGACAAATTTTTTTCGTCCCAATAGGCAGTCTATTGGGACGAATTATATATTTCGTCCCAATAGACATCCTATTGGGACGAAAAAAAGAATCGTCCCAATAGACTGCCTATTGAGACGAAAATATTTCGTCCCTATAGATTTTCGTCCCAATAGATTGTTTATTAGGACAAATTTTATCCAATGTGGTATAATCTTTAGGGACGAATTTTGTTCGTCCCAATAGGTCTATAGGGACGATTTTAGGGTTATTGGGATGAAAAATATCGTCCCAATAGCCCTTTTTTTTGTAGTGTTTTCAATTAATCCTCAAAAGGTTTAGATGAACGTGAGTGAAGAAAGAAACATGAAAAAAGTATTAGAAGACGAAGATGAAGAAAATATTACTTTAAGATGAAATGAGAGAAAATGAGGTAAATAATAGAGGTAAAAAATTATATATTATTTTGATGTGTATAATAGTTATTGTATTTATGGTTATGAGTGCATCTTAACCATTTTTTTTTACACATGATTTGTCACACTTATGTATCCATTAGATCATACTTGTCTGAATGGTCAAGATTTCATGATCATTAATTATCTTAATTGTTTCTCTCTCTCATATTTTTTTTCTCCTTTCCTAAACATTTTATTTGTTTCTCTCTAGTCATTTATTTCTCTCTTTCATCTCTTATTACTATTATTTTTCTTTCATCTTATAACATTTCTTATTTCACCTGTTTTTATATTTTCACTTGTGGCATTCTTTTTTATTTATTGATAAAAATGCTTAAATAAAATAAATACATAGTTTATAAAAATTCTTCAAAGTACTCGAATTTTTTTTATTGGAATTTTTTTGACATAATCAAAATACTGGAATTTATGATATAAAATATGTTATCCATTCAAAAATCCAAAAAAAAAAAAAAAAAAGAACTAATTAATTAATTTTGTTGAAAATTCTTGATTTTTTTTTATTTAAAATTTTTCCATAAAGGTAGATTAATAATTAAATTATCATATAAATTAGAAAATGATGCAATATGAATCATTTTGTGCGTCCAAAGTGGTTATCTATCGAGTTGAATTTTGTTTTTTTCCAATAAATTCTTCATAAAGATCAATAACCATTAGTCTTGAGAGGTTTTCTATTATTTAAAAAAAAAGAGAACCGAATCGTCGGAACTGGAACTGGAACCAAAACCGTTGATTCTGAATCGAAAACCGAAATCACTGGTTCCCAATTAAAAATTGGAACCGCTGGTTCCGAATCGAGAACTGGAACCGGGGTCATGTCTAATTCCGAGTACGATTAATAATTGACCATTTGATTTGACAATATATGATTTAAAAATAATAATTTAATTAAATGTTATAATAAATGTTTTTTAAAATCAATTTGTTTATCAAATAAAAATAAAATTTAAATTAGTGGAGTGGTATCGATCTACAAATAAAATTTTGATTGAAAAAAAATCAATAAAAATTTAATAACAATTAGAGATTATATATAAATATTATGCTTTTATTATCACATCTAAACCTGCAGCATGGTGGATAAGGCGGTGGGGTGGGGGAGGGTGAGCTGTGTTCAACACCCGGTGACAACACAAGTTAAAATTAATTTGTGTTGGGTGAGCTGGTGGGTGGCTTGGGCGGGCACGGGTGCGCAGGTAGGTAGGTGGGTGGGTGGCTTGAGTGGGCAAATTTTTTTTTAAAAAAAATTTCGTCCCTATAGGTATCCTATAGGGACGAAATATTTCGTCTCTACAGGTTATCAAATGGGACGAACAAAAATCATCCCTAAAGGTGGTCTATTGGGACGAATAATTTCGTCCCTATACATTATCAATTGGGACGAACAAAAATCGTCCCTATATGTAGTTTTAAGGGACGAATTTCAATTTTCATCCCAAAGAAGCTATTGCGACCCACCTGAGGCGACGGAATTTGGGACGAATTTTATTAGTCCCAATAGACCTATTGAGACGATTTTTGGGCTATTGGGACGAAAAAAAAAAAAAAACGTCCCAATAGCCCTTTTTTTTTTGTAGTGCTGGGAGTACTGGTGACACTACTTGACTTGAGCTTATTTTTATGAAATATTATTAATCGTTATCGTACAATGAAAATGTTACTATTACAAGTTTACTTGTTTATGAATATTTGATTTTTGCTTTTATGTACTCTTTAAAAGCTTTTGGTATTTGTTTTAAATGTTTTCGATTGTGTATTATGCAATGTTTATTGAGTTGACAGCTAGTCCCTTGTCATTTAACATTTTGCAAACAGAGATTTTTAAGAACTTACCGTTAGGGCGATAGACTTGGAGTTGGAAGTGATTGAGATTTTATGTAACGAGTACTCCCTTTGTTTTGTTACTTAGAATTTGAATTTTAGGTCCTTGGAATTGTTTTAAATTCCTTCAAATCAATTTGGTCCTTATTGTTGGATTTATTTGGAGATATAATTTCGTTGGAGAATGATTATTTAGAGTTATTCAATGTGTATTAGTTTCTTTTAGGTAAAGTAATTAATGGTTTTTGTCATAACATTACATATCAAAGTGTTTAATTACTCTTTGAGTTATAGGGTCTTACACATTTACCAAAAAACTTGGGAAAGGATTATATCATAATATAATATCATGATTGCAAACAATTCAATATAAACATGAATGACCCAGGGAAATTTAGTGTCAAAGATCAAAACTAAAGAAAACAGTACTCCACTACCAACAAACACAATTACTATCTTACATCATGGCATTCGTATACTGACCAGAAATGTTGCTCTGATCTTTGTAAGTCTACTTACTACATTTCTTATGTTGATTCTATTCTTGGGTAAATTTGTGGTACAATCCATGGCTAAACATAAGATAGATGATACACATTGGTCCCTTGCTGAAAAATAGACATCCTCCTTTTGTAGTAAATCGCTATATGCAACATCCACAATCGAACGATTTAACGAGTCACCAACCCAATGACTCAAGCTCATTTTTCCGATAAAAGTTTCATCCGTCGGCTTCTTCCTTGTAAATGTCTCCATTTGTATAATACCGTAGCTATAAACATCACCTTTTCGAGATACCTTTCCTTCACTTCCATACTCTGTGAATTGACTTAATCGATTTCAATAATGGAAATATTTATATCAAAAATAAAGAAACTAAAAAATGAATAACAAAATCTAATGGAATTTTACTTGGTGCCATATAACCAATTGTGGCAAGGGTTTGTGTTTGTGTCATGGAATCTTCTTCACCTAACAGCTTTGTAATGCCAAAATCACTAAAGTGTCCAACCATGCTTTTGTCCAGCAATACATTACTCGGCTTGATGTCACAATGAACTACGAGGATTGAATAACCAAAGTGAAGATACTCCAAAGTTGATGCCACATCTATCAATATATTCAGCCTATGTAATATGTCCAAAAAGTATTCATCAGAATATAAGCACTTTTCAAGGCTCCCATTAGGCATGTACTCTAGCACCAATGCTTTAAGATCGTCATTTGTACAACTGCTGATAATCTTGACAAGGTTTCGATGATGGATACCTCTAAGCACTTCACATTCAACATTGAAACTCCTAAGTGCTCTTCCCATTTGCACGTGGAACACCTTTACTGCAATTTCCATCCCATCTAAAAGTCTCCGTTTGAAAACCAAACCAAAGCTCCCTTTGCCAAGTAGATTGCTGTCACTAAATCCATTTGTTGCTTGAACAAGTTCTGCATAAGAGATTCTTCTCCATATTGCTCGTTGTGGCACATCAACATCATTATTATTTACTAGTTGTGAGCTCCTCCTCATTTGATATACTCTCATCACAATGATTAAAGTCAAGCAGACAATAAATGTTAGCGGCACAGTAATGGCTAAGACAACCATGATCTTAGATTTTGGATGAGTGGTTGTTTTGTAGGAGGGGACTTGCAGTCTTGGCAAACCACAAAGTGCAAGGTTCATCATAAAAGATTTAGCAGAGTAATTTGCAAAAGGTCCTTTTGATGGAATTTCCCCCTCTAATTGATTGAAAGACAAGTCAAGATATTTGAGGTATGATAGTGCCTCCAACGATTGGGGAATAACTCCGGAAAGATTATTATTGGACAAATCCAAAAACTCCAAGCTTATTAATCCCCCAAATGATTGTGGAATTGCGCCTTTTAAGCTATTATATTGTAAAGAGAGAAATTATAGATTTTATAGGCTTCCAATTGTGGTTGGGATGCCACCAGTTAAATGATTATGTGACAAATCTACACTTATGACAACCTTCAAATTTCCAAATTCTAATGGAAGAGTTCTAATTAGAGAGTTTAATGACAAGTTAATTTCCAAGATGTCTTTAAGTTTCCAAAGAGACGAGGGTATAATAAAAGTCAACTCATTGGAGGCTAACGAGAGGTGTCTTAGATTAGTTAGATTACCAAAACATGCAAGTATGGCTTCGGAAAGCTTATTACCTTGCATGTACAAATCAACCAGGTTTTTTAATTGGCAAAGATCATTTGGGATGGATCCTTCTAGATTGTTATTTTGAATGTTCAATCCTTGAAGTTGCTGCAACTTACCAAGTGTAATAGGAATTGATCCTGTCAATTCATTTTCGCTCAAGGATAAAATCAAGAAGTTTTTCAAGCTATTAATTTCTTCAGGAATGTTTCCAGCGATGTTGCAAGATTGCATATAAAGTATTTCCAATGAAATAGAAAGGTATCCTATAGAAGTTGGAAGGAAGCCATTTAGAGGATTACCTGTTAAAGACAATACTCTAAAATTCTTGCAATTTGTCAAAGAGGTAATGAAGCTCAAATCCGGAGAAGAAGATGTGAAGGAATTACTCGCTAAGCTGAGCACCTCAAGACTTGTTAAACTATAGCCTATTGTGCTTGGAATAAAGCCTGAGAATGAGTTATACGCAATATCTAGAAATTGGAGCTTCGAAGAATTGGTGATGAAGCTGGGAAATTTCCTAGTTAAATTATTCAACCCAAGAAGTAACCTCTAAACATTTGGAAGCCCAAAGCCAATAATTGATGGAAGGCTTCCCGAGAATGTGTTGTTTTGAAGCCGAAGAAGTTTCAATGTTGAAATGTTGAAAATTGTAGCTGGAATATAATGTGGCCAACTAGGTTGTTGTTTTCAAGTCCCAAGTGTTAGGATTATGCTCAATAGCAAGAGTGTAATTGATGCAGCCGTCAAAGACAATATGGCAAACTAAGGTTTGGATTTCATGGAGTGGAGGAATCGACTCAAAGACGAAGGATGCGAAAAGAAGAAAGCAAAAACTCGGAATGGTTTTAACTGTCAGAATGGGCAAATTTCGGGGGCCTTTTCAGAGGGCAAACAAACTCCAAATTAACATTATAATATGTTTCCGGAAAGCCCAAGACGAGCCCTACATATGTTATGAAGACTTCGTCCTCCGCAACAGATCACAACAGGCCCAAATTTGGCCATTTAGATTATTGCGCGAAGACTTGAGCTGGACAACAGCTGGACACTGTGAGCTGGACGAGATGATCAGGTCTAAACTTCGTGGACCTCTACAGAGGGCATATGGGATCGGATCGTCTATTATAATATGTTTCCGGAAAGCCCAAGACGAGCCCTACAAATGTTATGAAGAATCCATCTTCTATAACGGGCTCTAGCATGTCCGAATTTGGCTGTTAAGTTTCGTGCGCGGCAAGACAATTGTTGCTTTAATTATTATTTCCAATTATCGTCATGATTTGATACGTTTATTTTATTTCCTTTTAGTTTATATGTAATTAGGTTATTAATTATTTCCCTTTTAGAAAGGTTTTTAATGTTTTAGAATTCTTTTGATTTTAGGAGATTTGATATCTTTTCCATTTAAGATTCTTTTCCGTTTGTTTAGGATTTTCTTGTTAGTCAAGTTTTGCAATTCTATTTAAGTAGATTGTATTAGGGTTTGAAGGACAGCTTTTGATTTATAAAATTTTAGAGTTTTCTCTAATTATTCCAACTTCGGTATTCATCTTGAATCAACGAATTGAAGCCTAACTTTCCGGTATTTGTGCGCAAATCAACGGAACTTTAGTAGGTTGTTTCTAATCGTTTTACGCAGGTTTTTCTCGACAGAGCTTCCGCTACATCAGTTGGTATCAGAGCCGTGTTCGTTCGGGACGACATCATCATGCCGCCGAGAAGACGACCAGACCAGATTCCTGTAGACCTAGCCATCGAACGTGACCGTGTGATACAGTTAGAGCGACAGGTGGAGCAATTAACGGCGCAACTTGCGGCGTCAAGAGCCAACCAAAACCCGTTTCAGGCCTTACATCCTGAGACAAGTAGTGACGAAGTGGAAGAGGATCCGCAACCACGTCGTCGACAGAGAGCGCCTGTAACTGATGACAGGGCTGATGACAGAACTGAAGACGTCAGGCGTTGGGAGTCAGGTATGCGGACAGATATTCCAGAATTTCAGGGCGACCTTACACCCGAAGAATTCCTCGATTGGCTCGGAGTCGTGGAGGAGATCTTGGAGTTTAAAAACGTGCCGACGAATGCAAGGGTAGCCTTGGTGGCAACTCGGCTTAGAGGACGGGCAGCCGCGTGGTGGCAACAACTCAAGCTCTCACGGACTCGAATGGGAAAGTCAAAATTAACGGATTGGGAGAAGATGAAGAGAAAGATACGATCAGAATTTTTACCCCATAACTTTCAGAAATTAATATACCAAAAATTGCAAAAATTGCATCAAGGTTTGCGAACAGTTGATGAGTATACAACGGAGTTCTACCAATTGCTTGTGCGTAATGATATTCAAGAAACTCAAGATCATTTGGTATCCAGGTATTGCGGTGGCCTTCGTTCGCAAATCGTTGAGGTGGTGAAACTCTTTGACCCGGGCACTGTATCTGCAGCCCATCAAAGAGCCTTGCAAGTGGAGAAGACCATCACACGTAAGGGAGGAGGCGGACTGCGATCAGGCACAAGCAGCAGCAAAGCAACCAGCCGAGCAGCGTTGGGCAGCAGTGGCGTTGTTCTGCGTCCAGTTGCTAATCCGAAACAACAACCTAGGTCGTCAAGTGGGTGGAGATGCTTCAGTTATGGTGACATTGAACACAAACAGTCCGTGATGGTGACATTGGGCAAGAGAGTATTGATCGCCGAAACGGAAGAAGAAGGAGAAGTTGAAGTAGGGGACGAGCTGCAGTTTGATAAAGGTGAGGATGGAGGCGCAGACGTTGGAGCTGAACAGAAATTTGATGAAGAAGATGTAGAAGCAAACATTGGAGTTGAACCCATATTTGATGAAGAGGAAAGTGATGAGGAGGAATCCGAACCTTCGTTATTCTATGATGAGACATGTCTAGCAAAGGAAGGTTTTGCTGATCTTGATCTACCACCAGTCTTTGATGAAGAGGTATTTGACAAGGAGTCCATGATTGCTGATCTTGATCTACCACCAGTCTTTGATGAAGAGATATTTGACAAGGAGTCCATGAGTGCTGATTTTGATCCCAAACCAGAATTAGTTGAAGAGGAATGTCATGCAGCAAAAGTCGACAAGGAGGCATCCTTGGGTATAGGCGACCAATCAGCACCCAAATTCAACAATATAGGGGTCGTGGACAGTGGCAACACAGCTGAAGAACATGGGTCAGCCATGGTGGTAAGGTTGGTGTGTTCAGCTTATCTTTCCAAAATTCGAGGACGAATTTTCTCCAACCTGGAGAGAATGATGCAGCCGTCAAAGACAATATGGCAAACTAAGGTTTGGATTTCATGGAGTGGAGGAATCGACTCAAAGACGAAGGATGCGAAAAGAAGAAAGCAAAAACTCGGAATGGTTTTAACTGTCAGAATGGGCAAATTTCGGGGGCCTTTTCAGAGGGCAAACAAACTCCAAATTAACATTATAATATGTTTCCGGAAAGCCCAAGACGAGCCCTACATATGTTATGAAGACTTCGTCCTCCGCAACAGATCACAACAGGCCCAAATTTGGCCATTTAGATTATTGCGCGAAGACTTGAGCTGGACAACAGCTGGACACTGTGAGCTGGACGAGATGATCAGGTCTAAACTTCGTGGACCTCTACAGAGGGCATATGGGATCGGATCGTCTATTATAATATGTTTCCGGAAAGCCCAAGACGAGCCCTACAAATGTTATGAAGAATCCATCTTCTATAACGGGCTCCAGCATGTCCGAATTTGGCTGTTAAGTTTCGTGCGCGGCAAGACAATTGTTGCTTTAATTATTATTTCCAATTATCGTCATGATTTGATACGTTTATTTTATTTCCTTTTAGTTTATATGTAATTAGGTTATTAATTATTTCCCTTTTAGAAAGGTTTTTAATGTTTTAGAATTCTTTTGATTTTAGGAGATTTGATATCTTTTCCATTTAAGATTCTTTTCCGTTTGTTTAGGATTTTCTTGTTAGTCAAGTTTTGCAATTCTATTTAAGTAGATTGTATTAGGGTTTGAAGGACAGCTTTTGATTTATAAAATTTTAGAGTTTTCTCTAATTATTCCAACTTCGGTATTCATCTTGAATCAACGAATTGAAGCCTAACTTTCCGGTATTTGTGCGCAAATCAACGGAACTTTAGTAGGTTGTTTCTAATCGTTTTACGCAGGTTTTTCTCGACAGAGCTTCCGCTACATCAGTAATATTGTAATTAACAATCTTTTTCATATTAATAAAGTGATTTCTAGTTTAACAAATCGTATAGCATTTATAGTTTAATATTATAATTGTCAAAGTAAATAATCATAAGGTCTAAAGACTATGAGAAAAGAAGAATTGTTCGTACATCTGGATATGTATGTGGTAGACACAATTCTTTAGTTAGTCTTGAATAATGTTCACAACTTAAGTTAAAGGTTGGGCACCTTTATCTTGTTAAAGTTGTAGAATTCTTTTGCTAGTATTTGAGTGGGATCAAATGAGATATGATGAGTCTAAAATCATCGGAGTGTCTTCGAGCAAAAGGATCTAGTGCACTGGGTGCATTGAACTGGATCACAATGAAATACTTTATCTATAACCGTCAATAGATAATAGTCTTTTCATTATCAGGACAATCGGAGAGTCTATCTTAATCCTGAGATAAATGATGGACTTATGGTTGCAAGTGATATCATTTGAGTTATCAATGAGTACGATTATATCGCATAGTCTATCCTCGATAGTTTGGTGATATTCATTTGTTAATCGATAGAGGACTTCATTTATAGATATGGACATCGTGGCTCCATTTATTAAATGAGAGTATAATATCATCATATGGATGTTTTGAGGTAATTGGATATTAAATCTCAACGTTGAGTTTTCGATAGTGTCTATTAAAAACATGGCTTCTGGACAAGTCAAAATATCCAAGTTCAAAACGTGGTCATATGAGTAAATATGGTAACTTGGAGAGTTATAGGCGGTCTATGAACTCTTGGCGATTACTGATATTAATCACGAGGATACACTTTCTCCAATATGATTGTCTAGGGTATGAATGATGAGCATCTTCCTTTTCTATCTTTATTTAAGAGTTCAATTTTAGCTCTTTAGTGGAATGAGTTAAAATTAATGGATCGGACCTAAGTGAATCATTTGTTGATTGTGATTAGGTTATGTCTATTGAAGCTTAAATTTAGATGGCCCGCCAAGATCCCCAATCCACACGGACTTGCATGGATCACTTGATATATTCTACCGGACCAATTTAAGGGTCCATCTAGAATTGCATTTAATATATTAAGAATATAATTTGCACATTATTTATGTAATGGGCTGCTCAATTATATTAATATATTAATGAATGACATGTGGGCTTGTTTCTTTTAGTAAGAATGGGTCTGGTTCACATGTGGGCTTTTTATTTAAAGTCCAATGGATTAAATGAAATAAAAAAAATAATATATAGCCCATTTGTTTAAGTGGGGCGGCAAGAAGGTTTTATAACCTAATATATTATTTTGTTTCATTGTTTTAATTAAATAAGAATTAATTAATTTATTAATTAATTCTTTAATTAAGAAACAAATCTTTTCTGAATAGGAAATATATTTCCTAGAGTTATACTATTGGTAGTAGTATACTAAAAGTAAAAGACTTATTTGGTAAGAAAATAAATAATAAGGTTTATTTATTTAATCAAATAAGGAAGTCTTTGAGATAGTCACAAATACACTAAAGAGTTGGATTAGGGTTTGGAATTCTAAGGAAATCTACCTAGGGTTAGGATTTAAGTCAAAAGACAAATCCTACATGGTAGAGGATTTTGGCCACAATATATAAATATATATTAAATATATATGGCACAAGCCGAAAAGATATATGCAATATATAATGCATGCAATATTAATTGTGCATGATATATATATATACTGGTAAAGGCGTGCAGCATTATTACACTTTAAAAAAGGGTGTGCAGAATTTATGCAATATATATGTTGAATATATATATATTATTTTGTGGGTTGAATTCGGCTAACCCTACTTGTTTAAGCTTGAGAGATTTATTTCTTTTGCTTATAAAATAAATCCAACTCTGAGAATAGGGTGATAATTTTCGGGCAAGAGAAAAGTGAGAAGAGATTGTTTTTATTTCGATAGTGCACTGGTAACTTTTACACCAAAAGGTTTTGTGCACAATTTCGAATAAAGTTCACGCGAGTTTCGATCTAACGATTGTGAATTCAAAAGTGACCGAAACATTCTTTGTAATCTCTTGGAATTTATTGTGATTAACAAAAGAAAAAGAAAAGTTTGTTTGTCCATTTTCAGGTTTGCAATTCAAAGAAAAGGGAGACCACGCTCCTAGGTGATTCACGTTCGTGCTAGGATTGAAGATCTTGCGGATTACCATCGACGTAAGTCAATCGGATCACGCGACAAAAGGTATTCTTCTTTTGTTGGTTTATATATATGCTTAATTAATTAAAGGGTTAAGGTTCATAAAAAGGAAAAATTTTAAAACTACTAAATTTATTTTTTAGTCTCGCTTCCGCTGCGTGTACTTCTTGGTATTTTTCCCTACACCAAGCCCTCTAGATGAGGAAGATTACCAATTTCAAAAGGTTTCTCTCCTGCATGTGAGCATATTTAATGATAGATTAAGTCTATGACGAAAATAAAATTCTACTAAATAATATTGTTGATTGATTCAATAAGGTAACTACCAATTATGTTGTTACCGCCTATAAATAGTACTTCTAACTTGGTCAAGTTTTCGATACTCCTCGGTATGCGTCCTCTGAACAAATTATAGGATAGAGAAACAATGGTAAGCACTCTGCATTGCCACAAATCGTATGGGATTGTACCTATGATTTGATTCATAGACAACTGCAAAATTTTAAGGACAACGGCTTGATGATGATGTGAACACATGTTGTGAGGGAGGTCACCTGTCAAACTATTATTTGTAAAATTAATTTTCCACAAAGAAGAAATGTTGAAAAGAAGTGAAGGAATCTGCCCTGTTAACAGGACATTGCCTCGTAGTGATAGTCTCTCCAATTCTACAAGATTCCCCAGCTCATGTGGAATTTCTCCTATAAAAAACACTCTGATCAAATCCTCTTATTCATTGATTGAAAATCAACAATTAATATTAGTCTATAATTACCTTCAAGTTTGTTGTCACCTATTGATAGAGTCTTCAACTTAGTCAAGTTGCCGATTTCTTTTGGTATGCCTCCTCGGAAATTGTTAAACGATAAGTTCAAAAATCGCAGTTGCTTGCACTCTGAAACAAAGGATGGTATTTCTTCCTCCAATGTGTTTTCAGACAAATCAAGTGACATCATATTAGGTCCATTGCCAGACACATTGATCATTGACGAAAGCCGATTGTGTTTGAGTCTAAGCTCTTGCAATGAAGATATGTTGAAGATGGAGGACGATACATTACCCGAAAGCTGGTTATAATTGAAATTAATGGATTTCAATCGACGTAAACGAGCCAACTCATAAGGAAGGGAGCCATAAAAGTTGTTGTCACTGATGGCTAGCAATGCAAGGAAAGAAAGATTTCCTAGTTGAGGTGGAATGGTTCCTGTTAGTCCAAGATGAGAAATATTCAAGGCCGTGACTCTGTAGTGACGAACACCACATGTGACACCAATCTAATTACAAACGGAGGTACTCTTTGACCAATTTTTGGCCAACAAAGTATCTGGATCATGAGTTATACTAGTTTTCAAAGCAAGAAGAGCATTTTTATCTGTGGTAATGTTTTTGGTTGATAATGATGAGCAAGAAGTAAAGGAATGAAGTAAGAAGCAAACTATGAACAAACAAAGAGATTGATTTGTTTCCATGAGAGATGAATTCTCCTAATTAATTTGGTGACAAATGCTATGACAAACAAGTAGATATGCATAGGTATATATAATAATGCAAAGTGGTGACTTCACTAACCATTTCACATTAAAATTCACGCTTTCACTTTTTACTTCACATTTAAATTCTGAGTTCACTTTCCGTTTCACATTATAAACCTGATGCAGCGAGCAAAGACGATACGGCGAGCAAAGACTTGGATTTTATGGTCGGAGTGCTCGGTTTTGGTGGTTGGGTTTGGATGGTTGGTTTTGGATAGTCAGGTTGAGATCAGCCCCTACATAAAGGTCAAATTTCGGGGGTCTTTTAAGAGGGTAAACGAAGTCAAAATCAACATTATAATATGTTTCCGGAAAGCCCAAGACGAGCCCTACAATTGTTATGAAGACTCCGTCCTCCATAACATGTCACAATAGGCCCAAATTTGGCCATCTATCTTGTTGCGCGAATACTTGAGCTGGATGAGAGCTGGAAGCCATGAGTTGGACGAGAGTTGCTGGGCTGAACTTCGTTTACCCTCTTAAAAGACCCCCGAAATTTGACCTTTTTGTATGGGCTGATCTCAACCTGACCATCCAAACCCAACCACCAAAACCGAGCACTCCGACCATAAAATCCAAGTCTTTGCTCGCCGTATCGTCTTTGCTCGCCGCATCATTCTCTCCAGGTTGGAGAAAATTCATCCTCGAATTTTGGTTGCTAAAATTTCATGAATGAGTAGTGTCAATACACAAGATCTTCTACAACGAACTGTATATTTCCCAATCTTCGTCATGACGTCCATCCAATCACTCCAATAGATGGAAACAAATTCATTAATCATCACTTTTGACAACAAAAGATAAACTGATGAATCTTTATGGTGAGAAACATGTGATTCACAAAAATAATCCATAAATCTCACATTATTCACAGACTCTTTTTTAGATATCTCTTCAACAAAGACTGGTGGTAGATCAAAATCAGCACTCATGGTCTTCTTGTCAAATATCTCTTCATCAAAGACCGATGGTAGATCAAGATCAGCAAAAGCTTCCTCTGGTACATATGTATCATCGTATAACAACGAATGATCAGATTCCTCCTTGTCACTTTCCTCCTTGTCTCCACTCATGCGAGGGTTTCGAGTTGTAACGTTTAAGGTTTCTAGGTTGGCGATTACCCTTGCCATTTGCTCGGCTAACAACGCCATCTGTTGCTCTAGTTGTGTCAAGCGGTCACATTCGTTGGCTTCATCTACAGGGATTGGACTTCTCAACTGCACCATGTCAATGTCGTCCCGAGCGAACACGGCTCTGATACCAAACTGATGTAGTGGAAGCTCTGTCGAGAAAAACCTGCAAGAAACAAATTGAAAACAACCCACTAACGTTCCATTGATTCGCGCACGAATACTGGAATATTAGGCTTCAAATACAATAATCGACTTCGCGCACGAAGTATGTTGTAAATGGATAGTTGAGAAACATTCTCTGTATTTTTTATTAATCAAAAGCTGTCTTTCAAATCCTAATACATTCTACTCACTACAAGAAAAACATGCCTTTCTTGACAGTTAAAAACTGTCAAGAAAGGCTTCCTTGACAGTTTTTATAACTGTCAAGGATTAAAACTGTCAACAATCCTTGACAGTTAAAAACTGTCAAGTATAATTTTTTTTTATTATTATTATTTTTTATATATTTACACACAATCTCACCACCCCGCCGGCCGGTCACCGGACCACCATCGTCGGCTGACCGGCTCTGCCGGCGGACCACCACCGCCACCGGCCCACCACTGCCGGACCACCGCCGCCGCCGCTGCCCGACCGGCCACCGCCCGGACCACACCGCTGCCGGTCGTCGGCCGCCAGCCCACCACCGCCACCGGCCCACCACTGCCGGACCACCGCCGCCGCCGCTGCCCGACCGGCCACCGCCACTGCCGCCGGCCACCGCCCGGACCACACCGCTGCCGGTCGTCGGCCGCCAGCCCACCACCGCCGTCGCTGCCAGCCCGCCACCTCTGCCAGACCGCCACCCGCCGCTGCACCACCTGCAATAATAATAACAATTAAATGTTAGTATTGGGAGTTGAACTTGAGACTCAAGTTCAAGTCTTTACCACTTGACTAAAACCCCTATATGTTTACAATTGAACAATATTTATATATAAACTATATGAGTTGTTAGAAATTAAACCTCGTTATATAAATTTAAATTTATTCAACTAATTAAAATTCTAATTTCCACGACAAACATATATTTAAAAATATTTATTAAAACTTTTAATAAAATTATATTTTAAAAAATATATGTAGTTGAGTTATTGGTTACTACTCTATGATCACGTTTGGTTACATGGTGGAATGGTAATGTGAATGAAAGTGAGAATGTAAAGGAAAGGAAAACTAAGTTCTTTGTTTGGTTGGAACTTTAGAATTAGTCTCTGAATCGGTATTATTTTGTTTGGTTAACAACGGAATGGAATGGGGTTAACTGTATTTTGACCAAAATACCCCTAATTATAAAACATTCATAATAACATGATATATTATGGATAATAATAATAAAATATAAAAGTATATTATATATATATATTCAGATGTTTTTGACAAAATTGACACGAAAAAATTAATTTTTAGAAAAATAAAGTTTTGCAAAATCATTACTCTAGAGCAATGGGGAAATGACCCAAATAAGAAAATAAGTTTTTCAAGACCTTTCCACATTTCTGAGTTTTCCTATTGGGATTATATTGATGCATGGACATATGTTTTGTATGGCCAAAATCCAGGAAACTCTTTATCCTGGTTTATCTACTTTGACAAAGATTTTCCCCTCAACATACCATTCTGGTTTCTAGAATGGTGGGACAAATAATATTATATATATATATATATATTAATATATAATATATAATAATATAATATATTATATATGTTTATATATCATTTTATATATTATAATAATATAATATATAATAATAATATAATATAATATATAATACATATATATATATATATATAATATTTATAATATATATTTATATATCATTAATATAATATATAATAATAATATATTATTTTTCTAAAGGAGGGTATTTTTGGAATGGGGTTGGGGCATATGAGGGTATTTTTGGAATATAAATTTTAGTTTGGAATGGAAGGGCATTCCATTGGTTTTTGGATGGAATGCCCATTCAACCAAAATGGTGGAATCTCTATTCCAATGGAATAACTATTCCATTGCATTTTAACAAACCAAACGAATGGAATAACTTTTTTTCCATTCTATTCCATCCCATCCAACCAAACGTGGTCTATAGGAGACTCGTGACATCAATTGTAATAAGCATGATTTAGAATACAATTCTCAACATGAGAGATGTTTCTCAATATACATCTTGCAATTTAATGAACAAATGTAAGACTCAGATTACTAATTTATATGGGTAATTGAATTATTAATGTGTTTCTTAGTATGAAACAAGAGGGTGCAAAATAAATAAACAATTTTTTTAACATTTTTTTTTTTTTTGAATTTTTTAAAAGTAAATTTATTAAATTTAAAATTTTACTTATCCAATATCGGTTTGCCCAAAAACCGATATCTTACTGTAAAATAAATTCATATCGAGATTTTGTTTGGTGTTGAAAATAGGAAGTAAAAGTTTAAAAAAATTATTAAAAATAAAAAAAATAATTATATATTATGAATGTTTTATAATATAATATATATTATATTAAATAATATATATCATATATTTATTAAATAATATAATATAATATAATATAATATAATATAATATATATATTTATAGCAAATCACATCTAATAATATAATAATAATATATATAATATATAATATATATTATATTATATATTATAAAACATTCATAATATATAATTTTTTTTTTATCTTTAATAATTTTTTTAAACTCTTACTTCATATTTTCAACACCAAACAAAATCCCGATATAGATTTATTTTATAGTAAGATATCAATTTTTGGGCAAACCGATATTGGATAAGTAAAATTTTAAATTTAATAAATTTACTTTTAAATCATTTGCTTTTAAAAAATTCAAAATAATAATTTTAAAAAAATTGTTTATTTATTTTGCACCCTCTTATTTCATACTAAGAGACACGTTAATAATTCATTTACCCATATAAATTAATAATCTGAGTGTTACATTTGTTCATTAAATTGCAAGATGCATGTTGAGAAATATCTCTCATGTAGTGAGAGTTATATTCCAAATCATGCTTATTACAATTGATGTCACAAGTTTCCTATAGGCCATGTTTGGTTGAATGGAATGGAATGGAATGGAAAGAAAGTCATTCCATTCATTTGGTTTGTTAAAATGCAATGGAATAGTGATTCCATTGGAATGGGAAATCCACCATTTTGGTTGAATGGGCATTCCATCCAAAAATCAATGGAATGCCCTTCCATTCCAAACTAAAATTTATATTCCATAAATACCCTCATATGCCCCAACTCCATTCCAAAAATATTCTCCTTTCCAAAAATAATATATTATTATTATATATTATATTAATGATATATAAATATTATATATATATCGGTCCCGTTCCTATCAGTGCATCATGATATAACTTTATTAGGATATTGAATGTGAGCTATTAATTTATAACAATGATTTGACAAGTGCATACATACCAAGTCAAAGTATATAAAACGAGTGGCTCACATTCAATATCCTTATATAATTCTATCAGTGCGCACTGATAGGATAATTTCCGTATATATATATATATGTATTATATATTATATATATTATACTATAATATATATTATATATTATTACATATATATTATATATAATATAATATATTATATTATATATATAATATACTGTTATGAGTATGATAGACTGGTTTAGAAGGAAGAAATTTCACAAAAATGGCAAACACTACCACTACTCCCTCTACTTCATCTTTAGGTCCTACTAGATTATCTTCTACTGTGTCTTTACCTCCTCCTACTATCCAAAGAACCCAGTCCAACAGAATTCAAGATTTAGTAGAATACACTCATATCCCTGCTTCAGCCCAGATAAATGAAACTACTCTCCCACTACTTAACCCTTACAACATCTTCAAGAGAAGCAAATCTCTTGCCACTAGGTTAACTCGTCTTGTCCATACCAGACCACTTCCCATCAAAGAATATGTCCAGTCCACAGGCTTAGACAAATGTTTGATTCCGTCCTCTTCCAATGAACAATATGTCACTCTCACCATTGATCAAGACATGATAGATCAATGGATCAAAGACGGATACTCCCATCTTCACATCGGTGCTGTCAGAATCATTCTCACCCTACACGGCAGAAAAGGCTTGCCTGTTACTGCCCGACTGGCTTTGCTCAACATAATCTACACTCAGTATGAACATGCTATGATTGGCACTTGCCTTTCTACTCTTTATGATGGAAGCATTTCTCTCACATACTATCCCAACTTTAACATTCCCTTAAGAGATCAGAATCTCCACAAATGTCTCAAGATCCAAGTTCAGATCCTTGGTGCTCCCATGCAAGCAAATTCCTACATGGCTACTGTCCATCACCAGCTTGCTTACAGACTTCAAGACCATGCTCTTGATCTCCCACTTCCAGGTCATAATGGTGACACGATTTTTATCAAAGCAGAAAGAGAAGATGAAATCCCCACCATCCTCCAGATTCCAAAACAACTACCCAGAGAAGTTCTCACCGAGATCATGCCTCTTGAATGGCTCACGAACTATGAAAAAGTTTTCCAGGATGAAGCTCCTGTTGTTGCTACCGACACAATATATGTTCCCCAACCAGATGGCACTATCAAAACCATCTACAAACCCCTCACTGGATCAAAAGCCCCATCCAGCTCGGACACTCCTCCCATATTTCAGGCCCTCATGATCCAACCTGTCACAACTAAAGATGACATTCCTATCCACAGTTTTGAAGCTGACGGATCTCCGATCTACACAGACAAGATCCGTGGACACTTCATTTGGGATGTTGATCCCAACATTTGTGATGCAGACTGCATATGCCGGCGCTGTCTTAAGGATACTTCTCCTCGCTCCTGCAAACCCTGGCCCAAACCTCACAAACCAGGACACCCTGATAGTCCTTGGATAGGTCTCCATCCTATCAAAAAGAAACCCTTACCCATCTATGACAGAGCTCTACAGATCTTGCGATCTGAAGGCCTTCTACCTCCACAACCTGACTATGCAGCTTCTACCTTACCTCCTCCGGTTCCTTGTTACATGACTTCAGATTATGATTGTGACTTCCCTCCACTTGAACCTTCTTCAAATCAAGAAAAGACTAGGTTCTCAAAGCCTTATGTCCAATCTACCAAAGTCCAACCTGATGGTTCCTTCAAACAGCCTTCCCAGGCTGAACAAGTCCTCAACTGGCAATCTCACAATGCCAGAGCTCAAAATAGAGTCCTCAACTCTATTGATCGAGTCACAAGACATGTTTCTCAACACGATCATCATCTCCAAAGTCTTGATGCTACCTTCAGAGATTTAGCCTCTGACCTTCAATCAAGAATTGCAAAGCTCCATTCTGATCTTCACAGATATATTTCTCATGGATATTCTGGTCCTGATTTTGATACAAAAGAAAGAGAAATCCAACAACTCAAAGCACAGCTTGAACAGCTGACCAGAGATTATTCCAGAGAACATTCTTCCAAACCCAAACCTTATTCCCATCAATCACTGTTTTTCCCTGTATCGCCTACACATTCACCCCCATCTAAACCTGATGAATTTTCTGGTCACTTCAAATCCACTGGTGAATTGTTTCGAAAATATCCTGTACTCTCTTCTCCTCCAGCAAAACAAAAGAAGAGATCTCCATCGAAGCAGAAAGACAAGCAGGCTGCTTCCAGTTCATACAACCCAGTTCTATTGGCCTCCAAGGTCCTTCCTTATCGTCCAAGTCTGATTCAACTTCTGAGGATGACTCCTCTCAATCATCTCAGACTTCCTGTCATTCATCCTGGCTGGATACTGCCAACTCCTCTCCTCATGATCATGCTGATCTTACCCAAGTGTATATGGCATCTCGTACAGATCCTCAACCTTCGACACAAACTTATGAGTCTCCTGATGAGACTACCTCCACTGCTCCGGCTCCTTTCGTCGAAGAACCTCCAGATCATGTTCCCGGTCGTCCTCCTGCCAAGCCAACTAATGGTCCTTGGTTCACTCTTGATGACACTTCTCCTGGTTCATGGAGAACACGTGTTTCTGAGATGAGCGCATGGCTTGACCTCCAACTGGCAAAATCTGAACAGAACCTCAAATCCATTTTACGCGAGTTTGTCTCTCGTTTTACTGGTTCTCTCAGAGATTGGTACCAGGCTCTTGGTGAATATAGACAACTCCAATTTGTCCGTGTTCCCTTAGCCTCCCAAGCCATGGGATATATTTTCAAAGAATTCCTTGGTGATCCTGATCACATTATTATTATATATTATATTATATAATATTATATAATATTATATAATATTAATATATTAATATATACGTATTATATTATATAAATATATTATTATTATATATATTATATAATATAATATATATATATATATGTTATATACTATATATTATATATATTTATATATATTATATTATATTATATATATAATATTAATATATTAATATATATGTATTATATTATATAAATATATTATTATTATATATATATATTATATTATATAATATATATATATATATATATGTTATATATATACTATATATTATATATATTTATATATACTATATTATATAATATATATTATTATATGTATTATATAAAATATTTATGTGTATTATCTATATTATATTATTATATATATTATATATTAATATATTAAATAATATATATAAATATAAAAAAAATGTTTTAACATTGTTGACAGTTAAAAACTGTCAACAATCCTTGACAGTTTTTAACTGTCAACAATGTTATTATATTATATTATATATATATATATATAATAATAATATATTAATATATATGTATTATATTATATAAATATATTATTATTATATAATATATATGTATATGTATATGTTATATACTATATATTATATTATATTATATACTATATATTAATATATTAATATATATGTATTATATTATATAAATATATTATTATTATATATATATTATATAATATAGTATAATATATATATATATGTTATATATATACTATATATTATATAATATATATTATTATATGTATTATATATAATATATATGTGTATTATCTATATTATATTATTATATATATGTATTATATATATTATATATTAATATATTAAATAATATATATAAATATAAAAAAAAAAATGTTTTAACATTGTTGACAGTTAAAAACTGTCAACAATCCTTGACAGTTTTTAACTGTCAACAAAAAACTGTCAATGAAGCCCCATTTTCTTGTAGTGACTTCAATGGAATTGCAAAACTTGACTAACAAGAAAATCCTAAACAAATGGGAAAGAATCCTAAATGGAAAAGATATCAAATCTCCTAAAATCAAAAGAATCCTAAAACATTAAAAACCTATCTAAAAAGGAAATTGAATTTGATTTAATAAAATCAAATCATAAAATACTTAATATCAAATCATGACGATAATTGGAAATAATAATTAAAGCAACAATTGTCTTGCCGCGCACGAAACTTAACGGCTGAATTTTGACATGTTGTAGCCCATTATAAAAGATGGAGTCTTCATAAAATTTGTAGGGATCGTCTTGGGCTTTTCGGAAACATATTATAATAGACGATCCGATCCCATATGCCCTCTGTAGAGGTCCACGAAGTTCAGCCCGGATCATCTCGTCCAGCCCACTGTTTCCAGCTCTCGTCCAGCTCAAGTCTTCGCGTAATAATCTAAATGGACGAATTTGAGCCTGTTGTGATCTATTACAGAGGACGGAGTCTTCATAACATTTGTAGGGCTCATCTTGGGCTTTCTGGAAGCATATTATAATGTTGATTTGGAGTTCGTTTGCTCTCTGAAAAGCCCCCCGAAATTTGTCTATTCTGACAGTTAAAACCATTCCGAGTCTTTGCTTCCTTCTTTCCGCACCCTTCGTCTTTGAGTCGATTCCTCCGCTCCATGATATCCAAACCTTAGTTTTCCGTATCGTCTTTGACGGCTGCATCATTCTCTCCAGGTTGGAGAAAATTCGTCCTCGAATTTTGGAAAGGTAAACTGAACACACCAACTTATACGGCGATTGAAAAACATTGTTTCATAACCAATTTGTTTCTTCTGCGCACGGAGATAGGAATGCACGCCTTACCACCATGGCTGACCCATGTTCTTCAGCTGTGTTGCCACTGTCCAAGACCTCTATATTGTTGAATTTGGGTGCTGATTGGTCGCCTATGCCCAAATATACCTCCTTGTCGACTTTTGGTGCTGCATGACACTCCTCTCCAACTAATTCTGGTTTGGGATCATCATTAATTATTATGAAATTAGGGCGTACCATTAACATTGGACCAACATCGCCCTCCACCCAATCTTCATTGACCATCTCCTTTCCATAAAGCTGCAATTCATCCCCTGTTTCAGCTTCGTCTTCATCTTCAAACTGCTGCATCTCTGCACAGAGACGCTACTGCATCAACAAAGCACCAGTGTCAATGTCCACAAGGTCCTCTTCCATGGTCTCTACTTCGTCAAACTGAGGTTCTTCACCAACTTCCACATCTTCTTCTTGGACTTCCTCCACTTCATCAAATATGGGTTCAGCTCCAATGCTTGCTTCTTCTTCTTCTTCTGTCTCGGCGATTAATACTTTCTTGCCCAATTTTTTGCACTCGGACTGTCTGTGTTCAACGTCACCATAACTGCAGCATCTTAACCCACTCGACGACCTAGGTTGTTGTTTTGGGTTAGAAACTGAACGCGGAACGACGCCACTGCTACCCGCAGTTGCTCGGCTGGTTGCGCTGCCAATGCTAGTGCCTGATCGCAATCCGCCTCCTCCCCTACGTGTGACGGTGTTCTCCACTTGCAAGGCTCTTTGATGGGCTGCAGATACAGTACCTGGGTTAAAGAGTTTCACCACCTCAACAATTTGCGAACGACGGCCACCGCAATACCTTAATTTCTAAAAATTGAGGGGCAAAAATTGAACGCGCAATTTCTGAGTCATCTTCTCCCAATCCGTGATTTTTTTTATTTTCCCATTCGAGTCCGTGAGAGCTTCAGCTGTTGCCACCATGTGGCTGCCCGTCCTTGAAGCCGAGTTGCCACCAAGGCTACCCTTGCATTCGTCGGCACCTTTTTAAACTCCAAGATCTCCTCCACATCTCCTAGCCAATCGAGGAATTCTTCAGGCAAAAGGTCGCCCTGAAATTTCGGAATCTCTGTCTGCATACCCAACTTCCACTGCTGGCTGTCTTCACACGCTCGAGCTCTTCGACACAATATGTTTCCGGAAAGCCCAAGACGAGCCCTACAATTGTTATGAAGACTCCGTCCTCCGTAACAGGTCACAACAGGCCCAAATTTGGCCATCTATCTTGTTGCGCGAATACTTGAGCTGGATGAGAGCTGGACGAGAGCTGCCGGGCTGAACTTTGTGGACCTCTACAGAAGGCATATTGTGTCGGATCGTCTATTATAATATGTTTCCGGAAAGCTCAAGATGAGCCCTACAGATGTTATGAAGACTCCGCCCTCCGTAACAAATAACAAAAGGCTCAAATTTGGCAATCTATCTTGTTACGCGAAAACTTGAACTGGAAGTTTGAATTAGATGACATTGAGTCAGAGTCAAATTAGGATTTGTTCTCTTTTTCGTATTCTTTATTTGATTAGGATTTGTTCTCTTTTCCTAGATAGGATTTCTTTTCAATTTTAGTTTAAGTTAATTTAGAAGTCGATTCCTTGTGGAAGTCGACTTATTGCTTTTCCTATTTAAGTTGTTTGAATCCAATTTGTTATTTAGTTTTTGATGAATAAAAAATATAGAGAATTGTTTCTCAACTATCCATGTACAACATTCTTTGCGAAGATTGAAGTATTTGAAGCCTGTTAACAATCCTTCGTGCGCGAAGTTAAATGTTTTCAGTAGCCTAGTATTCTGGCATCCGTGCGCGGATCAACATAATATTAGTAGGTTGTTTCTAATTGTTTCTTACAGGTTTTTCTCGTAGAGCTTCTGCTACATCAAAACCCCACCAGGTCTTCGGTCTGGTTGCGAATTATGAAACAGTGACAAAAATAATTGAACACTTACAAGGAAACTTGACACGGTTTTTGCTTGAAAGTTATGGATGAAGACAATATAAAAAGCAAAACATCACTGATAAGTAATAAAGCACCCTGGTTATTTTTTGAAAAAATAATTAAATCACTATTATGCTTTTATGCTTTATAAAAATTTGGAAGAAGAAACAAATTAAAGCAGGAGTATTGAATTGAAAAGTAGAATTAAAAAAAAAAAAGACTTAGAAAGTAGAATATTAATCGGTGACTCAAAAATCTGCCGTAATGACCGGAACATTAATAACCAAACAATATTAATTGAAATGTGATTTCTTCTTTGGCCTGATTGCAAAGTGATTGAAGACAATCAAAAGCAAAAGTAGCACTAATATAAATTGAATTATCAGGGAGTCGATACTGCCATCCATATATATAATTTAGTGATTTACCCACCAAATTTATAAATACACCCGTTATTAATTTATGAAGTTTCAACCATCACTATAAGCGCCAAAATAAATGCCAACAATAACATTGTTAAACTTATTTTTATGGGAAATTCTATCTACCTTTCCCATTTGCTTTTCCCATTTACCTTTCCCATTCATCACTTGACACGTATACACTCTTTAATTTAATAAAAACTCTCACTTTTTGCTGCAAAGCTTGTTTACATCTTCACCCCTTTTTGTTGCAAAGCTTTTTGCAGCCATCAAGAAAGTTGTTTGGTATTAATAAGGGGTAAAATCGTAAACAAACTTTGCAGCAAAAAGTGAGAGTTTTTTATTAAACAAAGGAGTGTATACGTGTCAAATAATGAGTGAGAAAGGTAAATGAGAAAAGTAGATAGCATTCCCCTCCCGTGTTCAACAGAACTCATCAGCCTCTTCCTTGCAAAATAGGGTATCACACAAATAAATATCTATATTATTGGTCTAAAATTTTCTAGGCAATTGTTTTATAGATTTAAATTTGTAGAAATTAATAATATGCCCTAATATTACTAGGGTCTGTACTCTGTAGTCTGTACCCCTTAATTGGAAAAATTCAGTATGATACTAATTTATGAAATTTATGCAATATTTATATGAACAAAACATGTTTGTATGAACAGATGTAAGTACATCGGTACATGGACACACACATGTGAACACTTTGTGTTGATGAGTAGCCATGCATGCTTTCTTCTTCTTCTTATTATTATTATTTTGTATTGAAAATCCATTTTCTTTCTTTATTTTTCTTAATATATAATTCATTTTTCATTTTCATAAAAAAGTATGGAATATCATGATTAAATTCAAGAAAAACATAAAGTTATTTTGCGAAGAACTTATGTCTTGATAAGCAGAAACTCGTTTTGCATACTTATTTTTCTGTTTCAATTCCTTGTATGATTTAATTGCAGTTTTGAGGAGATGTTTTTGCTGTTGAACGTGCATGTTGGTTTTCTTTGAAAGGTCACCGTTATAAAGGAACCAGCCGACGGACTTGTGTAGGGGCCAGGGTGGGCTCAAGCCCACCCTGGCCCCCTTAAAATAACTAGATTAGTAAAAAAAAAATTAATTAATTAATAAATTACGTACTTTTAATTCCTAATCAGAGTTTATATAATCTTTCTTTCCTTTTTCTTCTTTCTATAATAACAATTATTTCTTGTCATTCTTCAAACTTGGTTCAATCTATTTATCAACATTAACATTTAGATATGTTTGAGTGAATATTATGGCTTTAAATATTTTATTTTGTTACTTTTAAAAAATATTTTTTTTTGTTTTGAAATTTTAGGGTTATTGTTAAATATAGATAATGAGATTTTAGGAGTAATCCAATTATTATTTAATTCAATTTTAAATTTACAAAGTAACGATATTGTTAAATGAATTTCATTAAATTTCCTAGAACATTGTATTAGTATATTTAGAATGAATCAAACTAATATAAGAATATTGTATAATTTATTTAGTGTTCCCATTTGTGTTTAACGTTTCTCTTATAATTTAATTTGATTTTAAAATTTTTTTTTTTGTAAAGTATTTATTTAGAATATACATTTTACGGGGACATCTCACTATGTCCTCCTATTTAGGAGATGTCAATGTTCAGTAAAAAAAAAAAAAAAAATTCTAGCCTACTCTAGTCTTCAATCCTGGTTACATCCCTAGAACCAGGTATTTGTTCATATTAGTTTCTTACCTGTTGGTATTTTATTTTTATATTAAAAAATTACAGTATCTCAATTTTAAATGGAATTTTCTTCCCCTCCCTCCTTTTACTAATATTATAATTTAGATAGTGTGAAACATATAATTTCATAGATCTGGATCCTCTCCTCACCTCAAGTATTCTCACATTCATTAAATTATAGGGTTATATTGGAGATTTTAGTGTTATTAAAAAAAACTCTGAAAGATCTACTTGGAAAAGCTTTAAATCTGGACTTCTCCCAGTAGACGTAAAACAACCTTTTTAATCATCCAAAAGCTCTACTGAGTGACAACCAAATGATGCACAAAAAAAATTGAAAAGAGCTTTTTTAATTAAAAAGCTCTTCCAAACGGGCACAAGTCATGTAAAAGAAAGAAAGAAAAAGAAAAAAAATCCTTAAGTGATATAATTAATTGATGTCTAATGATAAAAAAAAAAAAAATTATAAAAAAAAAATCGTCACACATACAAATCAACCTTAATGGAATAATTGTTATAGCATATATATAACATAAACGACAGTAATTTAATAAATGGTTATAGTTGATGGATGAAGTTCACCAAAATATTAATATTTTTTTGATAATCTGGAACATTACTCAGCTGAATGAGTGCTATTCACCGTCAAGCCACATTGGGCGGTGGTATCAAAATATCAATATTTATCACTACAATACGAGGGAAGAACTGAATAAAAATATTGATTTCTTAGTTAGCATGCTTACAAATTTTCTATTAATCAATTTAGGAAATATAGGGTTTTATTTTGTATGTACAATTGATATAAAAAATTAATTAAATATTATTAAACTTAATGGGTCATAACAGGTTTTAATGTGTTTTAAGCGGTGTTCTAGTAAGCGCTAGGCGCTAGTTGGACAGAAACCTAATGCCTAGCGCCTAGGCTAATTAGTCAGCTGGCGAATTTTTTTTTTTCCTACATAAAAATCCAATCACAAACAAATTCCAATGATCAAATCCAAACTAAATTCTTTCCATATCGACAAATGCCAAATTACCAATCAAAAGAAGAGTCGGTTATCTATGCAGACCAAAGTGGACTTTCTTGTTTTGTAGTTGCTTTCCAGAATCCATAATCCATAATCCAGATACAACCTTCAACTTTCTTTAAATACATTATTTGTAAAATCCTCAACTAATTAATTAATTTAGGTTATACAATTCAGATGAATTATTGATTAAAAAAATTTGAAAAGAAAACAAATGGGAACAGATTCAATACAACCTCGATGAGGAATTTTAGAGAATTTGTGGATTTGGCCAATGTGGTGGAAATTCCTTTATTAGGTATGTCGTTCACTTGGTCTAATAATAGGGATGTAGAGTCTTGGGTGAGACTTGATTGATTCCTTAGGGGCCGTTTGGTAACGTTTTTGTTTTTCAGTTTTTGTTTTCTTGTAATCTGAAGTTTTCGAAAAACTGATTTTTGGATTTTTTGAATTCGAAAACGCGTTTGGTAGCAATGGTTGAAAACGATATTCGGAGAATCAAAACATAAAAAACGTGTTTGGTATAATATTTTTAAAATCATTTTTAAAAGATTAATATTATAAATAATGAAAAAGTGATATTAAAATAATTAAACATTAAAACTAAAAAAATTATAATTAAATAAAAATAAATTTAATTTTCATCATCAAACCTATCGAAATCATCATCATCTTTTTGGTATAGATCCATGAAGATCCAAAAGATAGATTTGGTTTGAGTAAATTTTATTGCTAAAAAAAAGTTTTCAAAAATACTGAGAACAACAAATTGTTGTTCTCAGAGTTCTCAATTTTTTGTTCATTAAAACTGAGAACTGTTCTCAATGTTTTATAAAACAGTTTTTTGAAATTATCCCGCCAAACGGGTTTTTCCAGTTTTTGTGACTCAAAAAACAAAAAACAGTTTTTGAAAACGTTAACAAACGCGCTCTTAGTGATCCCATTTTTGTGTCTTGGTTTCCAAACTTGGTTCAGAGAGGTCTTAGCAAAAGTGTGTCGAATCACAATCCGGTTTGGATTGGGGTCCTTTTTTTTTTTTTTTTTGGAAACAGTTGTTTTATTAAAAAGTCAAAATAGGCACACAACCAACAACAAACCCAACCAGAGAACTGGACAAACCAAAAAACAAACAAGGCACCAGGCAAACAATAACCTAACAGCCGCAACACACAATAGCAAAACAAGCAACAAACACAGAAAAAACCTAAACAAACAAGGAAGAAAGCAAAGGCTTAAAACAAGAAACAGAACGAAGCCTCAAGATATGCTCCATTCCAACCTGTCTCCCTGACCATCTACACCCGCTTTAGCAAGACAATCCGCTAGAGATCACAATAGACCTCCTGGACCTCAAAATTTGCCTGATATCATACATCAAGTTTACATAACTAAGCAAACCGAAACCTTCCCCATTAATCCAAGACACAACAGTATTAGAATCACTCATAATCGTGATATTCCTATCAGCCAATGACTGGCAAGAAGAGATCAGAACACTCGCCTTATGGATCGCCATAACTTCAGCCACAATCGGAACAACTAATCCTAAACCTTTTCGTTTCTTTAACGGTTGGTTGGAGGATGCTTCTTTAATGGAAGAAGTGAAAAAGAACTGGAATAGTAAGATATTTAGTGGCAATTATGAGAGGATCCTTCAGTTAAAAACCAAGGAAGTCGACCGATCAGTCAAAAGAACTGGAGGACGAACTGTTGCAGCTGGAAAAACAGGCGGAAATCAGTGGCTAGTCACCTGCTTTGAGACAAGAAAGATTGAAGTGTTTGGTCAAGTTGTGGAAGGTTATTAAACTTAAAGAGTAAAGGTGGAGGCAAACATCTACGGTGAAATGGCTTAAGGAAGGTGACAGGAACTTGAAATACTTTCATCTCCTCTCTAATGTCAGGAAAAAATCAAATTATATTGAGGATGTTGTGATTAAGGGTAGGATGTGTAGTGGGCCGGTTCAAGTAAGGGAAGGGATTTATTTGTTTTTCAAAGAGCATTACAAGAAAGTTAGGTGGCTTAGGCCTTCAATTAGCAATTTGGCTTTGAATCAAATTACGGTTGGGGAAAGAGATGGGTTGGAGGTGGATTTTATTGTGGAAGAGGTTTGGAATGCTCTTTGCAGTTGCGAAGGTAACAAAGCTCCTGGTCCAGATGGGTTGAATATTAGCTTTGTTAAAGAAAATTGGGATGTTATTAGGGATGACTTTATGAATTTCATGCACGATTTCTATAGGGATGGCTTGGTGGTTAAGGAATTAAATAAGACATCCATTACTCTTATTCCTAAGATTTCTAATCCGCAGAGTATTAGGGATTTTAGACCCATCTACTTGGTTGGATCTTTATATAAAATACTTGCTAAGGTGTTGTCCAATAGACTCAAAGGCATGATGGATTTGGTGATTAGTCCTACTCAAATGACATTTGTAAAGAATTGCCAGATGGTGGATAGTATTGTAATTGCTAGGGAGATAATTCACTCATGGAAGAATGATAGGAAAGGTGGTTTGTTGGTTAAGCTAGACTTTGAGAAAGCATACGACAGTGTCAATCATGCTTTCTTGTTTGATGTGTTGGCTCGTATGGGATTTGGCTTGAGATGGTGAAATTGGATTAGGTGGTGTGTTACCACTCCTTCAATGGCAGTGCTGGTAAATGGGAGTCCGACGGATCAATTCATGGTTGAGAGGGTTGCGTCAAGGAGATCCTTTATCTCCTTTTTTGTTCAATTTGGTGGTAGAAGTGTTGAGTGCCTTGATTGTGAAAGCTAGAGATCTTCATTTGGTTAGGGGGTGGTTTTTGGCAATGAGTTCGTTCATATTTCTCATTTGCAATATGCTGATGATACCCTCTTGTTCAATGAGCCAAAACTAGAGTTCTTGGTAAATATCAAAAGAATTTTTCATTGTTTTGAGTTAGCTTCGGGTATGAAAATCAATTTCCACAAGTCATGTTTGGTTAAAGTGGGGAGGAAATGGCAAGTGGAGGAACAGTGGGTGGAGACTTTTCGTTGTATACAGGCAAAGCTACCTATTTCTTATCTTGGGTTGCCTCTTGGTGGTAATTCTAGTAGAGAGGTGTTGTGGAATTCGGTCATCAATAAGGTTAATCTTAGGCTTGCACCGTGGAAAAGAGGTTTTATGTCTAAAGGGGGCGTTTAGTGTTGATTAAGTCTATTATCTCGAGTCTTCCGTTGTATTTCATGACTGTTTTTAGGATTCCGATTGGTGTGGCTAAAAACATTGAGAAGATGCAAAAGAATTTTTTCTGGAATTATGGGATTGTCAAGAGAAAAATACATTCGGTCGATTGGAGTTCGGTGTGTAAAAGTAAAAGGAATGGTGGGCTAGGGATTGAGAGAATTGTGGATAAAGGGAATAGTTTGTTAACAAAATGGATTTGGAGATTTGGGAGAGAAGAGGATTCTCTTTGGAGATTGGTTATTTGTGAGAAGTACGAGGTAGACAGGAGTTTGTTGTGGTGGGAATGGCAAGTTCCAAAGTCCGCTTCCCAATTCGTGAGAGCTGTGGGCAATTTGTTTGAAGAGGGTAGCCATTCTTGTAAGGTTATTAAGGAGGAATTTCGGGCTGTTTAGGGTAATTGGTGAGAGATTAAGGCCGTGGGAGGATGTTGTTAGTGATAGGGTCATTTTGAGAAGGGCTTTTCCGTGAATTTTTGTGCTTGCCATCAATAAGTTAGGTAAGGTTAAAGATTTGGGTAGATGGGTGGAGTCCAAATGGACTTGGGAAGTGCTTTTGAGAAGACCCCTCTTCGATTGGGAGCTTGAACAGTGGAGATGCTTTTCGTTGTTTTTAGATAGTATTGTGGTGCGGCGTGAGTTTCCTGATTCATTAGGGTGGTCTTTTTGCCCAAATGGATTGTTCTCCGTTAGTTCATTTAGGAAGATGTCTAGAGGATATATATGGTTGGTAATGAAGTGGAATTGTTTCGTTGGGTATGGCCTATTTGTCCTTCGAAGGTAGAGGTTTTTGTTTGGCAAGTTATGAAAGGTAGAGTTATGGTGCGTGATGTGATCCAGAGTTTTGGGTTCACTCAGTTGGTGTCCTTGTCATGTCCTCTGTGTGAGAATCGGGTAGAATCAATGGATCATTTATTTTTACAATGTCAGTGGTCCTGGCAGTTGTGGACTGGCTGTATGCAATGGTGGGGTGTGGTTTCTTGCCATAGCAATTCTATTTGGGATTGGTTGCTTGGTTGGAAGGGATTATGTCCTAGGAAGGTCTGTAGAAGAGTGTGGGATTCACTATTTTTTGCTACGGTTTGGACAATTTGGGAGGTTCGTAATGAGTTGGTTTTTAAGGGAAAAGCTGTTAATTTGGAAGAGGCGATGGATTCAGTCAAGTTTAGGGTTTCTCTTTGGTTTAAATATCATGGTGGCGGTTCGAAAGAATCTTTAACGATGTTGCTGTTGGATGTTTCTGAAAGATGTGTAAAGTTGAAGGTTGTCAAGGTGCCTGCGAAGATTGCTTGGTCCCCTCCTTTGGGTGATGATTTGTTCTTTAATGTTGATGGGTCTACATTGGGATCTCCTGGGATGGCGGGTATGGGGGGTGTGCTAAGGAATATGGATGGAAGAATTCGTTGTTTGTTCTCTTCCTTTTTGGGGATTTTTGATGCAGTTTTGGCAGAGTTGTATGTGATACATAATGTGTGTCATTTGATATCGTCTAAATTGCAATTGGTTGATTGCACAATTTCAATCATTAGTGATTCAAAATCTGTGGTGTCTTGGGTTAATGGTGAGGGATTTGGAAATTTTAAACTTGTTAATTTGATTTATGATGTTCATGCTTGCCTTCGTAAATTTTCTGGGGTGTCTGTTGTTTTTAGTGGAAGGGGCGCAAATGACCTTACTAACAGTTTAGCAAAGCTTGGTTCGAGCAGAGTGGGAGACAGGTTGGAATGGGGTGATTTTTGATGCTCGGGTTCTCTGAAGGTTTCTATTTGTCATTTTTATTGGGAGCTGCTGCTGATGGTTTTATATTTTGTTGGTTTGGCCTGGTGTCCAAACACTGCTGTATTTGTGTGACACTGCTGGCGTTGTATTTTGTGTTAGCTGTGTGTTTCTTCTTCTTGCTGGTGTTGGGTTAGTTTGGTTGTCGGGTCTCTGTTGCGTCTTAGCTTCCCTACCTTGTTGCATGGGTTGAGTTGCTTCTTGGTTTTGTGTTGTTGCTTGCTGCTTTTGTGGCTTCCTAATAAAGCTTTACTGTTTCAAAAAAAAAAAAAAAAATCAGCGATTTGACTGATTAATCGGTGATTTGACCAATTAATCATTATCCGATTAACATGGCCGATTATGGTCTTTTCGCCATGGTGAAGCACCGCCTAGAGGAATTCCAATGATTAATCGGTTGCCTAGGCCGATTTTTCGAACACTGGTTTTAAGAGATAAACTCAAACTCGAACTATTCTTTTTTAGGTTTTAATTACCTGATCCATTAATGACCATACCCGATAAAGCTAGACTCATCAACTGTTTTTGGCGAGTGGGGGTATAATTTTTTCAAGTCTAGATAAGATGACTCGAATTTGAGATAATGTTAAGGGTTATTTTTTTTTTAATTTTCTTTTTTTTTTATAAATAGATATATTGTAAAGTTGAAAGAGGGAGTGAGAGGGACAATTAACCAAACCACATTTGGCGGTAGTCATTTAACTTGAAAGGGCACATGCCCCACAAGTGGCACTCTATTCATCTTCCTCTTCTTCTTCTTTAATGCTATCACCAACTTCCTTAGGTGGTCGAGACATCTTCACTGCTTTAGGCTGAGATTCAGATGGACGAGACTGCTTTTATTACATTTAAAACTCTTGCCTTGATAATTCCTATATCATCTACATCTTGAACAACATTTCAAAAAAAAAAAATGGCATTCAAACTGTCTTATACTTGCCTTTACTCTAGAAATTTAAGTTCATCAGAAAGGCAACAGGCAGGAGTTGCCCGAACATTGTGTGTGTCATTTAGACAATGATGTAACTTGTTATGCAACTGAGTTGGGTGCATTACCATTAAGCAGATGAACAATGTATGAACGACAACATCAGGGGTTGTGCAGGTTGAAGAGTGCGGGCTGTAAGCTGCGTTGAAGGCCCCACACCGAAGATCAGTGTTTATATGGAATGCAAAAGTGTGGGATCTAAGCCGCACCAACAACCCAGAAACCAGTGTGGGAAGCAGTGAGTGACTTGAAACCGCACCACCAAGCCGCACTGGAGTCCACGTTAGCAAAAAGTGAGATTTTCTTAGCCACTATAAATACTCTCCCTTTGTCACTCTGATGAATACCCAGCACGAAGAAGAAAAGAAGTTTTCTTCATCAAACCTTGTCTTTTAGATTTTAGATTATTAGCTCCCAAATCACTCCTTTCTAATCGCACAACTCTCTTTAGCTACATTTCAATTTTGCTTGTGGAAGGACATTGAAGAAGAGTGGCTTGATCAAGCTTAGAAGACCTCAAGAAGACATCCATGGGTTTTATCTCTTTATTCTTCTCTTTCTCTTTCTTTGTGAACATTATGTGTAACTAAACCCCCAATGTTGGGGGATCTCTGTTTGTAGACATGTAATCTCCTTCGTAATCACTTTTATTTATTTATAACTTCATTTTGGGCTTATGAAATTGTGTTTATGGTCTAATCTCTTAATTTCATGTTGAGAAATGACAATTATTTCACATGAAATTATGATTTTTGTTATTGAATCGCTTGGATTATGACAATTGATGCATGGGTCTTCATCTAGTAGCTCTATTGAAGAGAATTTGGCTATTAATTGTATTATCTTGGTTTATAACTTGTTCTCTTGTTCTCTTGTTCTAGGTTGATTATGTCCTCTATTATAGTCATTATACGACTTTAGGTGATAATAATTAGAGTGATGATGTGTTAAATTGTATATGCCTATAGAAGTTGCCCAATTTGAGTTCGTGCCTAATTGTGATATAGTGATTACTTGGTTTGTTTCATGAATACTACAAAGTTTCCCCCAACTCTCTCTCTTATCATATTTTTCCTCTATTACATTGCTTTAGTTGCCTTTAATGTAGATAGATGCAATTTAGAGTTTTTAGTTTGCTTTTAGAAATTGACATGTTTGTAGTAGCTCAGTTGGTTTATTTGTATCATTTTAGAACATTAGTTAGAGGTAGTTTCAAGTAGTTCATTTTCTAGCTAGAGCAAGATTTGAAGTTCTGATCGCAAGCTCTTCGTGGAAACGATACCGGTACTTGTGCACCATATACGAGTTTAACGACTCATGCACATGTGAATGGTGAACCACCTGCGCGTCCCAATTTCATTTTGTGTTTTTATTTAGTACTCCGTTTAGTTTAGTTAGAACCGCTAGGGACGCGTCACTAACCACCAGCAGGCTAATCATTGTGTCTAAAAATACAAAAAAAATGAGTAGTGTTTCATTAAAAGTAACAAAAAAGGGACTCAAAATTAGAAATAACAAGCTCAGAACCCTAACTTATTAATTAGAAATAAATTCAAAATTAAGAAAATGGCTTTTGGGTACTGCAAGAACAAATGATGTATTTTTTTTTTTCTTTTTTGGAGATTAAAGATTGATGAATTTTTTTTTTTTTTTTTTTTAGTATTTTTAGTATTACATAAATTGGGGGGGGGGGGGGGGGGGGGAGGGGGTGTGGTTGGAGTTTAAGGATGGAAAGGATTCGAACCCACAACCTCGTGATGTAAGTGCGAGGAGTTTACCACCAGACCAGTCTTATCTTGTCAATTAAAGATGGATGATTGTCGTTTAATAATTTGAGATTTTAATTTTTAATTAAGACCGGAGAGAAATGGAGAAGATGTGTGGGACAAGTAATTAAAGTATAGATTTTAACATAGGTCTAGTGTGGTGCGAGTAAAAAACGGTTGGATAGTCAAAAGTTTTTATAGTTATAATAAAACAGGGTAGATTGGTAATTGTATTGATTTAATTTTTCTTTCAAAAAGTTGAACCGGCCATAACCCAGGTCAGTCCTACTTTTTGTCTGCCTCTCTGATTGATATTGTTGCAACATGAACATAACAAAAAATAAATTACTTTTATATAGGTTTAATGTATATTTCGATTATTCATCAATTAATGTTACAATAATGATATGAATTTTACTTTTTAAATATTTAAATCTACTTCATTTTATATTAAAAATACTTAGATATTTAATTTTATTGTTAAAATAAAATATATTTGCTAAACGGTGACTTTGTTTTGAATAAAATATAAAATTGAAAGTATTTGAGTATCATGTCTATTTCGGTCATTATAGACAGTCACAATAATTCAACAGTTTAACTTACCAAACACATATACAGTATTTTTAAACCTTTTAAAAAAATACGATTTATCAAATGTCTATCTGCTTAACGTCTAATGGTGATTATTTCAGAAGCTGTAGCAATACCAGGTTGGCCCTATCTCTATTTTTTCTCTACATTAATATTCAAAAGATATGCAACAATCAATGTGATATAGATAATTTTGATAGAGAACAAAATTGTAGAAGAAGAAGAAGAAGAAGAGGTTTGAGAGAGATATAGTTAGAAAGCAGAAAATAAGAGAGATGGAGAGGATAATTATCATAATAATTTCATATCTTCATTTAAACCGGTCATTGGCTATTTATAAGCCTTAACAGACTTACAGTGCAAACACTACAGCTATAATTAACTGCCAATTAACAAGTAATTAACCATTCACCCACTACACCAATTTTACTGGAAACAACAACTAATTAATAGGAACATGCTAATGATGAAAACTAAAATAAAGGCACTAATTACCCACTAACAGCACTAATTCTCAATCAATGCACACATCATTCCTCCCCTCTCGAATTATCCTTGTCCACAAGGATAAAACTGAGATATGTACTAAAAGTATATTTTGGAAATTTCTTTTGCGAAAGCTGGTTCGTACTGCTTTTCATCGATAGAGAAAGAGACTTGAGTTGGCCGCTTTTGTTTTTGGAGGGGTGGAGGACCTAGGAGACCTGGAGAGTTATTAAGAGAGGATTTATGAAGCAATACTTGGTTGGAGTTTAAGGATGGAAAGGATTCGAACCCACAACCTCGTGATGTAAGTGCGAGGAGTTTACCACCAGACCAGTCTTATCTTGTCAATTAAAGATGGATGATTGTCGTTTAATAATTTGAGATTTTAATTTTTAATTAAGACCGGAGAGAAATGGAGAAGATGTGTGGGACAAGTAATTAAAGTATAGATTTTAACATAGGTCTAGTGTGGTGCGAGTAAAAAACGGTTGGATAGTCAAAAGTTTTTATAGTTATAATAAAACAGGGTAGATTGGTAATTGTATTGATTTAATTTTTCTTTCAAAAAGTTGAACCGGCCATAACCCAGGTCAGTCCTACTTTTTGTCTGCCTCTCTGATTGATATTGTTGCAACATGAACATAACAAAAAATAAATTACTTTTATATAGGTTTAATGTATATTTCGATTATTCATCAATTAATGTTACAATAATGATATGAATTTTACTTTTTAAATATTTAAATCTACTTCATTTTATATTAAAAATACTTAGATATTTAATTTTATTGTTAAAATAAAATATATTTGCTAAACGGTGACTTTGTTTTGAATAAAATATAAAATTGAAAGTATTTGAGTATCATGTCTATTTCGGTCATTATAGACAGTCACAATAATTCAACAGTTTAACTTACCAAACACATATACAGTATTTTTAAACCTTTTAAAAAATACGATTTATCAAATGTCTATCTGCTTAACGTCTAATGGTGATTATTTCAGAAGCTGTAGCAATACCAGGTTGGCCCTATCTCTATTTTTTCTCTACATTAATATTCAAAAGATATGCAACAATCAATGTGATATAGATAATTTTGATAGAGAACATAATTGTAGAAGAAGAAGAAGAAGAAGAGGTTTGAGAGAGATATAGTTAGAAAGCAGAAAATAAGAGAGATGGAGAGGATAATTATCATAATAATTTCATATCTTCATTTAAACCGGTCATTGGCTATTTATAAGCCTTAACAGACTTACAGTGCAAACACTACAGCTATAATTAACTGCCAATTAACAAGTAATTAACCATTCACCCACTACACCAATTTTACTGGAAACAACAACTAATTAATAGGAACATGCTAATGATGAAAACTAAAATAAAGGCACTAATTACCCACTAACAGCACTAATTCTCAATCAATGCACACATCATTCCTCCCCTCTCAAATTATCCTTGTCCACAAGGATAAAACTGAGATATGTACTAAAAGTATATTTTGGAAATTTCTTTTGCGAAAGCTGGTTCGTACTGCTTTTCATCGATAGAGAAAGAGACTTGAGTTGGCCGCTTTTGTTTTTGGAGGGGTGGAGGACCTAGGAGACCTGGAGAGTTATTAAGAGAGGATTTATGAAGCAATACTTGAGAACAAAAAAGAGGTGTTGACTTTCTTTTGTAAAAGTTATGCTTCGCGATTGGATGTGCCGCACCGATTGTTTCTGATACGGTGTGAGGCTGTGGGATCTTACCCAATGTAGGGAACGATAGCTTGAGATAAGATTGGTTACTGTCAATAGAATGGTTGGTGTTTTTCTGAAATGAATTATCTTTGTAGAAGACACACAGCCACACTAGAATTTTCTCTCAATTTTTTCTCAACTTCCAAACACCATAACTTTCTCATATGAAGTCAGAATTGGTTGATTCAAGTTGGAGATTGTTCGTATTCTAGTACTCTACCTTTTCCAAGTTGTCTTGCAGCTGTTTAATCGATTTTTTGGGTGGTTTCACCATCAAAACCGAACCAGCTCATGATTGCAAGGTAGTTGTCATATCTTTGAGATTTCTTCTTTTATAACCTTCAATTTGCTTGGGGTTTCTTCTTCTATATGTATGTATATGTATGGTGAATGCTATTGAGAAAGATAGCTTCACAATCAATCCTAATTAAAAGTCTAATTAGAGACATATGTGAACTAGTTTCTTGGATTTTAGGTTTTTCACATGTTTGAGAGTTGTATTGTGATTTGATTGATATCTAGGATTATTTGTGACTTGATTGATTTATTTTATGATTAATAATCCTTGAAATGTGCTTTGATCCTTTGATTGATAATATCTAAGAATAATGCTTGTATATGTGTTTTTAGAGACATCTAGGATTTAATTGATTTATCAATATATCCTTGCTCTAAATCTTTGGTTAGAATATTCATTGAATACATTTTATGATTCTAGCATTTTTGTGTATGTTTGTAACATCTTGATTATGTGCTTCATGATTATGATTTATTCAAGTGTTATTTGTGTGAATGAAACTATGAGCTTTCGTGTTAGGTGTTTTCATATGCTCTAGGTTTAATTCATGTTTTCCATCTAGACTATATTACTTGTGTTCTCACTTGTTTAGGTCTAGTTGTTAGGTTTATAGTTTGTGTTGGCATAAATTCCATATCAAAACGTGTTTATCTTGTAATGTTTAGTGGTTCATATATTGAAGATTTAAGAAGACGAAGAATGTCTCGACCACAATTCATGCAAGAAGCCGGCATTAAAGAGATATGTGCTTCATTGATCATCAAAGGTAATATAAGACCTCATATCTCTTATAAGGCTAGGCACACACACACACACACATGGCATCCTTGTGTGTTCTTTCATGGTTAAACATCATTTATATAACACATTCACATACTTGATAATATATGCTCATGCATTTATACTATCTTGACAAACTTTGTTTATTGCATGTTCTAGGGCTATGTCTAGGAAATAGCATATGTGTGTGTCTTTGTGTTTGTATATTTTCGTATTTTTGTATTTGGACTTGAATATGCTCTATTATGATTCCTTATTGAGTTCCGGTCATTTCGGTTACTCATTCATTTAGATTTGAGTCCAAACGATGTAGCTACGCTACTTTTCGTTCTCATTCGTTGAGTTGAGTTCATCATCGTTTTCCAAGATGATTTCTCAACCATTTTTCAAAGTCGTGTAGTCTTCGTCGTGTGTGAGGGAGTCACGGTTTGTAATCTGAAAATAGATTTAAATCAGAGTTCGGATGCCAAAGATACAACTGAAGAATGTGAGGGAGCGCGCGAGGGCGTAAGTGGCCAAGAGGCCACGTGTGGCCCACGCCGTGGGTGAGCCGTGGGCCCCACGGCCAGAGGGGTTCTCTGCCCCCGTGTGGCCCACGTGCCCCCCACTGGGCTAGGCTGATGTGGCCCCTTGTGGTTGGCCAATATTTGTCTTCTCTCTCCTCCTTTTTATTTCCCTCCATTCCCTCCATTTCATTCTAAGAATAAAAATTGAAATATTCCGGTCAGAATTTTCTCCCAAGTTTTCTCATCTTCCAAATACCATAACTTCTTCATACGAAGTCGGATTTGAGTGATTCAAGTTGGAGAACATTTGTAATCGAGTCCTCTACCTTTTCCAAGTGGTTTGGTGGCTGTTTGAACAAGTTTTCTGGTGGTTCCACATAGAAATCCGAACCAGCTCGTGAATCCAAGGTATTGGTCTTATCTATGGGGTTTCTTTCTTTTTAACCTTCAATTTGCTTGGGGTTTCTTCTTCTTTATGTATGTTTATGTTTGGTGAAAGCTATTGTGAAAGATAGCTTCATAATCATTCTAATCAAAAGTCTATTTAGAGACAAATGTGGACTAGTTTCTATGATTCTAGGTTTTTCACATGTTTGTGAGTTGTATTGTGATTAGAATGGCATCTTAGGTTGTTTGTAACTTGATTGAATCAATTTTGTGATAAATGACCTTGAGATTTGATTTGATCCTTTGATTGGTGAAATCTAAGATTATTGTATTTATATGTGTTTTAGAGCAATCTAGGATTTGATTGATTTATATCTTGAATCCTTGCTCTATATTTTTGGCTAGAATATTGATTGATTTAAATCTCATATATCTAGCATTTTATTGTATATTGATAGCATCTTGAACTTGTACTTCATGAATATATTTTGTTCAAGTGTTGTATGTGTGAATGAGACTTTGAGCTTATGTGTTTGGTGTTTACACATGCTTTAGGTTTTATTCTTGTATTTTGCATCTAGACTTTTATTACTTGTGATATCACATGTTTAGATCTATTTGTACCATGGAATGTATTGATCACATGTTCTATGTTGAATTGATTGTTTGCATCATTTGCATTCACATGATCACACTAGGAAGTCCTTGTAAAAGGCATGAAGTCTTGGTTAGAGTCGGGATGACTCGGATAGCCAAGCAAGAAGACTTGCCTAGAGTCGGGATGACTCGGATAGGTAAGCAAGAAGTCATGGCTAGAGTCAAGAGGACTCGGATAGTCATGCATGGGAGGCTCCCTAGAGGCAAGAATGTCTTGGATAGAGAGTTGGCTATTATATTGGTAGGCCTAGGCGTATGGTTAGACATAGACTCCAAAAGAGCGGGGTACACGGGAGGTGTATGCACTCTTGAGGAATTTCTAATCTTCCATCGATGTTGGTTTTGTGTGTTGTCCAATATATGGTGGTTTCGCATCATTGAGGGATCTCATACTTTCCAATAGGGTTGGGTAGACTTAGACTCCACTAGGTTGGGTGAGCTAAAGATTGGTCACTTTGTGGATTCTCTATTTTTATCATCCAATATATATAGTACCCTAATGGTTGTATTTCAACCCGTGGATGTTTCCTCCTTGGAGGTTTTACCACGTTAAAAAATCTCTTGTGTTAATTCTTCCTATCTCTATCTTTTATATTTTATTTGTGTATGTTATTATCTTGTTTCATATTACTCACTTGTGATGTATAGTGAAGCAAGTATTTGTAAAGTGTGATTTGTGAATTCATTCTTTTGATCATTTTTGTATATTTGATTCTTTTGTATATTGTAATTTTTGTATAGTGATATTTGATCACTCTTGTAACTAGTTGAACATCTATTGAAATACAAGCTTTATTTGTTGTTGTGTTATTTGTTTTTATACCTCACACAACTAGGTGATATACTTAGACCTTGTGCACATGATTATATTCTCATATTGTCTATGTATGTCTTTCTTGGTTTATTTTGTTGTGTGTAAGGCTACCTTAAGGGACAAATGAGAGTTTGTTTAAGGGATTGGAAAAAGGTGTAAAAACCTATTCACCCCCCCCCTCTAGGTATGCCTTAAGCAATTTAACTACGTTTGTATACTTTCAATTGGTATCAGAGCGGGTTGTCGGACGGCACTCAACGAGATCCGGTTTATACTTACGTGTGGATTGCTTAGGTTTTTGCTAGTATGGTTTTCCAAGATGATGTGATGACCGAAGGGGCTTCGAATTCTAGGCCTCCTCTTCTCAAGGGTCACAACTATGGGTTTTGGAAATTGAGGATGAAGGCTTACATTCGCTCTATTGATGAGAGAGCTTGGATGACCGTTGAAGAAGGTTACCTTGCTCCCACTAAGAGTGAAGAAGGAGTGACCATTTCCAAGCCTAGGAGTGAGTGGTCTACTAATGAGTTTGAGTTAGAAAAATGGCATCATCGGGCGGTGAATGCTATTTTTGGAGGTGTTGATAGTAGGCAATTTTCCTACATTCAAAACCTAGAAACCACAAAGGAGGCATGAGAAGCTCTCCAAGTCACCAATGAGGGGACTAAAGCGGTGAAGAAGTCTCGTCTTCAATTGCTCACTTCCCAATTTGAGGTTTTGCAAATGGGTGAGGAAGACAAGTTTGTTGACTTCCAAGATAAGCTACTAGACATCGCCAACCAATGCCAAGCACTTGGTACTCCTATCTCCGGTGAGAGGCTAAATTGGAAGATTCTTAGATCACTTCCAAAGAGGTTCAAAGCCAAGGTTACCGCCATTGAAGAGAGCAAAGACGTTGACGTCATGAGCTTAGATGAGTTGCTAGGATCTCTTCAAACTTTTGAGGCGTGCATGAAACTAAAGGCTAAGAACAAGGGTTTAGCTCTCAAGGTCGTCAAGGAAGCTAGTAGTAGCGATGATGATGAAGAGATGGCTTTATTGGTTAGGAAGTTTAAGAAGTTCATGAGGAAATGTGCCAAGCCAAGTGGCAAGTACTCAAGGGACAAGGAAGTCAAGAAGTCCTTTACTCCACCTCATGAGAGGAGTGGCCATACTAAGAGCAATATGAAGGTTCAGTGCTTCAAGTGTAAGAAGTATGGACATTATGCTTTGGATTGTCCTAGTGGTGATTCTAAGAAGGACAAGAAAGGAAAAGCTATAGCGGCTACTTGGGGTGAAGATGATGACTCTAGTGATGAGGAGAGCTCAAGTGATGAGTCTTCTAATGAAGAAGAAGAGCTAGTGAGCAACTTTCTTGCATTCGTGGCTTCTCACTCTACTCTAGAGGATGTGAATCAAGATTTGTTGGATAAAGAGATTGATCCAAGTCATCAAGAGTGTTTAAATGATAATCCAACCTACATTGATCTTTTGGCTAAGGCGAAGTTTCTTGAGGAGAAATTGAAGATAGCCTTAAGAGAGGTTGATGAGAAGGATGACTTGATCAAGATACAAATGGATGAGTTTGTTGCTACAACTCGTAGGCTCTTGGGTGAAAAGAATGTTCTTACCAAGAAGCTTTATGAAGTTGAGGGTATTGTGCTTGAAAAGGATAGGATCATCTCTAATTTGTCCTTAGGAAGCTCAAGTGACGCGGGTAGTTGAGGAGAAGCTCATAGAAGCATCACTTCCTACAAGCGAAGTCATTGTTGAAGAAAAAGCTCCTAAGAAGAGACGTTCCAAGAAGAAGAACAAGTTGAAAAATAAGGTACCCCTTGAAACTCCCATTTGTGCTTCTCCAACTTCGGAAGGTAAAATCTCTCCTTTTGTTCCCATATGTCATTTTTGCAATACCTTAGGCCATATCAAGCCCAAGTGCTATAAATTCATTGAATATTGCAACATAAAAAATGCATCTAGGAATAGAGAGATTGGACCTCATTCTATGCATGCTAAAGCTTTTGAATATGGAAAGCATGATAACCTCTCAAAGCATGTTAAGAATGTCCGGAAGGTGAAGAATGCATATCCTTCAAAATTTGACTATGCATGTGTTGCTAACAATGTTAAGAAAAAGAGTATTAATGATATTATTGTGAATCAAGTTGTGGAAGGACTTTACTTTAGGTTCAACATTGTGGTCAAAGAGAATCTTGATGATATTCGTGTATATCCACCCAAGACAAAATTTGTCAAAGGTGAGTGCTCTTACCATTAGTGTAAGTTGCACATGTGAGTTAGCTTTAAGTCTAGTGTTGTTGTTAAGAAGCTTAGCTTGTTTGCTTTGTATCTTTACAACTTGATATGAACTTAGCTATCTCACATTGTTTGTTATGATAGTCAAAATTTGTTGATTAACTTTGAGAAGTTTTTTTTTTTGAATCTATATTGTGACATTAATGTTAAGGCTTTTAGAGAAAGTCATTTTTTTGTTTGTTTGAGTTGGATTACATTGTCTTTAGTCTCTTGGAATCGACACACCTATAACTTATAGTTATGAGGACTTACAAGCCAAGAGGACTCATAAAAAGGGTGAAGACATTGTATTTGATGAAAATAGCTTGCGAAGGTATCTCTATATCATATTGCTTGCTTATTTGATTTTTCATCTATCAACTCATTGTTTTGTATCACATTCATGAAGCATGTCATAATTGAGAACTAGTATAGTGTTTATATGGTCCTCTTTGACATTTGCTAGTTTAAGATCTTTTGGTGATAAGTGTTCACATTGATCTTATTCATGATGTGTGCTGTTATTTGTATGATTGTTGAGTGGCTAATTTTTGAATAATGTGAGCTTCATATTCTTTGATAGCTACTCTCTTGAGAAGTAGAGATCTTAAGTAAGTCTCTTTACTTGCTTCTTGATCATGTGCTTTTAAGACTTAAATTTTGGTTTCAAAAATGCACTTTGCTTCTCTTGTATGTCTTGTTAAGTATGTTGAGCTTGATTGATGTTAGCTCTGGATACACCTTGAAGTCCTAAGGACTAGTACATTTAAAAATGACCAATGGTTGGTATCCATTTGCTTCGGCAACATAGAACTCAATGAGCACCTTCATGGAAAGGGTTACACACCTTGGTTGTGCAGCCACCCAATGTAGGAAAGAGCTACGCCATTGTGATGAGTGAAAGCCGCCATGAGGAGTATATGTTTTTTTGTTAGAAAAATCAAAGAAGTGTTGAATTGAATCATAAAAAATAAAAAAATAAAATCTTTGATTCAAGCCTAAAAAATAAAAAAAAAATAAAAAAAAAAGGCTTATGGAGTATAGTTGAATAATCAAATGAGCTCGAGTTGACAAATAGAAATGGATTGACGAGCCACATGCACACACACGCTCACATGTTGATATCTATTCTCTTTATAAGCAAAATTTCGGATGATAACCGGTTTGACCTTTTTATAGAAAGGCCTAAGATGATTAGATGTTGAAAGTGTTTGCATGCTTGATTATCAAACTACTTCTTTTCATATACTTGAAGCAAAATCTTCACACACTCACTTTTGCTTAATTAGTATTTTGATACTTTAGCAATTTTCGATGACATATGAGAGTGATTGAAAATCTTGATGTAACTCTCTTGGATATGTGAAGCTTATTTGCAAATCTAATAAAATTGCTTGTGATGTGATTGTGTGGTGATTTTTGTGAACATTTGTCTATCTTGATTTTAGATGAGGCACTTGTCAAGGGGGAGCATAATATGCTAAATTCTTGTTCTCTTTTATGACATGTTCACATGTTCTTCAAGGTTGTTGTTTGTTGGCATTATTCTTATTTTTAATAAATCATGGAGATGCTATGATAAATTCTTATATGCATAATGATTTGTTGAATATGATGTTTTGCCTTTGTACATGTTTATTGGTAACTAATTTGTTTCTATGTTTCCTCTCATTTTTTGTTTTTAGTGTTTTTGTGTTACAAGATCATGGGTAAGGCGAAGAAGGTTGGTGGTAACACTTCTTCTATTCCCGTTGACAAGTCTAAACCTTCACTTTCTTCCAAGGTTTCCAAAGCCAACAATGTGAAGGATTTGAGAATATTTGGTTGCAAGAAGATCATTCAAGAAAGAGGTATAGATTTGAACTCTTGTGATGGTTCTTATGTTTATAAGGTGCTTATGGATAGAAATTGGGGTCCTTGGATTGATATGTTAGGAGTTTCTAATGAGACCATGGTTAGAGAATTTTATCATGTTTACAAAGGAAGTTCTACCGTGACTAGTGCCATTTTGGACATAAGGAAAGTTGTTTTTAGAGTTTGTGCTAGGAAGTTGAATGAATTTCTAGACTTACCCTATGATATTGAGTCGGATTTCCTTGATGTTGATGTCTTGGAAAACCTTGATTTAATGGGTAAAACTCTTTGTGGTGATGTTAATTTTATGTGGGAGAAACGTGCTTTTATTAGACAAGGCGAGCTTACTAAAGTGAGTGCTTTTTGGCATTTATTTGTTTGCTCCAATCTTGTTGTTTCTACTAATACTTCCGAGCTTAATAGAGATAAAATCAAGATTGTGTATGCCTTGGTGACTAACAAACCTATAAATCTTGGTGAATTGCTTGTGGAACAAATTGAGATTGCGGCTTGCACAAATCATTTGGATAAGAAATTAGCTTTTCCGGGATTTATTACTTCATTATGCTTAGCTAAAGGAGTGAAGTCTCTTGATGATGATGTGATACTTCCTCCCTTGGAAAAGTTAAGTGAGAAACGTGTGACAAGCATGTCATACAAGGAAAAAGGAAAGTCATGTGATACTTTTAGGCTATTTAGTGAATCTCTTGATTCTAGCCATATTCCTTGTTTACCTACACTTCCAAGTTGGGCTATGAAATTGAAGATTGAGGTTGAAGAGTCACGTAGATTGATTGAGGCGTCACAAAGGAAAATTGAAGATCTTAGTGCCAAAATTGTTGTATAAGATGTGAGGATCAAAGAATTGGAAGGAAAAGCAACTACAACAAAGTGCTATGAGAGATCATCAAACCGCAATACTTTCCTTGGTGGCACAAGTGGCTAGAGAGTTCCTTGAGGTATATTTTCTTACTCTTTCCCTTTGGCTTCATATCATGTCAAAAAGGGGGAGAAATATGAGAGATATGGGAGATATCTAGCATGCTTAGTCTCATTTTATTTCTTTTTGTTTTAGTATATTTGGTATCAAGTTTGAACTTTATGGCATGTAATATTTTTTTTGTTAAATCTTGGCTTAGAATGTTTTGTTGGATAGTATGTATTAAGGGGGAGCATACATGATCCATTTGAACTTAAATGTTTTTATTTTCTTGCCTAAGATTGTATATTGCCATATGTGTTGTCTCTTGGATATTCTTGTGCCTTCAAGTTTATTTTAGGTGATATCAAGAGAAGACCAAGATGAAGTTCAAGACTTGTTGTTTTAATTTGTGTCTATATGTGTAACTCATTGTACTCATTGTGACCAAATTTTCTTTGTAATTGTTTTAGTATATGTTTAGGGGTTTTGACATGGAATTTGCCAAAGGGGGAGATTGTTAGGTTTATAGTTTGTGTTGGCATAAATTCCATATCAAAACATGTTTCTCTTTTAATGTTTAGTGATTCATATATTGAAGATTTAAGAAGACGAAGAATGTCTCGAACACAATTCATGCAAGAAGCCGGCATTAAAGAGATATGTGCTTCATTGATCATCAAAGGTAATATAAGACCTCATACCTTTTACAAGGCTAGGCACACACACACACACATGGCATCCTTGTGTGTTCCTTCATGGTTAAACATCATTGATATAACACATTCACATACTTGATAATATATGCTCATGCATTTATACTATCTTGACAAACTTTGCTTATTGCATGTTCTAGGACTATGTCTAGGAAATAGCATATGTGTGTGTCTTTGTGTTTGTATGTATCCATATTTTTGTATTTGGACTTGAATATGCTCTATTATGATTCCCTATTGAGTTCCGGTCATTTCGGTTACTCATTCATTTAGTTTCGAGTCCAAACGATGTAGCTACGCTACTTTTCGTTCTCATTCGTTGAGTTGAGTTCATCGTCATTTTCCGAGATTATTTCTCAACCATTTTTCAAAGTTGTGTAGTCTTCATCGTGTGTGAGGGATTCACGGTTTGTAATCCGAAAACGGATTCGAAATCGGAGTTTGGATGCCCAAGATACGGCTGAAGAACGTGGGGGAGCACGCGAGGGCGTAAGTGGCCAAGAGGCCACGTGTGGCCCACGCCGTGGGCCCCACGGCCAGAGGGGCTCTCTGCCCCCGTGTGGCCCACGTGTCCCCCACTGGGCTGGGCTGGGCTGACGTGGCCGCTTGTGGTTGGCCAATATTTGTCTTCTCTCTCCTCCTTTTTATTTCCCTCCATTTCCTCCATTTCATTCTAAGAAGAAAAATTGAAATATTCCCGTCAGAATTTCTCCCAAGTTTTCTCATCTTCCAAACACCATAACTTCTTCATATGAAGTCGGATTTGAGTGATTCAAGTTGGAGAACGTTCGTAATCGAGTCCTCTACCTTTTCAAAGTGATTTGGTGGCTATTTGATCGAGTTTTCTGGTGGTTCCACATAGAAATCCAAACCAGCTCGTGAATCCAAGGTATTGGTCTTATCTATGGGGTTTCTTTCTTTTTAACCTTCAATTTGCTTGGGGTTTCTTCTTCTTTATGTATGTTTATGTTTGGTGAAAGCTATTGTGAAAGATAGCTTCATAATCATTCTAATCAAAAGTCTATTTAGAGACAAATGTGGACTAGTTTCTATGATTCTAGGTTTTTCACATGTTTGTGAGTTGTATTGTGATTAGAATGGCATCTTATGTTGTTTGTGACTTGATTGAATCAATTTTGTGATAAATGACCTTGAGATTTGATTTGATCCTTTGATTGGTGAAATCTATGATTATTGCATTTGTATGTGTTTTAGAGCAATCTAGGATTTGATTGATTTATATCTTGAATCCTTGCTCTATATTTTTTGCTAGAATATTGATTGATTTAAATCTCATATATCTAGCATTTTATTGTATATTGATAGCATTTTGAACTTGTACTTCATGAATATATTTTGTTCAAGTGTTGTATGATTTCTGGGATGACCCAAGTTATCATGGAGGGCCAGGTTGATAAGCTCCAAACCACTGCTGCTCTGGTAGGGTGATTTGTATTTTTAAGTTATTATCAGTATTGTTTACAACATGAATTGATCTTGTTTGTCTGTTATGTATTTTGGTCAATGTTTGCAGAAACCAGATATGGTGACTTCTAAGACACCCATGGATGAATCGTCTGATTCGTCATGGAAACCGGAACCATATGAAGTTAGTGAGGGAAATAGTTCTGATGATAGTCTAGATGGTTGGCTTGTAAGTGAGGAAGGTGAGTCTGCAGAGAGTCAGGAGGCACATCACCATTCAGGTGACTTAGGTAATGTTGGGTTGTTTTATAATAATAGGTCATAACGAGTTGTTCGGTTGTTTTAATAACACGGCCATATATCTTTAAAATAATTGTGTAGGCACAGAATCTGTTGAGGAGGATCAACTGAGTCATGATAAAGGAGATGACAATGTGGGGATGGAGGACGAAAACATTGCCGGTGAGTTTGAACAAGTGAGTGATACCCACATGATTGATTTAGAACCCATACCAAGTGGTCCTTCCAACGAGAATGAAAAGCGAGCCTAAAAACCAAAAAAGAGGAAAGAAAAAATACCGACTACTACATCCGACAAGAACCAACTTGAAGCTCCCAATCCAAAGAAGAAAAAAGGAATTCTAGATAGTGATGTAGGCAATGATAACCTAAGGCAAGTTCCAAAACCAAAGAAGACAAAAGGAAATGTAGACAGTGATGCTGCAGCCAAGGAGAACCTAAGGCAAGTTTCGAAACCAAAGAAGACAAAAGGAAATCTAGACACTGATTTAGCCAAGGAGAACCTAACGCAAGTTCCGAAACCAATGAAGAGAAAATGAACTCTAGACTATGATGCACCCAACGAAAACATAAAGCAGTCTCCCAAATTGAAGAAGAGCAAGGACATTGTGCAAGGTGAACCCAACGAAAACCTAAAGCAGTCTCCCAAACCGAAGAAGAGCAAGGAGATTGTGCAAGGTGCTGATACAAATGAGAAGGTTAGGAAACCAAATAATGAAAACACCACAAAGGTAGTCACCTCAAGGAAGTCATCTAGAATTAGAATATCATCAAAGTAATCAGTGTTGTGTAATATTTTCTACAACTATTTTTGTCTTATAGACCGTCTGATCACATACTTATCTACCTAATATTATAGTTAGGAATACTTTCTGTGATAACAAACTTAGTATCTATGCGCGCATTATTATTTTGATATTCACATATTGCGTAATGATGATCAGTATATTATTTAAGTATAACTATACTAAAGGCTCATTCTTGAGTGCAACAAGACAACATACAATTTTAAAAAATAGTATGTGATCACAGATGATTAAATGTGATCATAAATATATAATGTTATCGCATATGAATTGCACGTGATCACACAGTTCAATTATTGTGATCGCATGTTAGAACATACAATCAGATATTATCTGATGTGGTTTTACAAAAGAAGACATGATCAAAGTCAAAAAAATTTCATTGCATCATGTAACGTTGCACCCAAGGGCAGCACTTTATGTGATCAGAATCTTAGTATGAAAACTCTCTGTGATCACAAAGTTAGTATCTTTGCACGCATTGTTAATTTGATAGCACACCGTTGCTACGACCAACACATTGGTGGAATAGGTTTTAAATATGGTTTGTGGTCACGACATTCAATGTATGTAATGAAAAGTCGTTAAACCCTAAATGACTCAACAATCACTATCTTGAAATACTCACAAATCATTAACTCTATGAAATAATCCTCTCTTATATAAGTATGAGTCTACTATACTATACATTTCAGTTACATAGAACCTAGAAAGGATGGATTCTGCCGACATAGACCCCATGTTGTTGAAGAAGGAACAGATCGTTATTATGAAGAAGTCGTTGGAGGAAGAGCGTCGTCGTTGCAGGAATCTACATCGTCAATGGATTGTCGAAAACGCCAGATTACATGATCGAGAGACGCGCGTCTTGCAACTCGAAATGGAAGTCACAGGTCTTGCGGATTAGATCTACTCTTTGATAGCTCACTTAAACCGTTTACAGAGACGTCTAGAAGGCCTTGATCGGAACCAGAAAAGAGAATGAGATTTTTTTTGTTTTTTTCATTCATTATCAATATGTTGTATGTGTCCTAATTAATGATGTAGTTTTCTCATGTTTGTTGAAATCGTTAATTAATGGAATGTTTTTTTTTAATTTATTTTATTTTAGCTTACTATGATCAATAACCAATCTCAATTTTAGATACTTGATTTCTGGGGAAAAATTAGTTTTCATGAACGTCTTTAATAAGATCACAAACCCACTTTTTTTTTTTTTTATCAAATTACAGAGTTCCATTGAAGACATGTTAAAAAAAAAAACGATTAAATTTCGTACAAAAACAATATGAATCTTGAAAAAGTTAAAGTAATGCAGGTAATTGACCTGTTAAATGCTATAATACAAGTCATACATAGGTGCAATTGGTTGGCTATTCAGTTGACTAATGTATGTCATTGGTCTTGTCAATAGTATAATAATAACTTCATGCATGTTATTCGGCTGTTCAGTGTCTTGGTAATGTCATATAATAACTTCCGTGCATACTCCATTTGCATTTGAACAAAATATAATCTATGATTATGGTAACCTTATGAGTGATCATCACGTTTGGTAGGGATCACACTCTTATAAAAAGAAGTGGTTGAATAATACCCAAATATATATGTGATCATCTTTTATATATGTGAAAAAACGAGTTAACTTTTGTCTTTATCGAAAATGAGCGACCTTAAGGTGTATGCAGCTACCCTAGCCGATATTGCGAAGTTCAAAAATCGATAATTAATCACGTCGAGAATATCAACCGTCAAATATTGATGCTTGTCATTGGGATGTTCAATGCACGTTGCTAGGGGTGACGTTAAGTACTTCAAAATTGATTAATGAATGCAAAAATATATATGTGATCGTTATTTTTATTTGGTAATTTTATAAATTAATGTTTGATCATGTGTTGATTATTGACATGAAAAAACGAGTTAACTGATGTCATTATAGAAAATGAGCGTCGTTTTCTTATATGCAGCTACCCTAGCCGATATTGCGAAGTTCAAAAATCAATAATTATTCACGTTGAGAATATCAACCGTCAACTACTGATGCTTGGTACTTCATAATTGATTATTGAACGCAAAAATATATATGTGATTTTATTTTTTATTTGGTATAAACTAATAATTGATCACGCGTATATTATTGACATGAAAAAAAGAGTTAACTTTTGTCATTTTCAATGAGCGTCATTAAGTTGCATGCAGCTACCTAGTCAATATTGCGAAGTTCAAAAAATATTTAATTAATCACGTCGAGAATATAAACCGTCAAATATTGATGCTTCACATTGGGCTGTTCAATGCAATAATGAGTGTCATTGTGCTTTTAAATCAAATAGTAAATGTAGGTCATTGAACTGTTAAATCGGCGTTGCTAAGGGTGACGTTAATTACTTCTTCGATTACTATAAAAATAAATATTAAATTAATTAATGAATAGATTGACTGATGCTATATATAAGGAGTGTTAACCTGTTAAACCAACCTAGGGTTTGTACGTAACTAAGTTCTCTCTGAAAATATAGGAAGATGACTTACAATGGTTCAATGACTTCCATCACCCATGAGATTGATGATTTGTTGTCGGAGAGGAAAGGAATTGTTAAGAATGCACTAGCCAAAGAGCGCATACGTTGCATGAAGATGGAAAAGGATTGGAGGGATGAGAACAAGAAGGTCATAGATGCCAATATCCGCATCATGAAGCTGGAGATGGAGGTTGAAGTTAAAATCATTGAAGTCAACAGGTTAATGGAGGAATGCGATCGTCTGCTACTACTTATTGAAAGACGTTTCGGTTTAGTAGTGTAATCTAGGATTTCTTTATGTAATCGTATTGTTATTTATTTTAATGTTGTTTTTTCACTTCTCTTTTGTTTACATCAGTTGTGTGTTTCAAAACATCTTTTGCGTGTTGTGTATTTTCTATTCAGAGTTATTTGTGATACCTTTCTATCTATATCTATGTTTCTTTTTGGAATGTTACATTTGTACATAAAAAGATACATATCGAACAAGCTTGAGAATCCTTACCTAACTAATTTTAATCTTGAATGTTTTTCTTTTTTGTTTTCTAGTAATTGGTTATTAAAGGCCATTTATTAGAATAGAACATAATCAATCAGTCCCGAATTAAACTCGTTAATTATTCTGATTAAACAAACAAAAATACCTAGTTCTTTTTTTAGTAGGCAAAGTTATGGGACATCCTATGATTTTTTTATCAAAATTAAGTAATTTTTTTGTCCAATTTTGTAATAGGAAATAATAATGGAAGTTGGAATTTGATGCTACATTTTCCTAAAAATCTTACATAGTATAAACCTGATGAATGCAAACTGAAATACAATTGAGTTGAAAATAATGTTCTTTTTGTTGTGGTTGATTTGGTTTTTGAAAGTTGGTGGTTTTGTAGTTTTTGGGTTTGTTTGTTGTTTGTTTTGGTCTCCTAAGTGGTATGTGCCTCTGTGTTGTTTGTTATGCTAGGCTATGTTTAGAACCTTGAAATAAATTTGCAGTTCAAAACAAACAACAAAGAACTCTCCTGGACTAATTGTTCATGTTGCTTTGATCCCATTAAAGCCAGATGTGCACTGGACTGACTGTTCACATAGTTGAAATATTTCCTCTTCTCCTTTGTTTGTTATTACGTGCTTTAACTGCCTTTTTATGTACCCACTTTTGTGTAATCAGTTCTTTAATGGTGTGATAATATATTTTAGTTTAAGTTTAAGTTTAAATTCGCTTGTTCACAAACTCCTCTAATATTAGTGATGTTCATCTAATAATTATCCATTGTTGTCCTTTTTAGTTTAAAATTTGATTGTTCAATTTGGCAAAAATATAAAAAATGACAAATATGCACATCTCCAGTGCAACTATTAAAGTCAAATTTGTATTCATTTTCTGTCCAAACTCCATATTATCTTAAAAAATAAAACGTTAAGGCACAATGCATGGTCATCTTGCTTATAATGTCCAAGGTAAGTTATGTGAGAGAGACAACCTTTGATTGAACAATCACATTGAAAACATGCTTGAACAATCAAAATGCACAACCATAAATTCACGATCACAATCACATTGAACAATCAAAATGCACAACCATACATTCACGATCTGTATCATCCGCTGCGACGTCGAGATGTCCAACCACATTGAAAACCTTTTGTATAATTTGCAGCCATAATTTCTGTTATGCTCTTTGCCTTATGATCACGTCTCAAGCCTTTTGGCTTGCCCATAGGAAAAGCTGGTGTTTTTGGTGGGACCGCAAAGCAGCTTGCTTTTTCTGGTAATGAAGTTGCTTTCAGATTTTCGAGCAGTCGGTTTGTGTGATGCTTTGCAAGATCCAGGGCAAGTTTCAATCTATGATACTCAGAGTTGTACTGCATTATTATCATTCAAAGAGTTAGAGTAGAACATTTAGAGGACTTAACCAGAAAGAAAAATAAATAAATAAAAGGTAGACAATTCACATACATTAGTCTCATTGAACCAGCTCTTTGAACCTTGCATACAATTGGTTATCATAAATAAACCACAATCAAAATCATTAGGCTGTACAAGACATTGGGTGAAGGCATTGACTGTAAAGGATTTTAGTTCATCTTTAACTTGCGACATTCCAAAAAGTACCGGTCCAGAAAAGCAAGTTGCATATCACATAATTTTTACGTTAAAAAAAAAAAATCATTCTTGCGTAAATGAATAGGTATTTAAGGATACTAACAACTTGTTTTGCCGACTCCATTCTTTTTTTGTTTTCCTTATCCACGGGTAAGCTATCCCATACTTCAACTTTTTTGGCTGATACATTTATCACCAATAAGAACCAGTGCAAATTGTTGTCGTTCATGGGAACAAATTTTTTTTCACAAATTTGCTCATATCCCTCATAAAATTTAAGATTGCTGACACGTTCCACCACTGTCAATTCTATCAACCAAGTAGCTTTTGCATAAACCTGCTCATGAATGGGCTGTAAGAGCCTTAACATATATATGTTCCAATGTAATTCAATGAAGTAAATGGGCTAAATGATGCAGCCGTCAAAAACGATACGGAAAACAAAGGTTTGGATTTCATGGAGCGGAGGAATTGACTCAAAGACGAAGGGTGCGAAAAGAAGGAAGCAAAAACTCGGAATGGTTTTAACTGTCAGAATGGGTAAATTTCGGGGGCCTTTTCAGAGAGTAAACGAACTCAAAATCAACATTATAATATGTTTCCGGAAAGCCCAAGACGAGCCCTACAAATGTTATGAAGACTCCGTCCTCTGGAACAGATCACAACAGGCCCAAATTCGGCCATTTAGATTATTGCGCGAAGACTTGAGCTGGACGAGAGCTGGACACAGTGGGCTGGACGAGATGATCCGGGCTGAACTTCGTGGATCTCTACAGAGGGCATATGGGATCGGATCATCTATTATAGTATGTTTCCGGAAAGCCCAAGACGAGCCCTACAAATGTTATGAAGACTCTATCTTCTATAATGGGCTCCAGCATGTCCGAATTTGGCTGTTAAGTTTCGTGCGCGGCAAGACAATTGTTGCTTTAATTATTATTTCCAATTATCGTCATGATTTGATACGTTTATTTTATTTCCTTTTAGTTTATATGTAATTAGGTTATTAATTATTTCCTTTTTAGATAGGTTTTTAATGTTTTAGAATTCTTTTGATTTTAGGAGATTTGATATCTTTTCCATTTAGGATTCTTTTCCGTTTGTTTAGGATTTTCTTATTAGTCAAGTTTTGCAATTCTATTTAAGTAGATTGTATTAGGGTTTGAAAGACAGTTTTTGATTAATAAAAAAATACTAGAGAATTGTTTCTCAATTTCCAGTTACTATTCGTAATTGAAGCCTTTTAACAATCCTTCGTGCGCAAAGTTGAATGTTATCAGTAGCCTGATATTCTGGCATCCGTGCGCGGATCTACAGGATATTAGTAGGTTGTCTCTTATTTTTGTTTTGTAGGTTTTTCTCGTAAGCTTCCGCTACATCACTAACCGAAAAGTATATCGACAGATACCACACATGTTTTGAGGAACCACGGGATATATTGTACATGGCCATGTTAATGAGCTGCACAATTGATAAATTATCAAGAGTTGATTACATTGGATTTATTATGTAAGAAAAAATTAATGGAGCATGACTCACTGTTTCATTGAACCACTTTTCGGGCAAAAGATTTTCCAAAACATCTTTCTGACGTAGGCAAAAATACTCATTCTCAATGACCGGTTCACTGAATGAAAATAGTTAATTGAAATTAGACAATATTGTATGCAATTATCGACAACATATGATGACTACACATTACTGAAAAAGGAACAATATCAAACACTAACCACAGTAATTTATTAAACAAAAACATGATGAACATTCAAAAATAGTGAAGTGAAATCGGTTTTACCTTTCATTTTCTTTTGTTAGGTGACCGAACAAAACGTTCAACAAATGAATGTCATCATCCGAAAATGATGAGAGAGGGCTGTTGGAAGACAATAATAATTGTCTCCTCGTCCTTCCAGAATCTGGTTTCAAATGGATGTCAACCTTAGATTTACCGGCTGGAACTTTTTTCTTTTCAGTAATGCGTTGCAGCTGTGTCTTTTGTCTACTTAAGTACGGGCTACGTGAAAAAGACTCCGTACTCGAGCAGACGACAACCGTCTCCTAAAGGGGTATACAAAGAATCAAAGATTTTATCATTGATATATTCCAAAAGGATGTTCCCAAATCAAAACAGTACACTATACTTGTGTGTGTGTGGGTGGGTGGGTGGGTGGGTGGGTGGGGGGTGGGGGTGGAATAAAAAACATGGAGAATTAAATTGAAAACGACAAACCATACTCTATCATGGGAAGCGACGTGGCCAGCTTGATTGCATTGTTTTGTAATCAATCTCAACATGTCATCCTTAAACCTCTCGAACATGGGTGTTAATGCTTTTTCCACAAAATATGGTATTTCGATAGGTTTTTGCACGGATGAAAGGTGTTCGACTAACTGTTTAATAGAAGCAACTTTTACTTTCAGATTTTCAACTTCTTGTTCAATAGTAAGGTGCTTTACAGCCCAGTATGGCTCGTCCACCTCTACTGTAGAGCTATAAAAATAGTTATCTTTCGCCACCAACTTATGAAGTGTTGTAGCCTTGTTTTCGCTCCAAGCAACCAAAGGTACTTGGACCCTATTTACATACACTTCTTTCTGTGAAATACATCCCCAATAGAAGATCTGAAGAAACGGAATGCAACCTTGAAAATTTCTTGAAACTCCATCCCTAAATTTTCTAACACCATCCATTAAATATAAAAAACAATATGTTGCCCACTTCTTATGCCTTATTAGTCTAGGATCCTTTAGTTGTGTGAGCAATGCTTCGTCGATTTTTGATGATTCCAGAGGGCATAACAAGGTGGAGATCGTAAACAAAACAAAGGAAATGCTGAAAACATCATCTGCATCTTTCATAGTCTTTAGTTTCTTCATCAAGCTTGACAAAGTAATCACGTTCTTACTTCTTTTAATCAGAAGGTTCTTCATCCTAATGCATGTTTCATCAAACTCACTTGAAACTAAATATAGCACGGTGTGTATAAAACTATCTAGGAGAGGGGGGGGGGGGGGGGTGGTGGTGAATAGATTTTAAGCTTATTACCCAATTTTTCATATAAGTCAAAATTATGAATTTACCCCTAAATAGATAAAGCAATAAATCAAGTAAAATATGCGGAAATTAAATAACACTTGATTTTTACGTGGAAACCCTCACGGGAAAAACCAAGGGTTAGTAAGTAAGCCACACTCGAACCTCGAATCCACTAAATGTGTAAACGATTACTACCTAATCCCGGAAGTAATCACACACCTACCTAATCCCAGTATTAGTGAACCTAGTCCAATTTGCTTGCGATCTAAGCAACCTAATCCCGGATGCTACACACAAGACTTACTTTCTCTAGAAGAGAATAACAACCCTAAGTGAATATATGAATATCCAAATGCAACATAGAGCAAGGGAAACCCTATATGCTTATCTAAGATGATGAATTTGCAATTAAGAACAATCCTAGATATCAAAACTAAATGACATGTCAATTAGTTTAGCTAATCAATATTAAGCACAAAACCTAATTTGCTAGCACAATACAACTTCTCAAACATACATCATACTAATCTCAATCTTGTATCCAAAGCATACAAAATAACATACAACTAATTAATTGAGATTGCTAGATAAGAGAAACACAAAATATGTAAGATATTAGTGAAAAGCTTACCAAGTAAAGTATGATGAAGAATCCATGCTAGATGACATCTAGATGATCAAAGATGATGCTAGATGATGATTGATGATCATGAAAAAGTGTTTGAGTAATTAAAAATAAGTTATTTGTGTATTTTTCTTGTCTTGAAAAATATCCTAAATATGAAACTTGAATATGAACTCTCTTAAATGACCTAAAATCAAGTTAGCATATATATAGGGGTCATAAGTGAAGTGAGGTCATTTTGAAAAAGCGCCAGAAAATTGCTCTGTGCGATGGTGGACCAGCGCTGGACGACAAGTGCACGACCAGCGCACAAGCACATTTTTGCAAGGGCGCTTGACGACACGCGCTCACACAGGCGCCAGACCAGCGGCACGCCACTGGGCGATTAGCGCTGGTGATCTTGCGCTGGTGTGGACCAGCGCACGACCAGCGACAGACCACTGGGTGATCTGTGCTGGTGGGCCTGCGCTGGTGGACCAGCGCACGACCAGCGGCAGACCACTGGGCGGTCTGCGCTGGTGAGCTGCGCTAGTCTGGCACTTGAGGACCAGCGCACAGCCCACACCTTTGAACCCCACAAGAAATCATGCAAGGGGTAAAAAGGTAAATTAAGATGCATCATAAAAGCCTAAATGCTATGACATATAATCACAAGATGCAATCAAAATAACAAGCAAGAAGAGATGTTAATTGAACATTAATGCACAACCATAAGCACCACAACATATAAGGAATAAACATATGCATGAGTTGTGAGTGTGTGCAACTATCTCTTCAAGACAAGTAAGCACTTAGAGTATTACCTTTGGAGTGCTTAACACTTGCAAGGGCCTTGAGCTTGAACACATTCCTAAGCTACCCTTACATGATCCCCACATATGGTTTGATCACGAAATAAGCCAATTAAAAACTACGGGAATCCTTACAATCTCCCCCTTTGGCTATTTCGTGACAAAACCACCACTCACATTGATTCCTCACATAAAAATAGAAACAACGGGATAACATAAATCTTCTACAATAAAAAGAGATAATGAACAAAATAAAATCTTCAATGCTCCAATCTCTTGTAGAACAACCAACCCTACAAAACAAGCATTACATTTTTAGAATTTAGGCACAACATTACAAAATATATGCAATGTATGATAAATGCAATGCTCCCCCTCAAAGTGTTATCTCCCCAAAGTGCACAATTGCAACACCAATTTGCATCTCCCCTTACCATATCCTACTCCCCCTTTTTGTCATGATATAGGCAAAGGAGTAGTCCCCAACCGGGTCACTCAAGGCAAAGAGAGATAGAAGCATGCAAGATATTTGCATATACATATAAGTCACTTTATGCATATCAATTAATTGAAGAGAAACAAGGAGATTTATTTGAGAAAATGTGTGAATCCAACATGCTTTGCATACAAGACATATAGCATTCAAGTCCAAAATACAATGGTATTTGGCAAAGCAAATGACAAAGGTTTCTAATTAGAATTCAAACCAATTTCACCAATGTCATGGGAAAAGCAAGGATATAGAGATTATTGATTTCAATTTAAGAGCAACTATATCCAACTTTATAAGTGAAACATGGCATGAGCGACTTTGCACCCTATTTGATTTTTCTGGATAAGATATCCGTATGATAGTAGCCATGTTCAACCAATAAAGAAAGAGAGACATTTGGAATGTAAATTCCTTTGAACGGATACAAGATCCTTTATTCATTTTGAGTCTCATAAGCTTTCACACAAGTTTTGCATTTTAAGAATATGCAATCATTAATTCATGCTTTTCATGTGAGCATGTTATATGAATTTCATGCTTTTTCATTTATCATTAGCATGTTATTTAAGAATCATCATGTCATGGAGATAACTATAGGTCATTCACATCATACTTCCTATGTAAATCTCCTAGTCCAAAAATGCATGTTTGAACATAAATATGACATGGATTGTAATCAAGCAAGGTTCACACTTATAGAATTTGAAAGCATATATACATATGTACAACCAAGCTTACTCAAGCAATCAAAAGAAGAGGCATAAGATATTTCAAATTTTTTGCAAGATACAAGATGCACAATAGCTCTCTTTGCTTAAGTTCCCCATATGGGGTCAATTATAGAACACATCACTCCACAAGACATATCCCAATAAATCTACTAAGAGTTTTAAATCGAGTAGCATCTAAGGGTTTAGTAAATAGGTCCGCAAGTTGATCATTAGTACCTACATGTTCAAGTACTATGCATTTATTTTCAACAAGCTCTCTAATGAAGTGATGGCGAATGTCAATATGCTTAGTTCTAGAATGTTGAACCGGATTCTTGGAAATATTAATAGCACTCATGTTATCACAAAAGAGAGTGAGAGTACCTTGGTTGAATCCGTAGTCTACTAGCATTTGCTCCATCCATATAAGTTGAGTGCATCCACTCCCCGCGGCTATGTACTCGTACTCGGCCTCGGCCGTGGACAAGGAAATCGAGTTTTGCTTCTTGCAAAACCAAGACACCAAGTTGTTGCCTAAAAAGAAGCAACCGCCCGATGTGCTCTTCCTATCATCACAATTTCCTGCCCAATCCGCATCACTATATCCTACAAGACTAGGATTAGTGTCAAATGAGTACCAAATCCCATAATTAGAAGTCCCATTCACAAATCGAATGACTCTCTTAACCGAAGAGAGATGGGACTCCTTGGGATCGAATTAGTACCTAGCACAAACTCCTACACTAAATGATATATCGGGCCTACTTGCGGTCAAATAGAGCAAGCTCCCTATCATGCCACGATATAAGGTTTGGTCCACACTTTTACCGCTAGCATCCTTGCTTAGCTTCAAAGTGGTGCTCATAGGAGTATCACAATGTTTGGCTTTTTCAAAACCAAACTTCTTCACTAGGTTTTTGGCATATTTGGCTTGGGATATGAAAATCCCATCATCTAGTTGCCTAATTTGCAAACCTAGGAAGTAACTAAGATCACCAACAAGACTCATCTCAAATTCATGAGACATGACATCAACAAATTGTTGGACTTTGGTGTTGTTGGTGGAGCCAAACACTATGTCATCAACATATATTTGAGCTATGAAAAGCTCATCATTGTCTCTCTTGATGAATAGTGTCTTGTCAACACTACCCCTTGTGTAGTTATTGTCAACAAGAAATTGAGTGAGGCGCTCATACCAAGCCCTCGGTGCTTGTTTCAACCTATATAGTGCCTTTTTGAGGCGATAGACATGGTTGGGGTGGTGAGCATCCACAAACCCCTTGGGTTGTTCAACAAACACTTCCTCTTGCAAGAAGCCATTGAGGAAGGCACTCTTGACGTCCATTTGGTGCAATTTGAACTTGTGCACACAAGAGATGGACAAGAGAAGCCTAATGGACTCTAAGTGGGCAACGGGAGCAAAAGTCTCCTCAAAGTCGATACCCTTAATTTGAGAGTACCCTTGTGCTACAAGTCTAGCCTTGTTCCGCACTATGTTGCCATCCTCATCGGATTTGTTCCTAAATATCCATTTGGTGCCTATGACATTAGTGGTCTTAGGCCTAGGAACTAGAGTCCAAACCTCATTTCTTTCGAATTGGTTTAGCTCTTCTTGCATAGCAAGAACCCAAAATTCATCATTTAAGGCTTCTTCAACCTTTTTGGGTTCAATTTGAGAGATGTAGCATGTATAGCTAATAAGATTAGCAAGTTGACGTCTAGTCCTAACACCCTCATTAACCTCTCCAATGATATCTTCTTTATCATGGAGTTTCCTAACCCATGGAGTGGGTTCTTTAGAGTCCAAGAGAGGAACTCTATCAATAGGTTGTGTGTCATCATTGTTGACATTAGATGTCCCAACATTAGGAGACACCACAACCTCCTCCAAAGGAGAAACATCACTAAAAATAACCTCCTCCTCATGATTATTTGACTTGAGCCTAGTATCATCAAAAACGACATTGGATGATTCCATAACACTTAGAGTCTTTAAATTGAAAACTCTATAGGCTCTACTATTCAAGGCATAGCCAATAAAAATACCCTCATCACTCTTAGCATCAAATTTGCCAAGTTGATCACGGTCATTCAAAATGTAGCATTTGCTTCCAAAAGTGTGGAAGTAGCTAACATTTGGCCTCTTGCCTTTCCATAACTCATAGGAGGTGTTTCTAGTACCGGGCCTTAGAAAAACTCTATTTCCTATATAGCAAGCCGTATTGATGGCTTCGGCCCATAGGTTCCTAGGGACATTGTTCCTAAGCAACATCACACGGGCCATCTCTTGAAGGACCCTATTTTTCCTCTCAACAACTCCATTTTGTTGAGGTGTCCTAGGAGCCGAAAACTCATGGGAGATGCCTAAACCATTACAAAAGGTTTCAAAAGTAGCATTCTCAAATTCCCTCCCATGGTCACTTCTAATCCATTTTATGCTTTTAATATTAGAGTTCATTTCATTTTGTATTTTATTACAAAGCATTTTAAACTTATCAAAAGTTTCGGATTTTTCTCTAAGAAAATATGTCCATGTGAACCTAGAGAAATCATCAATACAAACAAAAATGTATCTCTTTCCACCCAAACTTTCGGTTTGCATGGGACCCATGAGGTCCATGTGGAGAAGCTCAAGAGGCTCCTTGGTGGTGAGATACTTACCCTTTTTGTGCATGCTTTTAGTTTGCTTTCCTTGTTGGCAAGGTCCACAAACACCATTGGCTTTCTTCCCAAGCTTAGGGAGGCCACGCACACAATTGAACTTTCCAAGGGTCCGTAGATCCCTAAAGTTCATGTGGCCAAGTCTTTCATGCCACAATTCAATTTGCTCATCCATGGACACATGATTAGATACAATACTAGCTTCAAGACAATAACAATTGTCGCTAGATCTCATGCCCTTCAACAAGGTTTGTCCATCGGGTTTTAGGATAGAGCAATAATCTTTAGAAAACAAGACGAAATATCCTTCATCACTAAGATGTGAAATGCTTATTAAATTGGCTTTCAAGCCATCAACAAATAAAGCATTGGATAAGGAGGGTAATCCGGGAACGGAAATGGTTCCTTTCCCTACAACATTTCTTTTGGATCCATCACCAAAAGTGACATTTCCACCTTCCTCCATAACAAGAGTCTCGAAGAAACTCTTGTTTCCCGTCATGTGCCTAGAGCACCCACTATCCAAATACCAAAAATTAGAAGAATTTGCCTTCAAGGCTATTTGTGCAACATGGCAAACATTTTCATTCTTTCTAATCCACTTAGCAACAATTTTAGCTTTCTTAGTGGTCTTTGGTACATGTGCTCTACTATTCCTAGGATCATGCAAATCAATATTATCATTCCTAGAAACATGCATCTTGGCTCTATTCTTTCTCTTTTCAATCATGCTTTGTTTTCTACACAATTTAATATATTGAAAGCAATTTGGTCTAATGTGACCATCACAACCACAAAAGTGACAAATATGGATGAAAAAAGGAATCATACCTTGTCTTTGTGCACGTATGGAAGATCGTCCATGTCTTTGTGGATAAGTGGGTTCAATCCATCTTCGTTGTTGAACCGGTCTAGGTTGCTTCCAAGCTTAAGGTTGCATGATTGGTCTCTTTCCTTTGTGAGCCAATTTTGGAGGAGTGTTGGCTTGAGGGACCCTAGGGGGTTGAGCTTGAGATTGCCTTCTTGGCCCCATTTTCACTTGTGCATTAGAACATTGTCCTACTTCTAACTTCTTCCTAGGAAGTTGCACAATTGAAGTTTCTTCGTTCTTCAAGCTCTTGACAAACACGGTCTTGTTAAAGGTTGAGATTTTCTTGCCATCTTCATACCCAAGACCTCTCTTGTCACTTGGACTCTTTCCAACACCAAGTAAATGATCAAGCTTCTTGGTGCTAGAATCTATCCTAGCCAAAGACCCTTTAACTTCTACAAGTTCCCTCTTCAAGCCTTCTTCACTTCTCTTGGATAAGTCTAACTCCTTAATTAACTTATCCTCTCTCCTCTTCAATCTTTCCACTTGTTCACTTAAGTGGTCATTGTGAGCTGAAAGTTCAAGGTTCTCTTCTCTCAACCTCTCAATCTTTCTTGTGCTTTTAATTGCTAAATCATTGAACTCGGCATGGTATTTAGCAAGCACCTTTTGCTCCATAAATTTCTTTTTGGAAATAGAAGAGGAGTCACTTTCTACTTCACTAGAGTCAATTTCCTCTTGACTCATCTCCTCTTTTTCACTAGCACTTTTGCTCTTGTGAGAAGAGGCAAAAGTTAGGAAGTTAGCCATGAGCTTTTCTTCACTTGAAGACTCATCTTCCTCATTGGAGTCATCACTACTCCCACTCCAAGTGGCGGCCATCACTTTTCCCTTCTTCTTTTCATTGTGATTAGCACATTCGGGGGCAAAGTGACCAATCCCACCACATTCAAAGCATCGGACCCCTTTCCTTTCGGTCCTCTCTTGTCTAGGCTCAAACTTTTTGAAGGAACCTTTTTTCTTCAAGTCTTGTCCTCTTGACCCAAATCCCTTCTTCTTCTTGAACCCCATAACCTTATTAAACCTTTTCACAAATAAGGCAAGGTCTTCATCCGATTCATGCTTTGGCTCCTTTGCATCCTTAGATGCTTTCAAAGCTATTCCTTTAGACTTCTTAGGAGGAGTAGTGGTGCTAGGAGCCTTCTTAGACTCATATGCAAGGAGACGTCCAATTACCTCAATTGGCTTCATATCCATGTAGCCACTATTTTCTTCTATGGCCGTCACCTTTGATTCAAACCTATCGGGGAGAGATCTCATAATTTTTTGCTTGACTCTCCTATCCGAATACGGGTCTCTGAGTTGATGGCTTTGATTTACTATGTCCATCAATTTGATTTCGAAGTCATTGAAGCATTCATCCTCTCCCATCCTAAGTAACTCAAATTGAGTTTGGAGGACTTGAAGCTTGGACTCCTTCACCATCTCGGTTCCCTCATGTGCAACTTGAAGGATGTCCCATGCCACTTTTGCAATTTGAGTATTCTGAATAAGTTTGTACTGATTCTCATCCATTGCACACATGATGGCATGCATAGCCTTCCTATTCCACTTTGAAGCCTCAAACTCTTACGCGTTCCATTGCGCCTTAGGCTTCAAAACATCTTCTCCTCCACCCGCGGGAGTCATCATAGGGAGATCATATCCGTCTTCCACCGCCATCCATGCACGGTCGTGAATTTGGCATATGTAGGATTCCATCTTCCCTTTCCATTGGGAATAGTTCAAACCGGTAAGAAGTGGAGGCCTTGTGCTAGAAGCACCTTCGTTGCCACCACCATTTCTACCGTTTCCACTCATAGTGTTTATGAATGAATGAAATGAATGCAAATGTATGAATGATCAAAAATCACACAAAATGCAAAACACACCAAAAAGAGCAAGGATCACCTATGTATGTCTAGGAACCCGCTCTGATACCAATTGAAACTAAATATAGCACGGTGTGTATAAAACTATCTAGAGAGGGGGTGAATAGATTTTAAGCTTATTACCCAATTTTTCGTATAAGTTAAAATTACGAATTTACCCCTAAATAGATAAAGCAATAAATCAAGTAAAATATACGGAAATTAAATAAAACTTGATTTTTACGTGGAAACCCTCACGGGAAAAACCACGGGCTAGTAAGTAAGCCACACTCGAACCTCGAATCCACTAAATGTGTAAACGATTACAACCTAATCCCGGAAGTAATCACACACCTACCTAATCCCGGTATGAGTGAACCTAGTCCAATTTGCTTGCGATCTAAGCAACTTAATCCCGGATGCTACACACAAGACTTACTTTCTCTAGAAGAGAATAACAACCCTAAGTGAATATATGAATATCCAAATGCAACATAGAGCAAGGGAAACCATATATGCTTATCTAAGATGATGAATTTGCAATTAAGAACAATCCTAGATATCAAAACTAAATGACATGTCAATTAGTTTAGCTAATCAATATTAAGCACAAAACCTAATTTGCTAGCACAATACAACTTCTCAAACATACATCATACTAATCTCAATCTTGTATCCAAAGCATACAAAATAACATACAACTAATTAATTGAGATTGCTAGATAAGAGAAACACAAAATATGTAAGATATTAGTGAAAAGCTTACCAAGCAAAGTATGATGAAGAATCCATGCTAGATGACATCTAGATGATCAAAGATGATGCTAGATGATGATTGATGATCATGAAAAAGTGTTTGAGTAATTAAAAATGAGTTCTTTGTGTATTTTTCTTGTCTTGAAAAATATCCTAAGTATGAAGCTTGAATATGAACTCTCTTAAATGACCTAAAATCAAGTTAGCATATATATATGGGTCATAAGTGAAGTGAGGTCGTTTTGAAAACGAGTCAGAAAATTGCTCTGTGCGCTGGTGGACTTGCGCTGGATGACAGGCGCACGACCAGCGCACAAGCACATTTTTGCAAGGGCGCTTGACGACACGCGCTCACACAGGCGCCAGACCAGCGGCACGCCACTGGGCGATTAGCGTTAGTGATCTTGCACTGGTGTGGACCAGCGCACGACCAGCGACAGACCACTGGGTGATCTGCGCTGGTGGGCCTGCGCTGGTGGACCAGCGCACGACTAGCGGCAGACCACTGGGCGGTCTGCGCTGGTGAGCTGCGCTGGTCTAGCGCTTGAGGACCAGCGCACAGCCCACACCTTTGAACCCCACAAGAAATCATGCAAGGGGTAAAAAGGTAAATTAAAATGCATCATAAAAGCCTAAATGCTATGACATATAATCACAAGATGCAATCAAAATAACAAGCAAGAAGAGATGTTAATTGAACATTAATGCACAACCATAAGCACCATAACATACAAGGAATAAACATATGCATGAGTTGTGAGTGTGTGCAACTATCTCTTCAAGACAAGTAAGCACTTAGAGTATTACCTTTGGAGTGCTTAACACTTGCAAGGGCCTTGAGCTTGAACACACTCCTAAGCTACCCTTACATGATCCCCACATATGGTTTGATCACGAAATAAGCCAATTAAAAACTACGGGAATCCTTACATCACCCATGTCACACTCGACATCCAGAGTGCCGTTAGGCAACCCCATCACTTTTTCAAAGTCGGACTCCCTCATTGGAATCGACTTTCCATGTAGCACAATTTCCTTTGTCTCCGGTGCAATGGATTTTAGCAACATCTCGCATAAAGGGAGGTGGAACACAAGGCAATTAATGTTCAACAACACCCAAAATCCCATATCTTCAATGCATTTTCGCTGTTTTGTAGTCAAGCCTTTTACAATTTCGGTGAAATTTTTTGGGCTGCACATAGTATGCAATTCAGTTTCGGTTACTACAATGGAGGACATTGTTATAGGGGTTCGAAAGTGTGAAGATTTTTCGGTTTTGAGAGTGGGGGTGAAGAGATGAATAGATGAAGAGATGAGTAAATGAACATATGAATAGATGAAGATACGAACAAATCAGTAAATGAACATATTAAGCTTTTTCGGTTTTCAGAGTGGGGGTGAGATGAACAGATAAATAGATGAACAGTTGAACAAAACAAATGAGTAAATGAACATATGAAGGGATGAAGATACGAACAAATCAGTAAAAGTATGTCATTAATTAGCAGTCATGCATGGGTGGGCGGCTGTTTATTTTATTAAGATTAGCCAATTGGGTGAGGAACGTATGGATATCTCTTACGTTATTCCATGCATTCCTTGGAGGCTATTAATCATAACATACACGTTACTCTATGCAAAATTTGTAGACAAATATATCGTATAATGAAGAATATTTAGTGGTGATCTAACTTCTAATTTCGAATATTATTGAAAACCGTGGATTTTGACAGTATTTATGTATCAAACACGACTGTGGTGTGTACGTACGACCGTAAATATATATGTGATTACTATAACCATAACATGATCACTCTATGATTATATCAGCTACGTTCATAGTCAAAATTTCAAAAAAATAAAATGAAACTGATGTATGTTTGATCGAATATACAGTATTGTGATCACTTTTATTTGTGACCGTAATGTGATCGCAAATAAATAATAATGATCAATTATAAATAATTGTGTTCACTTGGATTTGAAACCATATTGTGATCACATATAACAAATAATGATCAAATATAAATAATTCTGTTCACATGGATTTGTAACTTTATTGTTATTTTACATAGACCAAATCATAACACAACTTTTGACTTGTAAACAGTAAAAGGTGTGTACATATGAAAATAATACGATAATGTGATCACTCTATTCATTAAGCGTATTTGAGTTAATTAACAAATCCAAATATTGTTTACAGGTTCGATAGAATAAACACAGGATTCGTAAATATATTAGGCATGCATACGAGGTCTTCATAAATTCATCATGCATGCATGACAGGTTTGGCCAATAAGGCTGAGTTTTAATTTTGATATTCAAAAAAGCATTCATTGCTTTCTAAATTTGAAATCCAATTAATGCGTTTCAAATTTAAAAAGAAGAGATTAATGCCTTGGGAAACAGAAAGATGTGTCATTAATTTGAATTGGAGAGATCAAATGGTGACCGGCTGCATGGGTTTAAAGGTGGACAGCAGGTTAACGGGTCATGTGCCAAGCATGTGTTTTTTAAAATTGTATGGTATCATGTTGCACTCAAGGGCAGCCCATATATATATTCTTACTTAGAAGTTATTTTATTGCTTTGATTGGGAAGGCTATATGTGATTAATATGTTGTCATTTCATTTTTTTTATGTCAACAATTGATGTAACAGGGATAAGCAGCTTGTCTAGTAGGTTTTTGTTTATGTTATTATGTTCAGTTGGGGTGATTGATTTTCCTTTGTTTCTTGTTTTTTGTATAAGATTTTCGTATCAGTGCTTAAGTGTCCGCAGTTGATGTTGAAATTCATTCTTTTAGGTTGTTTCTAGAGCAGGAATTCAGTGTTTTCCTGCAGAGCGTTGGGAGAAAAAACGTGTGAATTCTGTAGGGAGAGATTATCAACAACTGAGCTTTGATGATAACAGTGTACATGAGGAGCCGCTTTGGTTAAGTCTCGTTAAGTAAGGTATCTGGTATTGCAGTTGTTAATGGAAATATTCATAATTTCAAACTCATTTATCAAAATCATAGTTTGTGGAATGGTGTAAAATTTGGATGAAATTGTTTATATCTGTTACCGTTGTTTCATCTTTGTTTTCAGTGGCTTGAAATTTGTATTTACATTTCTAGTTAAGTAGCTTAGTCAGCTAAAGTACCCAGAGTGGCCTAGCTTTCAAAGCACGGTAAGTAGTATCGTTAATTTAAGGTTTTTGTCATTGTTTTAAACCTACGATTTCTATGTATTTGAGTTGATTACTACAATCAAATTAAATATATCTATATATCCGAAACAAAATATACATACATGACATATCCAAATGTTTCGTACTGCATGTTTGAGTTATCTATGTATATGTATGATGTGCCATTTCTAGTTGAATTTTGGGTTAAATTATGAGGTGACTGCTATTTTGTAGTAGTAATTCTAGGTATTCCTTGTTTCTATTGTGCAGCTGAAGACTGCTACTCTCACTCTTGTTCTTGTAGCGCACACTGCTCATTGTTGCACTATCATCAAGTCTATCTGCGAAGGATGACACTAGTTATGATGGTAATGTTTTCATAAATACTCAATCTGTTTATAGTCAGTTATGAAGGTATTTATGTTGTTATTGTGAGTACAGTTGCATATAGTGTTCTGGATACCTCCTTTATGTGATTCTTACTTAGATCATCGATTTATTGTAGTGCTCTTGAATTTTCTTGGTTGGATTCATTTAATTCCATTTGGTATTTCTAACACCCAAGTCAATATATTATTGGTTTGATGTTAAAATCTTGAAATCGAACTCTGTCACTCTCTTTTGCTTCCGGCTTTCAATTTCCTGCTTCAATTTCCATCCTTTGTTTTGTTAGGTTGATGAGCAGTTTTCTTATATATATATTTCTTGTGATTGTTGTACAGATTCATTTTAGTATGACCAACCGATCGATTAAGCTCGCACAATTGGTGGGGTTGTAGGAAGTATAATTGCATGGCCTAAAATTTATATTTGGTTATTGTAGTTAGCATAAGTTTGGATATGATATGGAAACGGAGTTAGAATTTTGGAATATAGTATAATTCAAAAGTTTGGTTTATTTATAATTTTGTTTGAAAATATTGTATTGCAATTTGGTTATTTCAGAAAATATTGGTTTTAGGACTTTTGTCTATAATCATCATATCAAGTTGTTGTTTGAAACTTGTAACAACAAGCACCCTAAGTTGCAGAACTATATATGCTTTTAACAACATGCACCTTAAATTGTAGAACTTTATATTTGCCGAAACTGAACTGGATATGACACAAGCTCTTTGTCCTTCACCTGCTAGGATTATATGCTTTGAATTTGAATGGTAAGATCCTATAAGATTTTTTTAACTTTATAATTAATATACTCTTAGAAGATTTTATGAGCAATATATTCTTAGCAGATTTTATGTCCTTGATATGATTTTCCACTAAGTTTCTTAGTCATCCAATAAATTTAATGAGAGAAAGTAGCAATAATTGAAAAATGTCTATTGATAATATCGTGAAGATGACGCATTTACTAGAAAACTTGGCAAAGGATTATATCATAATACAATGTCATGATTGCAAACAATTCAACATAAACATGGACGACTCAAGGAAATTAAGTGTCGAGGATTAAAACTAAAGAAAACAAGTACTACAGTTCCAACAAACACAGATACTATCTTACATCATGGCCTGTGAGTGCTTGCCATAAATGTTGCTTTGATTTTTATGAGTCTACTTATTACATCTCTTATGTTGATCCTATTCTCGGGTAAATTTGTGGTACAATCCATGGCTAAACTTAAGATAGATAATACACATTGTTCCCTTGCTGAAAAATAACCATCCTCTCTTTGTAGTAAATCGCTATCTGCAACATCCACGATCGAACGATTTAACGAGTCACTAACCCAATCTCTCAAGCTCATTTCTCCAATAAAAGTTTCATCTGTCGGCTTCTTCTTTGTAAATGTCTCCATCAACATAATACCGTAGCTATAAACATCACCTTTTTAAGATACCCTTCCTTCACTTCCATACTCTGAATTGACATAATCGAATTCAATATTGAAAATATTTATATCAAAAATAAAGGGAGCTATAAAATGAATAACAAAATCTAATGGAATTTTACCTGGTGCCATATAACCAATTGTGGCAAGGGTTTGTGTTTGTGTCATAGAATCTTCTTCACCTAACAACTTTGTAATGCCAAAATCACTCAAGTGTCCAACCATGCTTTGGTCCAATAGTACGTTGCTCGGCTTGATGTCACAATGAACTATAGGGACTGAATAACCAAAGTGAAGATACTCCAAAGCTGATGCCACATCTATCAATATATTCAACCTCTGTAATATGTCCAAAAAGTATTCCTCAGAATATAAGCACTTTTCAAGGCTCCCGTTAGGCATGTACTCCAGCACCAAAGCTTTAAGATCGTCATTTGTACAACAACTGATAATCTTGACAAGGTTTCGATGACGGATACCACTAAGCACTTCACATTCAACATTGAAACTCCTAAGTGCTCTTTCCATTTGCACGTGGAACACCTTTACTGCAATTTCCATCCCATCTAAAAGTCTCCCTCTGAAAACCGAACCAAAGCTCCCTTTGCCAAGTAGATTGCTGTCATTAAATCCATTTGTTGCTTGAACAAGTTCTGGATAAGAAATTCTTCTCCATATTGCTCGTTGTGGCAAATCAACATCGTTATTATTAGCTAGTTGTGATCTCATCCTCGTTCGATATACTCTCAACATAATGATCAATGTCAAGCAGACAATAAATATTAGCGGCAAAGTAATGGCTAAGACAACCGTGATCCTAGATTTTGGATGAGTGGTTGTTTTGCAGGAGGGGACTTGTAGTCTTGGCAAACCACAAAGTGCAAGGTTCATCATAAAAGATTTAGCAGAGAAATTTGCAAAAGGTCCTTTTGTTGGAATTTTTCCCTCTAATCGATTGAAAGACAAGTTGAGATATTTGAGGTATGATAGTGCCTCCAACGATTCAGGAATAACTCCAGAAAGATTATTATTGGACAAATCCAAAGACTCCAAGCTTATTAAGCCCCCAAATGATTTCGGAATTGGGCCTTGTAAGCTATTATATTCTAAAGAAAGAAGTTGTAGATTTTGTATGCTTCCAATTGTGGTTGGGATGTCACCATTTAAATGATTATGTGACAAATCTACACTTATGACAACCTTTAAATTTCCAAAGTCTAATGGAAGAGTTCCAATTAGAGAGTTTGATGACAAGTTAATTTCCAAGATGTCTTTAAGTTTCCAAAGAGACGAGGGTATAATAGAAGTTAACTCATTGGAGCCTAACGAGAAGAGCCTTAGATTAGTAAGATTACCAAAACATGCAGGTATGGCTCCAGAAAGCTTATTACTATGCAAGTACAACTCAACCAGGTTATTTAATTGGCAAATATCATTTGGGATGGATCCTTCTAGATTGTTATATCGAATGTACAATGCTTGAAGTTTCTGCATGTTTCCAAGTGTAACAAGAATTGATCCTGTCAATTCATTTTCACTCAAGTACAGAGCCATCAAGTTTTTCAGACCACTAATTTCTTGGGGAATGTTTCCAGTGATGTTGCAACCTTCCATATAAAGTGATTCCAACAAAATAGAAAGGTTTCCTATAGAAGTTGGAAGGAAGCCATTTAGAGGATTATCTGATAAAGACAATGTTCCTAAATTCTTGCAATTTGTGAAAGAGGTAAGGAAGCTCAAATCTGGAGTAGAAGATGTGAAGGAATTTATTCCTAAGTTGAGATACTCAAGACTTGTTAAACTATTGCCTATTGTGCTTGGAATAAAGCCTGAGAATGAGTTATCTCCAATATCTAGAAATTGGAGCTTGGAAGCATTGGTGATGAAGCTTGGAAATTTCCCACTTAAATTATTAAATCTAAGATTGAAATACTCAACATTTGGAAGCCCAAAGCCAATAATTGATGGAAGGCTTCCCGAGAGTGTGTTGTTGTGAAGCGTAAGCCGTTTCAATGTTGAAATGTTGAAAACTGTAGCTGGAATGTGGCCAACTAGGTTGCTGTATTCAAGTCCCAATACCTCTAGATTAGGAAGATTACCAATTTCATAAGGTATCTCACCTGCATTTGAATTGTGAAGCATATTTTATTGAATCTACCGCAAAAAATAAAATTCTAGTGAATACTGTTGATTGATTAAATAAGGTACCTACCAATTATGTTGTTACCACCTAGAGCTAGTCCTTCTAACTTGGTCAAGTTTCCGATATTCCTTGGTATGCGTCCTCTGAACTGATTATAGGATAGAGAAACAACGGTAAGCTCTCTGCATTGCCACAAATTGTATGGGATTGTACCCGTGATTTGATTCTCAGACAACAGCAATTTTTTAAGGACAGCTGCTTGATGATGATGTGAACACATGTTTTGAGGGAGGTCACCTGTCAAACTATTATTTGAAAAATTAATTTGCCACAAAGAAGAAATGTTGAAAAGAAGTGAAGAAATCTGCCCTGTTAATAGGACATTGTCTAGTAGCATTAGTCTCTCCAATTCTACAAGATTCCCCAGCTCCTTTGGAATTTCTCCTATAAAAGAACACTCTCATCAAATCCTCTTGTTCATTAACTGAAAAGCAACAACTAATTATTAGTCTATAATTACCTTCAAGTTTGTTGTCACCAATTGATAGAGTCTTCAACTTAGTCAAGTTGCCAATTTCTTTTGGTATGCCTCCTCTGAAGTTGTTAGAGGACAAGTTCAAAAATTGCAGCTGCTTGCACTCTGATATAAAGGATGGCAATTCTCCCTCAAACAAGTTTTCAGACAAATCAAGTGACATCAAATTAAGTCCACCGCCAGACACATTGACCATTGACAAGAGCCGATTGTGTTTGAGTCTAAGCTCTTGCAATGAAGATATGTTGAAGATGGAGGACGGTACATTACCCGAAAGCTGGTTATAATTGAAATTAATGTATTTCAATCGACGTAAACGAGCCAACTCGTAAGGAAGAGAACCGTAAAAGTTGTTGTCATTGATGGCTAGCAAAGCAAGGAAAGAAAGATTTCCTAGTTGTGGTGGAATGGTCCCTGTTAGACCAAGATAAGAAATATTCAAGGCTGTGACTCTATGGTGACGAACACCACAGGTGACACCAATCCAATTACAGGCAGAGGTACTCGTGGACCAATTTTTAGCCAACAAAGTATCTGGATCATGTGTTATACGAGCTTTCAAAGCAAGAAGAGCATTTTCATCTGTGGTAATGTTTTTGGTTGATAATGATGAGCTAGAAGTAAGGGAATGAAGTAAGAAGAAAACTATGAACAAACGAAGAGTTTGATCTTTTGCCATGAGAGATGAATTCTCCTAATTAATTTGATGACAAACAAGTAGATATATATAGGTATAAATAATAATGCAAAGTAGTGACTTCAGTCTCTTCACTTTCCATTTTCACTGTACGATTTCATGTCCACAACAAACGTACACCACAAGTCTTGGGTTGGATTTTGAGTATACGGTAAGATAATTATGAAACAAATAACTGAAGACTGGTGATGACACACAAACAAATTTGTTAGCTTTAAAATGTGAAATCACTTTGTTGCTTTTTGGTTTTTAGAAATTTGAAAGCAAGAATATTGACTAAGAAATCTGCCGTCTTGACTGGAACAATTATGATCAGTCAATGCAGAGGAAGACGACTTGTTGTTAGTGGTGGACCTGGTGGTGGTGGTGGGGGGTTGCATTGAAACGGGCCCTATCTTATAAAATTTATATTGAATTAGAGTGAGCTGAGTCAACGTAAGTCAATGAAGTCAATGGTGAATGGTCATCAGCCAACGCAAATGTGGGACCCAGTTTTTGTGGGAACGTGGAAAGAATAAAGAAGCAATTATTGTACCTTTTTTTTCAACAAACAATTTTTTTCAAAAAAAGTACTTCTTTCAAAAGCTATTAAGCACTTCCCAGGAAGCTACTTGTAGTAAAGCTCAAGTCAGTCATCAAAATGATCATCAGCTGGTGGACCAAATGAATTCATGAATCTAGTTAGTAGTCAAGTCGTCGTCTTCTTCTTCTTCTTGTACTCTTGTAGTGTAAGATCAATACTGATCGTTTATTGACAAGATGAGATTGGTCTGGCGGTATACTCCATTACTCCTCACACTTATGTTATGAGGTTGTGGGTTCGAGTATCTTCCTTTCTTTAAAAACCCCCCGAATTATATGTAATAATATTTAAAAAAAAAAAAAAAAGAAGCTTATTTATCAAGAAATGACCCAAAATAATATTTAAGAACATTGATACACCCTTTACATACTGATGGACTTGTCTTAATAATAGTACTTAAGCATCATGTTGGAACGACGGGTTTGACATGTGATCCGATAATAGTATTTAAGCACTGTAATACATGTGAATCAAAACTAGGAAATTAATTGCTCCAGTCAATATGGCATATTGAACACTTATATTTTGAGTTTGTGTTGAACACTATATATATATATATATATATATATATAATTTCCAATGAGGACTTTTTAAAATGCACAGTTTAAGCACATTTGATGAAATTTAATCGAATATATTGAATCTTGATTTTATTTTTTGTATGGATGATAAAAACATTGAAATACATTTCTGGAAAAAAATTAAATAAAATTCAGGTCCAATAACTAATTTTTTCGACTGTACATTAATGTACATTAAATTTAAATTATTTTATATATTTAAAAATTTATATACATGTAATGGTATTTTTTTTAATTAAAATGAGCATTTGTTGTGCTAAATTTGGCAAATGATATACTATGTGTCAAACTTGGTAAGTCAATCTCTTGCTCAACGGAGAAGGCAGAATCATGCGAGATGGGTGCCTCCTGTGGGTTCGAATCTGAAGTTTAACGTTGATGGATCAGCGAGAGGGAAGCCAGGCCCGGCTGGTATTGGGGGAATCTTACGGAACTGGGAAGGCCTCTCGTTATGTCGTTTCTCCATCGCGGTTGGCATTCAGAGTTCGAATATGGCAGAGATTCTTGCTATACGGAAAGCTTGTGAGCTATGTGGGTCGATTCCTAGATTTGCTGGCAGGAAAATTCAAATTGTGAGTGACTCCTCTGTGGCTGTTTCTTGGGTCAATAGTGCTGACAATTTCGGAAGTTTGCCTCATGTTCAGATCATTTATGATATAAGAGGCTTTCTATAGAGATTCAATGGTTTGTCGGTTGTGCACAATCTAAGGGCTTCCAATGACGCGGCGGATGCCCTTGCGAAGTTAGCCTCCGGTGGCGGAGCGGACAGTATTGTTTGGGAGGTTATTTAACAGTTTTTTTTTCTTTTTTCCTTTTCCTATCAAAGTCCAGCGACAGGGGTGCAGTTGTAACCTCTGTCGCAGTCCTTTGATGTTGTTGGTGCTTTGCCTTGTTTCTTGCTGTTTTCTTTTGGCCCTGGCCGGTAATAAAGCTTGCTTTCTTTCAAAAAAAAAAATTTGGCACAAAGGAAAGAATTATGAAACAGTAAGGAAAATAATTAAAGATAGGCAGGTTGACTCACTTGGGAACTTGACGCGGTCTTTGTTTGAAATTAATGGATGAAGAAAATAAAAAAGCAAATGGAAAAGCAGCACTAATTATTTTCTAAAAACATAATGAAATCACTTTTATGCTTTTATGGTTTTTGTAGCACTAATAAAATTAATGGATGAGTACACTAAAAAAAACAAAAGCAGCACTAATAAGTAATAGTGATTATGCTATTTTTATTGTTTTATTAATTTAAATTATAAAAGTAAACACTTAAAATTAGTGCATTCATAGAATAGTTACAGATAAAATAGAATTTGATTGAAATATCATTAATATACATTAAATTTTAATTATTTTAAATATTTAGTATAAATATATATATAATATTTTTTTAATTAAAAAAAGTATTTATTGATATGCTAAATTTGGTATATGCTATACTGTGTGCCAAATTTGGTATGTCAAATTTTGGCACAAAGGAAAGAATTATGAAAAAGTAAAGAAAATAATTGAATACTGGCATGTTGACTCAAAAGGGAACTTGATGTGGTATTTGTTAGAAATTAATAGATGAATACACTAAAAAGGCAAAAGCCACACTAATAAGTAATAGTGAATATTATATTTTTATTGTATTATTAATTAAAATTATAAAAGTAAACACTTATGGTTAATGTATTCATAGAATAGTAGTAGATGAAAAAGATTTTGATTAAAATATCATTAATGTACAATAAATTTAAATTATTTTAAATATTTATAAATATATATATATATATATATATATAATGATATTTTTTTAATTAAAATGAGCATTTTTTACTGTGCTAAATTTGGTATATGCTATGCGGTGTACCAAATTTTGTATGTCAAATTTGGGACAAAGGGAAGAATTATGAAACGGTGAAGAAAATATTTGAAGACTGGCATGTTGACTCAAAAGGGAACTTGACGTGGTATTTGTTTGAAATTAATAGATGAATACACTAAAAAGGCAAAAGCCACACTAATAAGTAATAGTGAATATTCTATTTTTGTTGTATTATTAATTAAAATTATAAAAGTAAACACTTATGATTACTACATTCATAGAATAGTAGCAGATGAAAAAGATTTTGATTAAAATATCATTAATGCATAATAAATTTAAATTATTTTAAATATTTATAAATATATATATAATGATATTTTTTTTAATTAAAATGAGCATTTTTTGCTGTTTAAAATTTGGTATATTCTATACGGTGTGCTAAATTTGGTATGTCAAATTTGGGACAAAGGGAAGAATTATGAAACGATGAAGAAAATAATTGAAGACTGGCATGTTGACTGATAAGGGAACTTGACACGGTCTTTGATTGAAATTAATGGATGAATACAATAAAAAAGCAAAAGCAGCACTAATAAGTAATAGTGAATATGCTAGTTTTATCGTTTTATTAATTAAAATTATAAAAGTAAATACTTACAGTTAATGCATTAATAGAATAGCAGCAAATGAAATAGATTTTGATTGAAATATCATTAATATACAATAAATTTAAATTATTTTAAATATTTAAGAAATATATATAATGATATTTTTTTAATTAAAAGGAGCATTTTTTGCTGTACTAAATTTGGCATATGTTATACTGTGTGCATACAAAATTTGGGACAAAGGGAAAAATTATGAAATGGTGAAGAAAATAATTGAAGACGAGCATGTTGACTCACAAGGGAACTTGACACGGTCTTTGATTGAAATTAATGGATGAATACAATAAAAAAGCAAAAGCAGCACTAATAAGTAATAGTGAATATGCTATTTTTATCGTTTTATTAATTAAAATTATAAAAGTAAACACTTACGATTAATGCATTCATAGAATAGTAGCAGATAGATTTTGATTGAAATATCATTAATATACATTAAATTTAAATTATTCAAAAATTTTAAAACATATATATAATTGTATTTTTTTAATTAAAAAGAGCATTTATTGCTTTACTAAATTTGACATGTGTTATACCGTGTCAAATTTGGCACAAAGGAAAGAATTATGAGGGAAGAAAATAATTGAAGACTGGTCTGTTGACTCACAAGGGAACTTGACGCTGTCTTTTATTGAAATTAATGGATGAATAAACTAAAAAAGCAAAAGCAGCACTGATAAGTAATAGTGAATGGAGAAAATAATAGTGAGAATGAGGTGAGGTGAGGTGAGAAGAGGATCTTTGTCCATAGTGAATATACTATTTTAATTATTTTATTAATTAAAATTAGAAGAGTAAACACTTATGATTAATGCATTCACATAATAGTAGCAGGTGAAATAGATTTTGATTGAAATATCATTAGTGTACAATAAATTTAAATTATTAAAATATTTAAAAATATATATAAATATATATAATGATATTTTTTTAATTAAAATGACCATTTTTTGTTTTGCTAAATTTGGTATATGCTATACGATGCCAAATTTGATATGTCAAATTTGGAACAAAGGGAAGAATTATGAAACAGTAAAGAAAATAATTGAAGACTGGCATGTTGACTCACAAGAAAACTTCACGCGATCATTGATTGAAATTAATGGATGAATATAATGAAAAAGCAAAAGCTGCACTAATAAGTAATAGTGATTATGCTTTTTTTTTTTTTAATTTTTATTGTTTTGTTAATTAAAATTATAAAATTAAAACTTATGATTAATGCTTTCATAGATTAATAGCTAATGAAATAAATTTCGATTGAAATATCTTTAATGTTCAATAAATTTAAATTATTTTAAATATTTAAAAAATACATATAATGGTATTTTTTTTTATAAATAAAATGAGCAATTAGAGGTCGCTTGTTTTTTCCACTTAAAACTTAATGGGTCTGAATTGAACTCATTAAGTTGTTTTGTTTATTTTTTTAAGTGGTCAAACAACTTAAAAATATCTAAAAACAACTTTAATAAAAAGTAAGAAATCCTGACCTTTAACTTAATTCAAAATCACTGAATTATAATTAAAATATTTTCTTCCAAGTCTATCCTCCAAAAAAAGATATATTTCTAAATTTATCTTAATTTGATATGGTGTAAAATTCTTTCTTTTAATATATTTCTTATTTTAAAAGGCTTTTAGAAAGAAAGAAAAAAAAAAAAAAAACCCTAATCACTTCTCATATTGAAATCGTCCTGGGATTAAACAATTGAATTTCTCTTCTACAAAATCCTGGTAAGAACTCTTTAATTTTTTAATTTTTTTTAATTTTTTTTTATCTACGTATAGTGGTGAAAAAAATTGTCTATCATATTATGGTATTTGTTATCGTTATTTTATAATGATATATTGTTTTCTTCAGTAATCCAATTGTTTTTCCTGCACATATCTTGATATATATATGTATGTATCGGTGTATATAATTTAGGGATCAATTTCAAAAAAAAAAAAATTTGTTTTTTGTTGCATATGATCTAGAAAACAAAAAAATAAATAAATAAATAATGATTTCTAGAATTATATACTGGATATTTGGATAATATGTAAAATTGAACTTGAACCTTTTTTTTTTTTTTTTTTTACAATAAATTGAACTTAAACTTTGTTTGCAGAATAACATACATAATTATATTCCTGTATGAATTTTTTGTGTTGTTAAATTAAACTTTGTTTGCGAAAGAACAAGTAAAATCTTATAAAGAGTGTTTCATGTTAAATTACTTCTTTTAATTAGTATGTGTATAGATGTAAAATTACTTTTTTTCAGAAAATTTTATTTTTAAAAAACAAACATGTTGACAGTACATTCAGACATGAGAAAGAAAAAAAAAAAAAACAAACATGTCATTCAGATTCAGATTTCAGTCACTATTCAGTCTTCAGTAAAATTCAGAACTATTCAGTCTGCAGACAAAAAAACAAACGACCCCAGTGTTGTGCTAAATTTGGCATATACTATACTGTGTACCAAATTTGGTAAGTGAAATTTGGCACAAGGGGAAGAATTACGAAAGAGCGAAAAAATAATTTAAGACTGGCCAGTTGACTCACGAGGGAACTTGACGCAATCTTTGACTGAAATTAATGGTTGAATACACTAAAAAAAAAAAACAATAGCAGCACTAATAAGTAATAGTAATTATGCTATTTTTATAGTTTTATTAATTAAAATTATAAAAGTAAATACTTACAATTAGTGCATTCATGGAATAGTTGCAAATGAAATAGATTTTGATCTAAATATCCTTAATTTATATTAAATTTAAATTATTATAATATGATTTTTTTTTTTAGTTCAAAGGAAGTATTTACGGATGTGCTAAATTTGGCATATGCTATACTGTGTATCAAATTTGGTATGTCAAATTTGGCACAAAGGGAAGAATTATGAAATAGTGAAGAAAATAATTGAAGACTGGCTTGTTCACTCACAAAGGAACTTGACGTTGTATTTGTTTGAAATTAATAGATGAATACACTAAAAAAGCAAAAGCAGCACTAATAAGTAATAGTGAATATAATATTTTTATTGTTTTATTAATTAAAATTCTAAAAGTAAATACTTATGATTAATACATTCATAGAATAGTAACGGATGAAAAAGATTTTAATTGAAATATCATTAATTTACATTAAATTAAATTATTTTAAATATTTAAAAATTAATATATATATATATATATATATATATATATAATGGTATTTTTTTTTTTTTAAATGAGCATTTGCTATGCTAAATTTGACAAACGATATACTGTGTGTCAAATTTGGTATGTCAAATTTGGCACAAAGGGAAGAATTATGAAAAAGTGAATAAAAAAATTAAAGACATGCATGTTGACTCACAAGGGAAATTGACACGGGCTTTGCTTGAAATTAATGGATGAAGACAATAAAAAAGCAAATGCAAAAGCAGCACTAGTTATTTTCTAAAAACATAATGAAATCACTTTTATGCTTTTATGGTTTTTGTAGCACTAATAAAATTAATGGATGAGTACACTAAAAAAACAAAAGTAGCACTAATAAGTAATAGTGATTATGCTATTTTTATTGTTTTCTAATTAAAATTATAAAAGTAAACACTTATGATTAATGCATTCATAGAATAGCAGCAGATGAAATTTATTTTGATTGAAATATCATTAATATACATTAAATTTAAATTATTTAAAATATTTAAAAAATATATGCAACGGTATTTTTTTTAATTAAAATGAGCATTTATTGTTGTGTTAAACATGTGCTATAATGTGTGTCAAATTTGGTAAATTAAATTTGGCGCAAAGTAAAGAATTATGAAATAGTGAAGAAACTAATCGAAGACTGACCTGTTGACGCACTAGGGAACTTGAAGCGGTCTTTTATTGAAATTAATGGATGAATAAACTAAAAAAGCAAAAGCAGCACTAATAAGTAATAGTGAATATACTACTTTTATTATTTTATTAATTAAAATTATAAAAGTAAACACTTATAATTAATGTATTCATAGAATAGTAGCAGATGAAAAATATTTTGGTTGAAATATCATTAATATACATTAAATTTAAATTATTTAAAATATTTAAAATTTTATATGATGATATTTTTTAATTAAAAGTAGCGTTTATTGCTGTGCTAAATTTGGCATACACTGTACTATTTGCTAAATTTGGTGTGTCAAATTTGGAACAAAGGAAAGAATTATGAAACATTGAAGAAAAAAATTGAAGACTAGCATGTTGACTCACAAGGGAACTTGACATGGTCTTTGATTGAAATTAACAGATGAATACAATAAAAAAGCAAAAGCAACACTAATAAGTAATAGTGAATATGCTATTTTTATCGTTTTATTAATTAAAATTATAAAAGTAAATACTTTCGATTAATGCATTCATAGAATAGTAGCAGATGAAATAGATTTTGATTGAAATATCATTAATATACATTAAATTTAAATTATTCAAAAATTTTAAAACATATATATAATGGTATTTTTTTTTTTAATTAAAAAGTGCATTTATTACTTTGCTAAATTTGACATGTGCTATACTGGGTGCCAAATTTGGTATGTCAAATTTGGCACAAAGGAAAGAATTATGAAACAGGGAAGAAAATAATTGAAGACTAGCATGTTGACTCAAAAGGGAACTTGACGCGATCTTTTATTGAAATTAATGGATGAATAAACTAAAAAAGCAAAAGCAGCACTAATAAGTAATAGTGAATGGAGAAAATAATAGTGAAGATGAGGTAAAGTGAGGAGAGGATCCTTGTCCATAGTGAATATACTATTTTAATTATTTTATGAATTAAAATTATAAAAGTAAACACTTAAGATTAGTGCATTCATAGAATAGTAGCTGATGAAATAAATTTCGATTGAAATATCATTAATGTACATTAAATTTAAATTATTTAAAATATTTAAAATATATATATATGATTTTTAAAAAAAATTTAAAATGAGCGTTTTTTACTGTGCTAAATTTGACATATGCTATACTGTGTGCCAATTTTGGTATGTTAAATTTGGAACAAAGGGAAAAATTATGAAACGGTGAAGACAATAAATGAACACTAGCATGTTGACTCACAAGGGAACTTGACGCGGTCTTTGAATGAAATTAATGGATGAATACAATAAAAAAGCAAAAGCAGCACTAATAAGTAATAGTGAATATGCTATTTTTATTGTTTTATTAATTAAAATTATAATAGTAAACACTTATGGTTAATGTATTTGTAGAATAGTTGCAGAAGAAATATATTTTGATTAAAATATCATTAGTGTACATTAAATTTAAATTATTTTAAATATTTAAAAATTTATATATATGTAATGGTATTTATTTTTAATTAAAATGAACATTTGTTGTGCTAAATTTGGCAAATGATATACTATGTATCAAACTTGGTAAGTCAAATTTGGCACAAAGGAAAGAATTATGAAACGGTAAAGAAAATAATTAAAGACAGGCACGTTAACTCCCATGGGAACTTGACGCGGTCTTTGTTTGAAATTAATAGATGAAGACAATAAAAAAGGAAATGGAAAAGCAGCACTAATTATTTTCTAAAAACATAATGAAATCACTTTTATGCTTTTATGGTTTTTGTAGCACTAATAAAATTAATGGATGAATACACTAAAAAAACAAAAGCAGCACTAATAAGTAATAGAGATTATGCTATTTTTATTGTTTTATTAATTTAAATTATAAAAGTAAACACTTAAAATTAGTGCATTCATAGAATAGTTGCAGATAAAATAGAATTTGATTGAATTATCATTAGTATACATTAAATTTTAATTATTTTAAATATTTAATATATATATGTATATGATATTTTTTTAATTTAAAAAAGAATTTATTGATGTACTATATTTGGCATACACTATACTGTGTACCAAATTTGGTATGTCAAATTTGGCAAAAAGGAAAGAATTATGAAAAAGTGAAGAAAATAATTGAATACTGGCATGTTGACTCAAAAGGGAACTAGACGTTGTATTTGTTTGAAATTAATAGGTGAATACACTAAAAAGGCAAAAGCCACACTAATAAGTAATAGTGAATATTCTATTTTTATTGTAATATTAATTAAAATTATAAAAGTAAATACTTATGATTTCTGCATTCATAGAATAGTTAGCAGATGAAAAAGATTTTGATTAAAATATCATTAATGTACAATAAATTTAAATTATTTTAAATATTTATAAATATATATATATAATGATATTTTTTTTTAATTAAAATGAACAGTTTTTGCTGTGCTAAATTTGGTATATGCTATACGGTGTACCAAATTTAGTATGTCAAATTTGGGACAAAGATAAGAATTATGAAATAGTGAAGAAAATAATTGAAGACTGTCATGTTGACTCAAAAGGGAACTTGACGTGGTATTTGTTTGAAATTAATAGATGAATACACTAAAAAGGCAAAAGCCGCACTAATAAGTAATAGTGAATATTCTTTTTTAATTGTATTATTAATTAAAATTATAAAAGTAAACACTTATGATTATTGCATTCATAGAATAGTAGCAGATGAAAAAGATTTTGATTAAAATATCATTAATGTACAATAAATTTAAATTATTTCAAATATTTGTAAATATATATATAATGATATTTTTTTTAATTAAAATGAGCATTTTTTATTGTGCTAAATTTGGTATATGCTATACGGTGTGCCAAATTTGGTATGTCAAATTTGGGACAAAGGGAAGAATTATGAAACGGTGAAGAAAATAATTGAAGACTGGCATGTTGACTGATAAGGGAACTTGACACGGTCTTTGATTGAAATTAATGGATGAATACAATAAAAAAGCAAAAGCAGCACTAATAAGTAATAGTGAATATGCTAGTTTTATCTTTTTATTAATTAAAATTATAAAAGTAAACATTTACGATTAATGCATTAATAGAATAGCAGCAGATGAAATAGATTTTGATTGAAATATCATTAATATACATTAAATTTAAATTATTTTAAATATTTAATTTATATATATAATGATATTTTTTTAATTAAAAGGAGCATTTTTTTTTTTTTAAACTGCTGTCTTATTGATAATGAAAATGAAGGTAGCTTAGACCAACAAAACAAAACCAGATACAATTAATTAAGTACCAGGAGGCCACTAAGCGCAAACCAAACCAGAAAAAATTGAGCCTCGACAAGACTACCAAAACATACCACAAAAAGGCACACTTGATACAAAAAGCAAAAAGGAGCATTTTTTGCTTTGCTAAATTTGACATATGTTATACTATGTGCATACCAATTTTGGGACAAAGGGAAGAATTATGAAATGGTGAAGAAAATAATTGAAAACGGGCATGTTGACTCGTAAGGGAACTTGACGCGGTCTTTGATTGAAATTAATGGATGAATACAATAAAAAAGCAAAAGCAACACTAATATGTAATAGTGAATATGCTATTTTTATCGTTTTATTAATTAAAATTATAAAAGTAAACACTTACGATTAATGCATTCATAGAATAGTAGCAAATGAAATAGATTTTGATTGAAATATCATTAATATACATTAAATTTAAATTATTCAAAAATTTTAAAACATATATATATAATGGTATTTTTTTTTTAATTAAAAAGAGCATTTATTGCTTTGCTAAATTTGACATGTGCTAAACCGTGGTCAAATTTGGCACAAAGGAAAGAATTATGAAACAGGGAAGAAAATAATTGAAGACTAGTCTGTTTTTGGAAATGGCAAATTTATTAGAGAAGCCACAAAAGGCAAAAGAAAATCCACAAACAAAACAAATCAGGTGGAAGACGACAGCCCCCAAACCACAAGAAACTAAGGTCTTGCACAATAACATACAAGCCAAAACAAAACCAAAACAAAAGAGCACACATAAACAGATGCCACAAGACCGAGCTAAACCGAGAAGTCACGCATTGAAGACTAGTCTGTTGACTCACAAGGGAACTTGACGCTGTCTTTTATTGAAATTAATTGATGAATAAACTAAAAAAGCAAAAGCAGCACTAATAAGTAATAGTGAATGGAGAAAATAATAGTGAGGATGAGATGAGGTGAGGAGAGGATCCTTGTCCATAGTGAATATACTATTTTAATTATTTTATTAATTAAAATTATAAGAGTAAACACTTATGATTAATGCAATTATAGAATAGTAGCAGGTGAAATAGATTTTGATTGAAATATCACTACTGTACAATAAATTTAAATTATTTAAAATATTTAATATATATATATACATATATAATGATATATTTTTTAAATTAAAACAAGCATTTTTTGCTATGCTAAATTTGGTGTGCCATATTTGGTACGCCAAATTTGGGACAAAGGGAGGAATTATGAAACGGTGAATAAACAATTGAAGACTGGCATGTTGACTCACAAGAAAACTTCACGCGATTGTTGATTGAAATTAATGGATGAATACAATGAAAAAGCAAAAGCAGCACTAATAAGTAATAGTGAATATGCTTTTTTTTATTGTTTTGTTAATTAAAATTATAAATTAAAAACTTATGATTAATGCATTCATAGATTAGCAGCTGATGAAATAAATTTCGATTGAAATATCTTTAATGTTCAATAAATTTAAATTACTTTTAATATTTAAAAAATAAATATAATGGTATTTTTTTTTAATTAAAATGAGCATTTAGTGTTGTGCTAAATTTGACATATACTATACTGCGTACCAAATTTGATAGGTGAAATTTGGCACAAGGGGAAGAATTATGAAAGAGTTAAGAAAATAATTGAAGACTGGCTTGTTCACTCACAAAGGAACTTGACGTTGTATTTGTTTGAAATTAATATATGAATACACTAAAACAGCAAAAGCAGCACTAACAAGAAATAGTGAATATGCTATTTTTATTGTTTTATTAATTAAAATTCTAAAAGTAAACACTTATGATTAATACATTCATAGAATAGTAGCGGATGAAAAAGATTTTGATTGAAATATCATTAATGTACATTAAATTAAATTATTTTAAATATTTAAAAATTAATATATATATATATATATATATATATATATATAACGGTATTTTTTTTATTTAAAATAAGCATTTGCTGTGCTAAATTTGACAAACGATATACTGTGTGTCAAATTTGGCACCAAGGGAAGAATTATGAAAAAGTGAATAAAAAAATTAAAGACAAGCATGTTGACTCTCAAGGGAAATTGACACTGTCTTTGCTTGAAATTAATGGATGAAGACAATAAAAAAGCAAATGCAAAAGCAGCACTAATTATTTTCTAAAAACATAATGAAATCACTTTTATGCTTTTATGGTTTTTGTAGCACTAATAAAATTAATGGATGAATACACTAAAAAAACAAAAGTAGTACTAATTAGTAATAGTGATTATGCTATTTTTATTGTTTTCTAATTAAAATTATAAAAGTAAACACTTACGATTAATGCATTCATAGAATAGCAACAGATGAAATATATTTTGATTGAAATATCATTAATATACAGTAAACTTAAATTATTTAAAATATTTAAAAAAATATATGCAACGGTTTTTGTTTTTAATTCAAATGAGCATTTATTGCTGTGTTAAACATATTCTATAATGTGTGTCAAATTTGGTATATCAAATTTGGTGCAAAGTAAAGAATTATGAAACAGTGAAGAAAATAATTGAAGACTGACCTGTTGACGCACTAGGGAACTTGACGCGGTCTTTTATTGAAATTAATGGATGAATAAACTAAAAAAGCAAAAGCAGCACTAATAAGTAATAGTGAATATACTACTTTTATTATTTTATTAATTAAAATTATAAAAGTAAACACTTATGATTAATACATTCATAGAATAGTAGCGGATGAAAAAGATTTTGATTGAAATATCATTAATGTACATTAAATTAAATTATTTTAAATATTTAAAAATTAATATATATATATATATATATAATTGTATTTTTTTAATATTTAAAATAAGTATTTGCTGTGCTAAATTTGACAAACGATATACTGTTTGCCAAATTTGGTATGTCAAATTTGGCACAAAGGGAAGCATTATGAAAAAATGAATAAAAAAATTAAAGACAAGCATGTTGACTCTCAAGGGAAATTGACACGGTCTTTGCTTGAAATTAATGGATGAAGACAATAAAAAAGCAAATTCAAAAGCAGCACTAATTATTTTCTAAAAACATAATAAAATCACTTTTATTCTTTTATGGTTTTTGTAGCACTAATAAAATTAATGGATGAATACACTAAAAAAACAAAAGTAGCACTAATAAGTAATAGTGATTATGCTATTTTTATTGTTTTCTAATTAAAATTATAAAAGTAAACACCTACAATTAATGCATTCACGGAATAGCAGCAAATGAAATAGATTTTGATTGAAATATCATTAATATACATTAAATTTAAATTAATTAAAATATTTAAAAATATATATGCAACAGTATTTTTTTTTAATTAAAATGAGCATTTATTGCTGTGTTAAACATATTCTATAATGTGTGTCAAATTTGGTATATCAAATTTGGCGCAAAGTGAAGAATTATGAAACAGTGAAGAAAATAATTGAAGACTGACCTATTGATGCACAAGGGAACTTGACGCGGTCTTTTATTGAAATTAATGGATGAAAAAACTAAAAAAGCAAAAGCAGCACTAATAAGTAATAGTGAATATACTACTTTTATTATTTTATTAATTAAAATTATAAAAGTAAACACTTATAATTAATACATTCATAGAATAGTAGCGGATGAAAAAGATATTGATTGAAATATCATTAATGTACATTAAATTAAATTATTTTAAATATTTAAAAATTAATTTATATATATATATATATATATATATATATATATAATGGTATTTTTTTTATTTAAAATAAGCATTTGCTGTGCTAAATTTGACAAACGATATACTGTGTGTCAAATTTGGTATGCAAATTTGGCACAAATGGAAGAATTATGAAAAAGTGAATAAAAAAATTAAAGACAAGCATGTTGACTCTCAAGGGAAATTGACACGGTCTTTGCTTGAAATTAATGGATGAAGACAATAAAAAAGCAAATTCAAAAGCAGCACTAATTATTTTCTAAAAACATAATGAAATCACTTTTATGCTTTTATGGTTTTTGTAGCACTAATAAAATTAATGGATGAATACACTAAAAAAACAAAAGTAGCACTAATAAGTAATAGTGATTATGCTATTTTTATTGTTTTCTAATTAAAATTATAAAAGTAAACACCTACGATTAATGCATTCATGGAATAGCAGCAGATGAAATAGGTTTTGATTGAAATATCATTAATATACATTAAATTTAAATTATTTAAAATATTTAAAAATATATATGCAACAGTATTTTTTTTTTTAATTAAAATGAGCATTTATTGCTATGTTAAACATATTCTATAATGTGTGTCAAATTTGGTATATCAAATTTGGCGCAAAGTAAAGAATTATGAAACAGTGAAGGAAATAATTGAAGACTGACCTGTTGACGCACTAGGGAACTTGACGCGGTCTTTTATTGAAATTAATGGATGAATAAACTAAAAAAGCAAAAGCAGCACTAATAAGTAATAGTGAATATACTACTTTTATTATTTTATTAATTAAATTTATAAAAGTAAACACTTATGATTAATGCATTCATAGAATAGTAGCGGATGAAAAAGATATTGATTGAAATATCATTAATATACATTAAATTAAATTATTTTAAATATTTAAAAATTAATATATATATATATATATATAATGGTATTTTTTTTATTTAAAATAAGCATTTGCTGTGCTAAATTTGACAAACGATATATTGTGTGTCAAATTTGGTATGTCAAATTTAGCACAAATGGAAGAATTATGAAAAAATGAATAAAGAAATTAAAGACAAGCATGTTGTCTCTCAAGGGAAATTGACACGGTCTTTGCTTGAAATTATTAGATGAAGACAATAAAAAAGCAAATGCAAAAGCAGCACTAATTATTTTCTAAAAACATATTGAAATCACTTTTATGCTTTTATGGTGTTCGTAGCACTAATAAAATTAATGGATGAATACACTAAAAAAACAAAAGTAGCACTAATAAGTAATAGTGATTATGCTATTTTTATTGTTTTCTAATTAAAATTATAAAAGTAAACACCTACGATTAATGCATTCATGGAATAGCAGCAGATGAAATAGATTTTGATTGAAATATCATTAATGTACATTAAATTAAATTATTTTAAATATTTAAAAATTAATATATATATATATATATATATAATGGTATTTTTTTTATTTAAAATAACCATTTGCTGTGCTAAATTTGACAAACGATATACTGTGTGTCAAATTTGGTATGTCAAATTTAGCACAAATTGAAGAATTATGAAAAAATGAATAAAGAAATTAAAGACAAACATGTTGTCTCTCAAGGAAAATTGACACGGTCTTTGCTTGAAATTATTGGATGAAGACAATAAAAAAGCAAATGCAAAAGCAGCACTAATTATTTTCTAAAAACATATTGAAATCACTTTTATGCTTTTATGGTGTTCGTAGCACTAATAAAATTAATGGATGAATACACTAAAAAAACAAAAGTAGCACTAATAAGTAATAGTGATTATGCTATTTTTATTGTTTTCTAATTAAAATTATAAAAGTAAACACCTACGATTAATGCATTCATGGAATAGCAGCAGATGAAATAGATTTTGATTGAAATATCATTAATGTACATTAAATTAAATTATTTTAAATATTTAAAAATTAATATATATATATAATGGTATTTTTTTTATTTAAAATAAGCATTTGCTGTGCTAAATTTGACAAACGATATACTGTGTGTCAAATTTGGTATGTCAAATTTAGCACAAATGGAAGAATTATGAAAAAATGAATAAAGAAATTAAAGACAAGCATGTTGTCTCTCAAGGGAAATTGACACGGTCTTTGCTTGAAATTATTAGATGAAGACAATAAAAAAGCAAATGCAAAAGCAGCACTAACTATTTTCTAAAAACATATTGAAATCACTTTTATGCTTTTATGGTTTTTGTAGCACTAATAAAATTAATGGATGAATACACTAAAAAAACAAAAGTAGCACTAATAAGTAATAGTGATTATGCTATTTTTATTGTTTTCTAATTAAAATTATAAAAGTAAACACCTACGATTAATGCATTCATGGATTAGCAGCAGATGAAATAGATTTTGATTGAAATATCATTAATATACATTAAATTTAAATTATTTAAAATATTTAAAAATATATATGCAACAGTATTTTTTTTTTTTAATTAAAATGAGCATTTATTGCTGTGTTAAACATATTCTATAATGTGTGTCAAATTTGGTATATCAAATTTGGCGCAAAGTAAAGAATTATGAAACAGTGAAGAAAATAATTGAAGACTGACCTGTTGATGCACTAGGGAACTTGACGCGGTTTTTTATTGAAATTAATGGATGAAAAAACTAAAAAAGCAAAAGCAGCACTAACAAGTAATAGTGAATATACTACTTTTATTATTTTATTAATTAAAATTATAAAAGTAAACACTTATGATTAATACATTCATAGAATAGTAGCGGATGAAAAAGATATTGATTGAAATATCATTAATGTATATTAAATTAAATTATTTTAAATATTTAAAAATTAATATATATATATATAATGGTATTTTTTTTATTTAAAATAAGCATTTGCTGTGCTAAATTTGACAAACGATATACTGTGTGTCAAATTTGGTATGTCAAATTTGGCACAAAGGGAAGAATTATGAAAAAGTGAATAAAAAAATTAAAGACAAGCATGTTGTCTTTCAAGGGAAATTGACACGGTCTTTGCTTGAAATTATTGGATGAAGACAATAAAAAAGCAAATGCAAAAGCAGCACTAATTATTTTCTAAAAACATATTGAAATCACTTTTATGCTTTTATGGTTTTTGTAGCACTAATAAAATTAATGGATGAATACACTAAAAAAACAAAAGTAGCACTAATAAGTAATAGTGATTATGCTATTTTTATTGTTTTCTAATTAAAATTATAAAAGTAAACACTTACGATTAATGCATTCATGGAATAGCAGCAGATGAAATAGATTTTGATTGAAATATCATTAATATACATTAAATTTAAATTATTTAAAATATTTAAAAAAATATATGCAACGGTATTTTTTTTAATTAAAATGAGCATTTATTGCTGTGTTAAACATATTCTATAATGTGTGTCAAATTTGGTATATCAAATTTGGCGCAAAGTAAAGAATTATGAAATAGTGAAGGAAATAATTGAAGACTGACCTGTTGACGCACTAGGGAACTTGATGCGGTCTTTTATTGAAATTAATGGATGAATAAACTAAAAAAGCAAAAGCAGCACTAATAAGTAATAGTGAATATACTACTTTTATTATTTTATTAATTAAAATTATAAAAGTAAACACTTATTGTTAATGCATTCACATAATAGTAGCGGATGAAAAAAATTTTGATTGAAATATCATTAATGTACATTAAATTTAAATTATTTAAAATATTTAAAATTTTATATGATGATATTTTTTAATTAAAAGTAGCGTTTATTGCTGTGCTAAATTTGACATACACTGTACTGTGTACTAAATTTGGTGTGTCAAATTTGGAACAAAGGAATGAATTATGAAACATTGAAGAAAATAATTGAAGACTAGCATGTTGACTCATAGGGGAACTTGACTTGGTCTTTGATTGAAATTAACTGATGAATACAATTAAAAAGCAAAAGCAGCACTAATAAGTAATAGTGAATATGCTATTTTTATCGTTTTATTAATTAAAATTATAAAAGTAAACACTTACGATTAATGCATTCATAGAATAGTAGCTGATGAAATAGATTTCGATTGAAATATCATTAATGTACATTAAATTTAAATTATTTTAAATATTTAAAATATATATATAAGTGTATTTTTTTTAATTAAAATGAGCATTTATTGTTGTGCTAAATTTGACATATGCTATACATTGTACCAAATTTGGTATGTCAAATTTTACCAAATTTAGCACAAAGAGAAGAATTATGAAACAGTGAAGAAAATAATTGAAGACTGACCGATTGATTCACAAGGGAACTTGACACGGTCTTTGATTGAAATTAATGGATAAACACACTAAAAAAAGCAAAATCAGCACTAATAAGTAATAGTGATTATGCTATTTTTATTGTTTTATTAATTAAAATTATAAAAGTAAACATTTACGGTTAATGCATTCATAGAATAGTTGTAGATGAAATAGATTTTGATTAAAATATCATTAATGTATATTAAATTTAAATTATTTAAAATTTTATATATATAATGGTATTTTTTTACTTGAAAGGAGCATTTGCTGTGCTAAATTTGATAAATAATTTACTGTGTGTCAATTTTGGTATGTTAAATTTGTCACAAAGGGAAAAATTATAAAACAGTGAAGAAAATAATTGAAGACTGGCTTGTTGACTCACAAGGGAACTTGACACGGTCTTTGCTTGAAATTAATGGATGAGACAATAAAAAAAAGCAAAAGCAAAAGCAAATGCAGCACTAATAAGTAATAGTGAATATGGTATTTTTATGGTTTTATTAATTAAAATTATATAAGCAAACACTTACGGTTAATGCATTCATAGAACAGTAGCTGATGAAATAGATTTCGATCGAAATATCATTAATGTACATTAAATTAAATTATTTTAAATATTTTAAAAATATATATAATGGTATTTTTTTTAATTAAAATTTGTAATTATTGTTGTGCTAAATTTTACATATGCTATACATTGTATTAAATTTGGTATGTCAAATTTAGCACAAAGAGAAGAATTATGAAACAGTGAAGAAAATAATTGAAGACTGGCCGGTTGACTCACAAGGGAACTTGACGCGGTCTTTGATTGAAATTAATGGATGAAAACACTAAAAAAACCAAAAGCAGCACTAATAAGTAATAGTGATTATGCTATTTTTGTTGTTTTATTGATTAAAATTGTAAAAGTAAGGGGGGTGTATTGGTTCAAGATTTTATTAGACAATTTGAGGAAATAAAAGTTTGGTGGTATTGGATTGAGACTTTTTAACAAGTTAGATAAGTCCGGTGGTATTCGATCAAGACTTTTAAGATTTTTTTAAAAAGTCTATATTTTCTTGTGGTATTGGATCTAGACTTTTAAGATTTTTTTTTAAAGTCCATATTGTCTTGTGGTATTATATCTAGACTTTCAACAGGTATCAAATTGTCTGGTGGCATTGGATTAAGATCAAGATTTTTAGGATTTCATGACAAAATGGATTTTCCAGACTTTTTAGTGATATGTATAAATAGCTTGAACTCAAAATTGTCTTGCCCTCTCCCTCAATACTTTCTAGACTTTTCTCTCTCGCTCAAAATCATCTTTAGCTTCTCTCTTGCTTCGCTCTTTTCTGGTTTCTGGGTTCTTGTCATAAATTTTGTTTTTTTGGGTTTTGGTTTAGCAAGTTTTTTGGTTGCATAACTTGCATGTTTTTTTAACCTTAGAAAAACGAAAGGCACAAATAGTAGGCGGGACTCCAACAGAATTTTAAACCTCTCAACTAAATTTGTTGCAGAACAAACCCCATAAGGACTCCACAACTACAAATTATTTAGTAAAATTCACAACATGTGCTGATCACAAAATTGTAAACAATGCAAAAAAAAAAAAAAAAAAAAAAAAGGCCACCCAAACTTCAAGTTCTACGAAGAAGAAAAAGAAAAAATTGGATTAAACCTAAGTGAAATTCGGGTTAAGGCTCCAATTAAATTAAGAATGAAATTAATAATTGAGTTAAAAGATAACTTGGGAAGAAATTGAATATTTGGGGAGAGTTAAAAAATTTTGTTGTCCAATGACCACCCTCAACAAGATTGTAGAACATTGGAACTTTGGTAAAAAATTGAATAATACAATAAACTCTTAAAAGTCCATATTTTTAAAGTCCAAAAAGTCTTGAAATAAAGTCTAGATAATCATAATAGTCTATAAATAAAGTCTAAAGACTCTTTCAGAATCCTAAAAGTCTAGTCCGTATAATCCTAATAATCCTAAAAGTATAATCCTAACAATCCTATTAATCCTAATAGTCTTGTAAATCCATAAAATCCTTGCACCCCAAAATTGTCTATTAAAATCCCAATCCAATACACCCCCCTAAACACTTACGGTTAATGCATTCATAGAATAGTTGTAGATGAAATAGATTTTGATTAAAATATTATTAATGTACATTACATTTAAAATATTTTAAATATTTAAAAATTTATATATATATATATATATATGGTATTTTTTTAATTAGAAGGAGCATTTGCCATGCTAAATTTGGTAAATGATATACTGTGTGTCAAATTTGGTATGTCAAATTTGACACAAAGGGAAGAATTATTAAACGGTGATTAAAATAATTGAATACTGGCTTGTTGACTCATAAGAGAACTTGACGCGGTCTTTGTTTGAAATTAATGGATGAAAATAATAAAAAAGCCAAAGCAAAAGCAGCACTAATTATTTTCTAAAAACATAATGAAATCACTTTTACGCTTTTATGGTTTTTGCAGCACTAATAAATTTAATAGATGAAATCACTTGGGTGAATGGAGTTGGTAGTGTTGGTAATGTCAAGGTTTTGGATTATATCTTGGATATTAAGGAAATCATGTTTATTTGTAAGCCAAGGTTGTCGGTCAAGAGTGTCCCTAGAGGTATAAATGTTGTTGCAGATTTCCTTGCAAAACAGGGAGCGGTCAATGGTTTGGTTCAAGAAGCCTGGGCTTGATGAGGCGTCATGGCTAGTGGACTGGGTGGTGGTTGTGCATCAGATTCTGTCTGCTTTTTGTTGTCTTATGTTTGGGACTGGTGCTCTGGGTGGGTGGTCTTGTTGGGGTCCCTGTTTTATTTATGGGGTGAGGTGGCTTGGGTCTCGTTGGGGTGGTTTCTGTTGGGTGGGTTGAGCCTGATACTGCTTGGGTGTGTGTTTGCGGGTGTTGGGGATTGGATATTTTGCGCTTTGTAATCTTTTCCTTGGTTAATGAAAGAATGCCTTTTCAAAAAAAAAAAAACAAAAACACTAAAAAACCAAAAGCAGCACTAGTAGTAAGTAATAGTGATTATGCTATTTTTATTGTTTGATTAATTAAAATTATAAAAGAAAAAACACTAAAAATTAGTGTATTCATAGAATAGTTGTAGATGAAATAGATTTTGATTGAAATATCATTAAAGTACATTAAATTTAAATTAATTTAAATATATATATATATATATATATATATATGATATATTTTTTTAATTAAAAGAAGTATTTATTGCTGTGCTAAATTTGACATATGATATACTGTGTGCCAAATTTGACCAAATTTGTTATGTCATATTTGGCACAAAGGAAAGAATTATGAAATAGTGAAGAAAATAATTGAAGACTGACTTGTTGACTCGCAAGGGAACTTGACGCGGTCTTTGCTTAAAATTAATGTATGAAAACAATAAAAAAGCCAAAGCAAAAGCAGCACTAATTATTTTCTAAAAACATAATGAAATCACTTTTATGCTTTTATGGTTTTTGCAGCACTAATAAATTTAATAGATGAATACACTAAAAAAAAAACAAATGCAGCACTAGTAAGTAATAGTGATTATGCTATTTTTATTGTTTTATTAATTAAAATTATAAAAGTAAACACTTAAAATTAATGCATTCATAGAATAGTCGCATATGAAATAGATTTTTTTTTTTTAATTGAAATATCATTAATGTACATTAAATTTAGATTATTTTAAATATATATATATATATATATAATTTGATATTTTTTTAATTAAAAGAAGTATTTATTGATGTGCTAAATTTTGCATATAATATACTGTGTGCCAAATTTGGTATGTCAAATTTGGCATAAAGGGAAGAATTATGAAACAGTGAAGAAAATAATTGAAGACCGGCTTGTTGACTCACAAGGGAACTTGACACGGTCTTTCCTTGAAATTAATGGATGAAAACAATAAAAAAGCAAAGGAAAAAGCAGCACTAATTATTTTCTAAAAACATAATGAAATCACTTTTCTGCTTTTATGGTTTTTGCATTTTAGGAATTTGGAAGAAGAAACAAATGAAAGCAGGAGTATTGACTTGAAAAGTAGAATATTAATTGGCGACTCTGAAATCTACTGTATTTACTGGAACAATTATCAGTCAATATTAATTGAAATATGATTTCTACTATAGCCAGATTACAAGTGATTGAATGCAAATGGTAATCAGCGTAATCCAGCTCGATCATAAACACTATATAATATAGGAAATGCTATTTGTCTCCAGCTGGTATTTTGTTTAATTATAGTCCAGTGCTTGCATTGCAAGAAAAAAAAACTAGCAAAACAGTCCAAATTAATGAAATGTTATAATGATTGCATCCAAATTTTACACAATTCCACCAACCAGGTCGATTAATATCTCGATCTATCACATGAACACATCAATCGTGAACATTCAACAATGAAATCTTAGCCAAGAAATTGCATATACACGAGCTTGATGAAGGGGGCGAAGAAACAAGAAAATAAAATTATATGTATATATATATATATATATATATTGTATTAGTTAGACAAGTGAATCATACAAATTAATGTTACTTTGTCCAAGTCACCATCTCTAAACACTACAAGAAAAAATGACATTTGCGAGCTCTGAAAAATGCCGCAAAACCTCTTTTGCGGCATTTAGTAAAATGTCATTACGAAGGGGGTCGCAAAAGACTGTCAATCTATTACAACATGTCACTATTGCTGCAAAAAATGCCACAAAAAAATCATTTTGGGACAACAAAGAAATGCCGCTTACAATGCATTTTGGAGCAGCCCAAAAATGCCATAAAAGACTTATGTTGGGGCAGTAAAAAATGCCGTATAAAAAGGTGTTTTGAGGCAAAATAAAAAAAAAAATGCCGTATAAAACGTAGTTTTTAAGCCAAAAAAAATGTCGTACAAAAATGAGTTTTGAGGCCAAAAAAAAGCCCCAAATGTAGAAACCATTCCATATGAAAAAGATAATTAAATTGAACAAAAATAGAGAAGCCAAATAAAATATGCCGTTAACATTAAATTGAAGCTCAAAATAATATACCAAGAATATTATTCTACATAGCTTACTACTATACAACATTTATAGACCTAATCTAAAATAACATAACTTTAAGCCACACAATAAAACTTCTAATTAAAAAAAAATTCACTTTATAGTCAACGGAAAAGGCAAACAAAAAATATCAAAGTAATGCAATCTTCAAAAAACTTGAAATTAAATTCTGGCAGAATGAGGGAATTTCAAAATTCTCACGCAAGATCCTATGGCTTCATAATGTATAGCAGCATCTTCAGATCATAGCATCAGAATGAGGTTGGAAAAGCGTTGCATTCAACAATCTGCAAAATCATAGTATTTTCACCATTTATGATTTATAGATGCTAACGTCAATCTTATCAAACATAACTTCCAAAGAAAAGGCTCATTACCTGATTCTCATTTTCCTCGTTTTTAAATGCCAAGGACCACGTGCTCCAGCAAATACTCTTTGCACCTTGTATCAGTAAATTCAAGCAACTCAACAAGAGGTGGAATCCCACCTTCCATTCTGCTTATCCGGTCTACATATCCATGAGATAAATATGGCACTAAACACTATAAACCAGAATTGAAATTAAAAACTAGAGATATTAGCAAACCTGACACAGGTTTTAATGCTGCTATTCTCATGAGCAAGGTTGGCGATAGCATCGGCTGCTCTTCTAATGACACTATAGACAGCACGAGCACCATTTCCATCCTTGTGCCTCTTCAGCAAATTCACAAGATGCAACAAGGCCCCGTTATCGACTATAAGTTGCTGATGCTCTGGCTGTCACCAGCAATGTAAACAGAAAATCAGCAAGGCCCCAGTGATAGCTATCAACAAGTTTTACCATCCAATGTATCAGTTCCAAATATATTTGTGAGCGTAACAAGAAGAGTGTCTCTGCCAATGCACACTAACAAATATATTTTTGAGTGTTTTAAGAGGTCCTGAAAAAAGTGAACAACCGCAATTGTAATGTCACACACACAACTATCAGTGAAATTGCTTCTTATATTACAAATTTTCGAGGGGAATTAAAAAAAAAACCTGGATTATTTGAAGAGTTGGACTGCAAAATGATGTTATCCATGTTAGATGAGACCGAAGCATTTCTACGTACCTTACAAGGATAACAAGAACCTTCCATTCCCCTAATGAAACAACATGTAAGATTCCAGTTATGAGAAATATGAATAAAACACAAGTGATTGATCAAGAAAGCTGTTTTCAGTTTTCACATACCATGATGATATATCCACACCAGCAAGAAGAGTCAATGTGAGGAAAAAAGTCGCACCTGCTAAAATACAGAATTATAGATAAATATTATATGGCAATTGGTAAGCACAGGTGTTAAGAACCAATAGATATACAATTATAACAAGAAAATTGAAAGATGCAAAGAACATAATAGAACTCAAGTACTACGAACAACACCATGACATGACGGTGGGACTGTGATGACTAAAGTAATCACATTGTAATTACTGGGACTAATTAAAATAACCTTAAAAAGGCTCTTCTCAGTTAAATAAACTAGACCACAGACATTACTCATACACCAATTGCTGAACATGAAATCCACTAATTCAAACCCATGGAATACCTGACAGTGAGGAAATAAGATTTGCGAAGAGGCAGTGAGAAGATCGCAACAATGGCGAGAGTAACCACGACGAAGACAGAGACAGTGACAGAGACGGATACGGCGATGGAGATGGCCATAGCTGGCAGCGACGACGATGAAGACGGCCATAGATGGCAGAGATGGAGACAGCCACAGCTAGTAGTGACGGCGACGGCATGAAGAGACGACAACGGCATGACATTGACGAAAAATCGGAGATTGTAACAAGTCCAACAATTAAAATTTAGAGATTAAAATTGAGTAAAAAATCAAAGATCGAGAGAATCAAAGATCAAAATGCGTTCGAAACCATAAAAATAAAATTGATTTTTTTGAATGCGTTTGAAACCATTAGAAAAAAATTGGGGGAAGTTTTGGATGCTTTTGTCTGTTAGTAGTTAGCCTAATAGAAAATTTGTATTGTATTTTATAATAAAAAAAACTTGTTGGGAAACCCGCGTATTTCTTTTTCTTACAAAATGATCCCTATGGCATTTTAAAACTGCTGTAATAGAAATAAATAACAGCGTTTTTTAAATCCTTTAAAAAGTCATGTGTACGCATCTTTGGCAACATTTTTGGTAAAAAATCCTGTAATTAGAATCAATTACAGCATATTTTATTAAATGCCGGTAAATCAATGTCGTAAAATGTGAAATTTCTTGTAGTGAAAACAAGCCATTCCTGCTTTAGAAATTGCATGGGTTGTTGAAATTGTTTGATATGGGATGACTGGTACAATCCTGTTTTTAAGTTGGGTATAAAGCAAAGACAATTGAAACAAAGTCATGTAAATATACCTAGTTTTGTGACTTGCGACTTCTCTTTTCTTCGATACCTGACTTGGAAAATCTGTCAGAGAACTTCTAGGACCTCCTCTGCTTTAACATTTTTTATTGTAACTGTGTAAGCAAGACAATGGCATCATACAGCACATCTGCCATCTCTGAGGCAGTACGTGATTTACCCTCATTCTCCTCCAGTGTTCGATACAACTCATCGGTTTCTTCCCTGCAAAGGTATCATCAGACATGTAAATATCTATATTAAAGTGCTCTATATATTCTGCCACCCTGAATAAATAAAAAGGTTGTATCTGTTAAGGGCTGTTTAGGCTCTATATGCATTCCAAGGTTGAGAAACAAACAATTGTTTTCTCCTAGTTTACAGAGAATAGGGAAGCATGAAGCAATAGAAACTAATTATAACATTTCAATTATAGTACCAAATTTTTGAGCACAGCAAGTTGTCATCAAGTAATAATCGTTTAGTCCAAGTCCCATTTTCTAGAGCTCCTAATTCTGCTTTCTGTTGGGAAATTGTAGACTCTAATGAGTACAAAGTTGTCAATGCCAACCTATTTCCTTCAACCTGCCGCAAATCATCAAAATTAGTGACAAAGATATTAAAAGATTGTCTAAAAATAGTAGTGCCCACTAAAACACTAAAGCCCACCTCACGATCTTTCAAGTGATCAAATATTGATGTATAGTAGCAAGTTTCTGACCCTATGTGGCTTGTAGGTCAATTTGGCTTCCCAAGGTATATTATCCAATGAAAAGTCCGCAATTAAATGAAATCCAAGAACAAACAAATGACCTATGTATTTCAACTACATGTTGTTAGCCACTTACAGAGTCACAATCACAATCAAGAAAGATGTCATGAACATTAACGAAATTTTTAGAGGTCTCCCCCTTTGTCCACAATGATGACCTTGACCGGCAGTAGAATGCTGCTTTCCAAGAAGAAATGGTCGTAGCCAAAATTCAATTCAAGGATGCAAACACAGGAATAGGGATATACCCTTTGAGACAATTATTGATTGTAGAGATATGCTATTACACATTTTATCATTTATTTTGATATTAACTTTTTTGTTAATAAAGAATCTGATAACTTAAAACATAAGTTGCTCAGTGTTTCCCTTCTATTGACCAATGATGGCCAATGTGGCTCAAGCAATAATTAAATGCATACTATTGACTAATGATGGCCTCCTTTAAGTGATGTTTATAGATAATCAAATATAAAGCCATAATTATATTTCCTTTCCTATCTTTCTATTTCAAAGAGGTAACGGTATTTAAGCCCTACACTATTTGATTGCATCTTGTCGTATCAGTGTCATGCTGAACAAATCTATTGTCAGTCATTAGCTTGATCAGCTTAAGAGCTCACTAATCTAGAACTAACACCATTTTGGAGTATGATTCATGTTGACAAATCTATTGTCAGTCTTTGCAAATACATCTAAAAATGAGGATAATAGTTGCACCATAACAGTCTTCCCTAATTTACAAAATGTTTTCATCCATTATTAAACATGTGAGCAATTTCCAACAAAATGGAATCAAAGAAGAAAGAAACAAATGCATTATACTCTTGCAGTAGCATGAAATTAACATCAATTATTGAACAAACGATGTGCTTAGAGACCAACAACGCTTTATATCGCATAACTAGTTAGACGAACAAGCATCCTAACAATCTGGTACAACATTTAGACTATTCAAACCAGTAGGATACTAAGATTATCTCACCACACGAAACATCTGTGCTAATCAGACTAATAAAATTTCAAACAATTACTAATCAATAGAAATTTTCAATCATCAGTCATTATTGACATAAAACTAAGATGGGAGACTGATCAATAAAAAAACAGAAGTTCAAACAAATCAAATGAAAATGAATAATGGGGGTATGCCATTAGAGTACCTTTTACTGAAAACTGATATCTTCCTGCGGCCTTCTCTGCAGCGTCCGCCAACAGAAAAAAAGAGACAGGTTTTGGAAGAAACTCTCAACGGTTGAACATAGTGAACATAAGAGACAGCCATTACAGATTCCTTGTATCAAGCTGGACCTAAAAATGGAAGTATTTTAATCATTTACTTTCGGAATCAGGATCTAGTAACAAGTAATGCAAAAATACAGATGAAAATAATTGCTTGTTACTCCAAACAACAATAATAAATAAGAAACGACAAACGTCAAAGTTTAATTGGGAAATATGATCGAACACCTTCTATGCAATGGAACTGGAACAGCAAAAAACCACAAAAATATTAACATTACAACACATGAAGCGAAGACAAACAAAATATGTGGACATAATGACATCAATTAAACAAAAATATATATCTACAATAAACATACCAAACTCGCACAAATCAGCATGTGACGCAAAAATAAATAAACAAAATAAAAATGATCAGGGCTAGACCTACCAAGGAAGAACGGCGTCGGCGTGCATGTCTACTTTGGCGAGCTCTACGGCCGCGACGACGACTTGCAGGTCTGGTTCGGCGAGATGGAGGTGTGGTCTGCTAATGGTTAGAGTTTCAAATGGGTGGGTTTGACTAATGTTGACCGTTTTAATTTACTAATAGCATATTGCATTTGTTAATGAAAACCCAAATCCATTCATTAATTTAGGCCCAGTTTGGCATCGTTTCCTAGCTGTATTTGGGGTCAAAAGTGATTCCAGACCAATGATAGAGTGTTTGGTAAAATTGTAGAGAAATGCTTTTGTCCACTTTTAGTTTTTTTCAACTGAGTTTTTGAGAAACTACAAATATTTTTGAAAATCAGCTTCTGCATTTGGAAACGTGCTACAGTATTTTTTAATGAATTTTTACCCGGATTTCCTATTTTGTCCTTAGCCTTTCATGACATTTACCAAAATCACATTTTCTTCTTCAATCAACTCCACACTTCTCATCTCATTCCCGTTGCTCATCTCCATCAACAGTCGCCGTCCATCTCATCTTCCCGCTGCTCATCTCCATCGCCACCTCCATCGGCGGCTTTGTGATTTGCGATGGCGTGACCATCGCCTTCTTTGGCAGTGAATAGTCACGCCTCCTCTGTTCGTAACAGAGGGCCTCGCCGTTTCTGCTAACACTCTCAAGCTTTGAAGAAGAAGAAGAAGCAGAATCTCTGAATTTGTTGAAATTAATTAATTTTTAGAATTTTTTTTTCCTTGTCTTGGCGGCACAGAGGTAAATTTTAACCAGATTTAGTTTTGATTTCTAAAATTGGTGTTGCTGATTTGAAGTTTGTGGTCCTCCTTCTTCGAGTACGTTTCTCTCTCTTTTTCCTTTTTTTTGTTTTTCAAATCGATTGTTCGTTTGAGAAGATGTACGGATTGTGGATTTTTGGGACGATACTGAATTCGGTTGGTTTTCTACAATTTTTTTTAAAATTTTTTAAAATTTTTTATGTGTATGTTTTGACAAAATTTTGGGAATTTTGTGACTAGGAGTAGGATTTGTTCAAATCTTTGCGGATTGTTGATAGCCGTTAGATCATTTTCGTGAAAAAAAGTCATATTTTTCCAATCAGTAAAGTTGCTTATATCGTGATATGCTTGTGAGAGAAAAGCTCATATGTTGGTTCTTGGAGAGAATATTGTTGAATTACTTGGTCCTTAGGCATCCACTTTGGTGTCTTATTTTGCGGAGAAGTAAAATTGAATATTAAAAACAATTTTGCTTTGTCTTGTGATTTCTTGAGAATTGAAGTGGAAGAAGAAATGATAATTTGTAGAATCTAAACTTAAAAACAGTTTGGCTTTAACAAATGGATGATATTACTTTGCACGGATGGCTCAATTTAGAGTTTCGGTATTTATTTATTCCTACGAATAAAGTTTGGTTACTCTTTGTTATAATTGTCATTGAAGCTCTGTTGATAAATACTGGATGTAGTGTTGGTGATGATACCATTTCAATTTGACTCAAATGTTATGTTCTTATGATTGTATTTACTCCCCTTTCAACCCTGATGCTAGTGCTTTGGATTGCATTGACAGAATGTTTGCTTGATTTTGATTGTTACACTAAAGTGGTGATGTTGGGTTGAGCACAGTAGATCGAAGAAAATGTTTCAAGAAATGGAGCAGAACAAGGTGGTGAGAAAGGAAGAACCATCAGCAAAGAAAGTCAAAAGTGTTTCAAATGTTGTTGATGGAAGAGGAGGAGCTCTGGATGTATTTTGGTTCCCGAAGCCTTGCACACTATCTATACCTAAAATGGTTTTGAACCAGTGTGTTGCCAGAGATCCATTTATATAGTTCATTCATTTCATAGTTTCAATTCTTCATTATTCTTTATTGATTCATTTGTTGTTATAAAAGAAACTGTAATTAAGTACTCTCAATATTATTTGTACTGAATCCATTTTCAGTGAATAAAATTTCTCTACTCTATTTGCCTCCATTCACTTTCAGTTGAGAATTTTAAAGAGAAAGAGATAGGAAATGGTCAAACCCTGCATAAAATGAGAAAAAAGATCATTGAACGTTAAAACTCATATGCTAGAAATATTGGTCAACCTTGCATAAAATGTGAAGATTAAACTTAAATTCAACATAACTGTGTCCTTTTAGTAATTTTACATTGTCAAAGCACTTTTACTTTCAGTTTACTAAACACATTGAAATTGCTTTTGGTTCTCACAACACTTTTAAAAACCAATTTACCAAACACTCAGCTGATTCTCTCTACAACAGATCCAAAAGCAATTCCCCGCATAGTACAGCAATGCCAAACTAGGCCTTAATAACTCGAAACCGATCCACTTACTATATTATCAATTTATCATTTATTATTGTTATTTTTTAGTAATTAATAATTTAATTTGATTAAAGAAGAAAGAAATATATAAAAATATTTGAATACTCAAATATAAACAATCATATTATAATGCAATAATAACCCTAAAATTAATTTAAATTTAAAATAAATGTATATCACAACTGTCTTATAACTCTAATTTTATAGTCGTGTCAAAGAAAGAAAAAAAAAAAAAAAAAACCTTTAGTGATCTAATTAATTGATGTTTAATGAAAAATAAAATAAAAATTCATCACATAAACAAATCAACCTTATTGGAATAATGGTTATAGTATATATATATATATAACATAAACATTAATAATTTAATGAATGGTTATAGTTGATGGATGAAGTTCACCAAAATATTAATATTTTTTTTGATAACCTAGAATATTGCTATGCTAAATGAGTGCTCTTTACTATCAAGCCACATTGGACGGTGGTATCAAAATATTAATATTTATCACTACAATATGAAGGAAGAATTGAATAAAAAATATATATATTGATTTCTTAGTGGATTATTATTTTCCTCATCCACCAATCCATCTCTATATTATCTCTTTTCTTTTTCTCTTATTTTTGTATTGTGGTCATTACACCAAAATATATATTTAACAACAGGGTCCAACAAGAATGAAAGTTGTTACATGACCTCAATAACAAAATTATGATTATGGAGTTGTTATTATCAAATTTAGAGGTTTAATAACAACACGTGCAAGATGAAAGTTGGGAATAAAACACCAAAACCCAAATTTTTAGGCCCAACTTTTCAATTTTAAAAAGCCCACCATACCAGAATACTTCTAATAAAATAAAATTTTCGAGTAAATTTTTTTTTTTTCTAACGATATTACTTTTTCTTACGACGATGAAAATTAAACATTCCTCCTCTCTCCTTACTGATTTCTAATTTCTCATCTTTCTCCATTGATGGAAATTCCTCCGCCGTGAATTCTATCTATCGAAAGGCAGTTATTTGACATCTATCATCCTTCTTATTCTCTCTCTCGCATTCTCGCAACTATAAAAAGCAAAAACAAATCGCAAAAGCGCTTCCTGAGGAATTTCCAGAAGCCGCGACAAAGCCTCTCTCTTTGTAAGGTACGATCGCCAAACCCTAGCTTTCGTTTAGAGCAGGAAAATTTCGAGATTTGAAGTCGCTTACCCGCATTAGAATTACTAGATCTGTGACTTTTTTCGCTCTAGATTCAGCTTTTACGTGCAGGTCTCTTCTATTGATTATAGATTGTAGGTTCACCGATTATATTCGGCTTCTTAACTGTGAATTTTGGTTTTCTTTTATTATCGCTTCCTATTTATAGATTTAGTTGTTAAATTGATTATTGCTTATTGATTTAGTTGTTTCTAAATCAAAGTTGATTTAGTTGCTTCACCAAGCTAATTTAATGTATCAAAACTGAACAATTTCTCAATTATATTTTCACTTTGCACTTAACTTTTTATACAAATGATTTTCTTCATGCACACAGTATAAGGACATTCTCTGTGCGAATGTCACTAATAGGAAGTAGCTTACGATTGTTATTGTTTGCTCACGTTTTGCATGTGACAGGTGCAAGATGTTTCTAAATCTATAGATAGGAAACGATAATAAAAGTTCTTTCTATTAATTCCTATAAATTAATTTAGTTGTTTCTAAATCAAAGTTCTTTCTATTGATAAATACATATTCTTACTTAGACCATTGCTTTGATTGGTTTTTGCCTTTTAGGAAGGCTATATGTGATTAATACGTTGTCATTTCATTTTTTTTTGTCAACAACTGATGTAAAAGGGATATGCAGATTGTCTTGTTGGTTTTTGTTTACGTTATTCTGTTCAGTTGGGGTGATTGATTTTCCTTTGTTTGTTGTTTGTTGTATAAGATTTTCTTGTGCGATTGTTGATTGTAGTGTTTCAGTGTTCGCAGTTGATGTTGAAATTCGTTCTTGTAGGTTGTTTCTAGAGCAGGGATTCAGTGTTTTCCTGCAGCGCGTTGAGAGAAAACGTGTGAATTATGTAGGGAGAGATTATTCGCAACTGAGCTTTGATGATGACAGTGTACATGAGGAGCCGCTTTGGTTAAGTCTCATCAAGTAAGGTACCTGGTATAGTAGTTGTTAATGTACATATTCATAATTTCAAACTCCATCAATCATAATCATAGTTTGTGGAATGGTGTAAAATTTGGATGGAAATTATTTATATCTGTTACCATTGTTTCATCTTCGTTTTCAGGGGCTTGAAATTTGTATTTACATTTCTAGTTAAGCAGCCTAGTCAGCTAAAGTATCTAGAGTGGCATAGCTTTCAAAGCACGGTAAGTGGTATTGTTAAGTTAAGGTTTTTGTCATTGTTTTAAACCTACAATTTCTATGGATTTGAGTCGATTACTACAATCAAATTATATATATATCCGAAACAAAATATACATACATGATATATCCGAATGTTTCGTATTGCATGTTTGAGTTATCTATGTATATGTATGATGTGCCATTTTTAGTTGAAGTTTGGGTTAAATTATGAGGTGACTGCTATTTTTTGGTAGTAATTCCAGGTGTTCCTTGTTGCTATTTTTTGGTATTCTCACTCTTGCTCTTGTAGCACTGCTCATTGTTGCACTATCATCAAGTTTATCTGTGCAAGGATGACACTAGTTATGATGGAAATGTTTTCATAAATACTCAATCTGTTTATAGTCAGTTTTGAAGGTATTTATGTTTTTATTGTGAATACAGTAGCATATAGTGTACTGGTTACCTCCTTTATAAGATTCTTACTTAGATCATCGGTTTATTGTAGTGGTCTTGAATTTTTCTTAGTTGGATTCATTTAATTCAATTTGGTATTTCTAACACCCAAGTCAATTTATTATTGGTTTGATATTAAAATCTTGAAATCGAACTCTGTCACTCTCTTTTGCTTCCGGCTTTCAATTTCCTGCTTCTACTTTTCTTTGACTTGAACCCAGTATCACTACAAAAAAAACCGTCTTTGTTGACAGTTTTTTCTTGATAGTTCTCAAAAACTATCGAGAATTGCAAGTTCTTGACAGTTTTTGAGAACTGTTAACAAAGACAGTTTTTTCAAATTTTTTATTTATCTTTAATATATTTTTTTTAAACTTTTACTTCCTATTTTCAACACCAAACAAAATCACAGTATGAATTTATTTTATAGTAAGATATCGGTTTTTGGGCAAATCGATATTGGATAAGTAAAATTATAAATTTAATAAATTTACTCTTAAAAAATTCAAAAAAAATATATTTTTTTTTAAAATTGTTTATTTATTTTGCACATTCTTGTTTCATACTAAGAGACATGTTAATAATTCAATTACTCATATAAATTAGTAATCTGAGTCTTACATTTGTTCATTAAATTGCAATATGTATGTTGAGAAATATCTTCCATGTAATGAGAGTTGTATTCAAAATCATACTTATTACAATTGATGTCACGAGTCTCCTATAGGCCATGTTTGGTTGGATGGAAAGAAAGTCATTTCATTCGTTTGGTTTGTTAAAATGCAATGGAATGGTGATTCCACCATTTTGGTGGAATTGGCATTCCATCCAAAAACCAATGGAATGCCTTTCCATTCCAAATTAAAATTTATATTCCATAAATACCTCATATGCCCCAACTCCATTCCAAAAATACTCTCCTTCCAAAAATAATATATTATATTAATGATATATAAATATATTTATATATATATGTACTATATATTATATTATTATATATATATTATTATTATATATTATATATTATATTATTATATATATTTAACGATATATAAACATATATAATATATATTATATTATATAATATATATAATATTAATATATTAATATATATTATTTAAATATATTATATTATATTATTATATATTATGTATATTTATATTTATATATATATTTTTTATTATATAATATATATATTATTATATGTATTATATATATTATATTAATATATTAAATAATATAAAATATATATTTATATTATATAAATATATATATACGTGGCAGTAGCCTAGCAAAAGCATAAAGAAGCAAAGCAGGGCCATCGGCCTAATTTTACAGACAAACAAACCCAAATAAAGACAAAGCATTCCTAATACAAACGGAATAACATGATTAATTCTAATAGAGCCAAAGGATGCCTAATAAAACAAAATAACATAATTATGTCTTCACGAGCTTGGTCTGAGCTGAGATGAAATCACGGACTTGAGGATAGATTACAATTGGCATGGTCTTCATCTTCTGAGTCCTGGGCTTATCCATACAACATCTCCAAGAGAAACAAATCTCTTGCTACTAGGTTAACTCGTCTTATCCATACCCGTCCACTTCCCATCAAAGAATATGTCCAGTCCACAGGCTTAGATAAATGTTTGATTCTGTCTTCTCCCAATGAACAATATGTCACTCTCACCATTGATCAAGACATGATAGATCAATGGCTCAAAGACGGCTACTCTCATCTCCACATAGGTGCTGTCCGAATCATTCGCTCTCTCCACGGCAGAAAAGGCTTGCTTGTTACTGCCAGACTTGCTTTGCTCAACACCATCTACACTCACTATGAACATGCTGTGATTGGCACTTGCCTATTTACTCTTTATGATGGAAGCATCTCCCTCACATACTATCCTAACTTTAACATTCCCTTAAGAGATCAGAATCTCCACAAATGTCTCAAGATCCAAGTCCAGATCCTTGGAGCTCCCATGCAAGCAAATTCTTACATGGCTACCGTTCATCACCAGCTTGCTTACAGACTTCAAGACCATGCTCTTGATCTCCCACTTCCTAGTCATAATGGTGACACGATTTTCATCAAAGCAGAAAGAGAAGATGAAATCCCCACCATCCTCTAGATTCCTAAACAACTACCCAGAGAAAAACTCACCGAGATCATGCCTCTTGAATGGCTCACGAACTATGAAAAGGTTTTTCAGGATGAAGCTCCTGTTGTTGCTACCGACACAACATATGTTCCCCAACCAGATGGCACTATCAAAACCATCTATGCACCGCTCCCCGGATCAAAGGCCCCTTCCAGCTCAGACACTCCTTCAATATTTCAGGCCCTCATGATCCAACCTGTCACAATTGAAGATGACATTCCTATCCACAGCTTTGAAGCTGACGGATCTCCGATCTACACTGATAAGATCCGTGGACACTTCATTTGGGATGTTGATCCCAACATGTGCGATGCAGACTGCATATGCCGACGCTGTCTCAAGGATACTTCTCCTCGCTCCTGCAAATCCTGGCCCAAACCTCACAAACCAGGACACCCTGACAGTCCTTGGATAGGTCTCCACCCTATCAAAAAGAAACCTTTACCCATCTATGACAGAGCTCTACAGATCTTGCGATCTGAAGGTCTTCTACATTCACAACCTGTCTATGCAGCTCCTACCTTACCTCCATCGGTTCCTTGTTACATGACCTCAGATTATGATTGTGACTTCCCTTCACTTGAACCTTCTTTAAATCAAGAAAAGACTCGGTTCTCAAAACCTTTTGTCTAATCTACCGAAGTCTAACCTGATGGTTCCTTCAAACAGCCCTCCCAGGCTGAACAAGTCCTCAACTGGCAATCCCACAATGCCAGAGCTCGAAATAGAGTTCTCAGCTCAAAATAGAGTTCTCAACTCTATTGATCAGAAGATTGATCGCGTAACACGACATGTTTCTCAACACGATCATCATCTCCAAAGTCTTGATGCCACTTTCAGAGATTTAGCCTCTGACCTTCAATCAAGAATTGCAAAGCTCCATTCTGATCTTCATAGGTATATTTCACATGGTTATTCTGGTCCAGATTTTGATTCCAAAGAAAGAGAAATCAAGCAACTCAAAGAATAGCTTGAACAGCTGACCAGAGATCATTCCAGAGAACATTCTTCCAAACCAAAACCCTATTCTCATCAATCACTGTTTTTCCCTGTATCTCCTACACATTCACCCCCATCTAAACCTGATGACTTTTCTAGTCACTTCAAATCCACTGGTGAATTGTTCCGAAGATATCTTGTACTCTCTTCTCCTCCAGCAAAACAAAAGAAGAGATCTCCTTCAAAGCAGAAAGACAAACAAGCTACTTCCAGTTCATACAACCCAGTTCTATTTGCCTCCAAGGTCTCTTCCTCATCATCCAAGTCTGATTCAGCTTCTGAGGATGTCTCCTCTCAGTCATCTCAGACTTCCTGTCATTCATCCTGGTTGGATACTGCCAACTCCTCTCCTCATGATCATGCAGATCTTACCCAAGTGTTTATGGCATCTCGCACAGATCCTCAACCTTCGACACAAACCTATGAGTCCCCTGATGAGACTACCTCCACTGCTCCGGCTCCTTTTGTCGAAGAACCCCTAGATCATGTTCCTGGTCGTCCTCCTGCCAAACCAACTAATGGTCCTTGGTTTACTCTTGATGACACTTCTCCTGGTTCATGGAGAACACGTGTTTCTGAGATGAGCGCATGGCTTGACCTCCAACTAGCAAAATCTAAACAGAACCTCGAATCAATATTACGTGAGTTCGTCTCTCGTTTTACTGGTTCTCTTAGAGATTGGTACCAGGCTCTTGGTGAATATAGACAACTCCAATTTGTCCGTGTTCCTTTAGCCTCCCAAGCAATAGGATATATTTTTAGAGAATTCCTTGGTGATCCTGATCATATCTACAAACAAGCTAGACAAGAATTCTTTGACATGCGTTGCTGCTCTCTCAAACGGAAAGACATCATGTTCCATTACAAACGGATATCTCAATGGTATCATACCCTCGGTGGAATTAATGATCATAGTCTTAAACAAGTTTATGTCAATTCCCTTCCAGATGACCTCCAAGATGAGATACAACAGAAAATTGACACCTCGGGAAGATCTCTCAATGACACATCTTTAGGTGAACTCCACATGTATGCTCTCAGCTCTCTGGATAAACTCTGTGCTACCCAAAGATTCTTCTCCAAGATGCTCACAGAAGGCAAAAACCTTCAGTCCCAATGCCGCCAACCGTCTCTTCAAATCAAGTGCAAATCCACCTCTTGCACCTGCAGGATGAAAAAGAAGAATCATTTCAAACACTTCAAAAACAAGAAAGGTAGCTCAAAAAGATTCAAGTTCTTCAGAAAGAAATCAAAGCGAGGTTGGAATAAATCTCAACATTGCTACATTTGCGGCAAACCCGGACATTATGTAAAGAAATGTCCCAACAAAAAGGCAAAGTCCGCCAGATTAGTTCAGCAGTTAAAAGACATTGCTGATGAAGTTCCGTCCGATGCAGATATTGAATCAATCTTCTCTGAACAGGATCAAACAGATCCCTCTACAACCTTTGTTCTTCAGGAAGATGTCTCTGACTCGGATTACTCTAGCTCCTCTGACTAAAGCTCTGTTCCAGAATCTTATCAAGCTATTCCCCTCGTTCCTCAGTTTGGACCCCATGCTCTGGTTCGGATTCGACCTGACAAATATTCTAATCCTGTCGATGTCATCGCTTATTTTGACACAGGATCTCACAACACCATGATGAATCCAACTATCCTTCCCCCTGAATACTGGAAGTCTCAAGAACACCATTTCAGAGCCGCTGATGGAAAAGTTTTTGCCACTCATCTGATATCTAGAAAAAAGATTGGTATCCAATTTTTCCCATCCTTTACCCTTTGGGTCCATGTCCTCGGCATTCCTCTTCCAGATAAAGACATCCTCCTCGGCTGGGATGTTTTTTGCCAATGTAAATCCCTTCGGATCCTCCTTTTCGGAATCCGGTATAAAAAGAATTTCAAAGCTTTTTCTGATATTCCGAAGATTTTCCTGCTCTCTGCAATCCAAGCCCCTTCTGAACAGATTCAACAGAAATTGCTCATGCTTTGTGCTGACAATCATGCCACTTTCTCACATCCGTCTCCTTTGTGGAAAAATCCAGATTTCTTTATTAAGCTTCCCTTCAAGCTTAATGAAGATACTAATCCTACCAAGGCTACTCATTTCGGTATGTCTCCCTCAGACCTCAAGCTAGCCAATGAAGAGTGCAATGACCTCCTTCGTCAAGGTCTGATAGAACACACCTCCTCTCCTTGGGCGTGTCAAGCTTTTTACGTTGAAAAACGCTCAGAACTGATCAGAGGCAAAAAGAGATTAGTTGTGGATTACAAGCCACTCAATCTTTTTCTCAGAGATGATAAGTTTCCGGTTCTCAGACCAAATGTCTTATTCTCTCTACTTCCAGGAGCCACGATCTTCTCCAAATTTGACCTCAAATGTGCCTTCTGGCAAATTGGTATTCATCCAGATGAAAGATACAAGACAGCGTTCTGTCTTCCTAATGCTCAATACCAATGGACTGTTCTCCCTTTTGGTTTGAAGACTGCTCCATCCCTTTTCCAAAAGGCTGTTACCAGAATTTTTCATCCTCTCTTACACTCCGCACTCATCTATATTGATGACATCCTCCTGTTCTCTCCAGATGAGACCTCTCACAACCTTCTTCTCCAACAGTTCCATGATATTGTTAATCAATATGGTATCATGCTCTCCAAAAAGAAAAGCATAGTTGGAAGGTCTGAAATTGAATTTCTTGGAATGCACATTTCCAATGGCCAATATCGACCTGGTCCTCATTTGGTTGTCCGATTATTAGATTTCCCTGATTCAGATCTCAGTGTACACCAAGTTCAACAATTTCTTGGTATCATCAACTATGTCAGAGATTTCATTCCTCATGTCAGTCATTACACCTCAATTCTTTCTACGCTCCTCAAAAAGCGTCCTCCTCCCTGGAGTTCCTCTCACACTGAGGCCATTGCCAAATTAAAAGAAATCTCTCAGTCTCCTCCGGCTCTCACTATCCCTCCTTCTAGTCAACTTATTCTCCAGACTGATGCCAGTGATATTTTCTGGGGAGCCATTCTCATTGAAGATCGAGAAGGTCAGAGAAGTTATTGTGGGCATGCTAGTGGAAAATTCAAAGATTCCCAACAGCATTATCACACTATCAATAAAGAGATTCTTGCTGTCAAATATAGAATCCAAAAGCTCGATTTTCACCTCAGGACAAGTAACTTTATTGTTGAAATGGACAACTCATCTTTTCCAAAGGTCCTCGATTTTCGCAATAAGATTCCTCCCAATCCTCTCCTGTTGAGGCTCAAAGATTGGTTTGTCAGATATGACTTCACTGTACGCCACGTGAAAGGCCATCATAATATAATTGCTGATATGCTCTCAAGGCCTCCACTCACTCATCTCATTACACCCATAGGTCACTATCCTCTGATCTACATGGCTTCTCCTGCTGGCCCCTCATCATCCTCACCGGCCATACAGGATTACTCTTTCCCCCCAGAACTCTTGGTCACCTTGCCACCTGATCATCAACCTTCTCTAGATTAGATCCAGTCCTTCGCCAAGGCTCAACTTTCGGTCTACTTAGCCAACATCAACAGTCAAGACTGTCGCCACACAGTCAACAATTTATCCAGACCATTTCTCGACCCATTCATAATGCCACCATTCTACTACTTTTCTCCTCAGCTCCTTTGGTTCCTCTGGTGTTTATTAGTTCTCCATCACCATGCCATTGTCTTCCCACTTCAGGCTTTATATGGTCATCTTCATGATCCTTCTCAACAAAACTCTCTGTTAAGGGTTTTTCTCCAATGGTTCACGTCCTTGACAAACTGGAAAAATGAACTCACCAAACTCATGGGACAATATAACCTTTGGAAACTTGATTATGAATCTGCTGCCTCCGTATGCTGTATATGGATCTTCCATAGGCCTTATAGGTACAATCCTCACAAAAGACTCCTCTGGACTGCCAACACCAGTTATGAATGGCACACAACTTATGATTATCCAAAAATGTACCCGAGAATTCTCCAAGTCGGACTGCTCAATTTCCTCTATGATGTTAATTATGTCTCCACTGACGAAATTTTCATCCTCCCTGATGTCCCTAGAGACCCCGGTCAAAGCTGGAACCCTTTTCTAAATTCATACATGATTGACTCCCAGGAACCCTTTGATTCAGCCTGGCCTTGCTTCATCTGTGGAGCCCAGGACTCAGATGATGAAGACCATGCCAATTGTAATCTATTCTCAAGTCCGTGATTTCATCTCAGCTCAGACCAAGCTCGTGAAGACATAATTATGTTATTTTGTTTTATTAGGCATCATTTGGCTCTATTAGAATTAATCATGTTATTCCGTTTGTATTAGGAATGCTTTGTCTTTATTTGGGTTTGTTTGTCTGTAAAATTAGGCTGATGGCCCTGCTTTGCTTCTTTATGCTTTTGCTAGGCTACTGCCACGTTTGTGGCTTTACTGTGTAATAGTTTTGTCTGTACTCTATCTCTCCCCCTATATAAGGAGAGCTCTCTTCACTTGTAAAAACCAGACTTGAAAAAATAAAATTTCTCTCGTTTTAAAAAGCTATGTCTTGCTAAATTTTCCTCTTCTTCCTTCGAGTGTCATGTCTCTCATATAAATTAGCAGTCTATAATTATCTCAGTATGCTCTGTGCTTGCCTCTAGTTGAGGATCCTACACATCAGAAGATGAGATGTTTTTGGCTGATGTTATCGGCTTAAGGTCCCTGTCTGTCTCTAGATGGTTGATTTGTGAGTACCCTGTTTAGGCCGTGGGTAGGCCGCCATTGTGGGGAAAACTCTAAAACCTGAAAGAGAGACACTCAGGGGGTACCTGACACCTGAATGTATATATTATATATAATATACTTTTATATTTAATTATTATTATTATCCATGATATATAATTACATATATCATGTTATTATGAATGTTTTATAATTAGGGGTATTTTGGTCAAAATACAGTTAACTCCATTTCATTCCATTCCATTGTTAACCAAATAAAATAATACTGATTCAGAGACTAATTTTAAAGTTCCAACTAAACAAAAAACTTAGTTTTCCTTTTCTTTCCATTCTCATTTTTATTCCCATTACCATTTCACCATGTAACCAAACGTGACTATAGAGTATTGACCAATAACTCGAATATATATGTTTTATGAAATATAATTTTATTAAAAGTTTCAATAAATATTTTTTAATAAATGTCTGTCGTAGAAATTAGAATTTTGATTAGTTAAATAAATTTAAATTTATCTAACAATTTCTTTTTCTTTTTTTTTTATTTCTAACAGCTCATTTAGGTTATATATAAATATTGTTCAATTGTTAACAATTCAAATCTTGTAGTCAAGTGGTTAAGACTTACTGGCTAGTCTCTTTTATGACTCTCACAATAGGACGAGATCGATGAGTAGTGCAATGATGAAGTTCGTTCGTTCCCATAGGGATCGAGTAACCGATTACCGAAATTGATTAGTTTGGGTGCTATTCAAACAATCATTAATGAGGATTTCCAAATTAAACAAATTAAACTAAAGCAACCTAATTGATTAATGCTAAAACAAAATGAAGCAACGCGAAAATAAACACAACTGTGATAATATAGAGAAATATGCTAGGACTTGACTACTCCCCACTCCATGTTGACTTCCGTTTTAGACTCAATTATTCACCCATAACATGCTCATGTAATTTATAGATTCATGCACCCTAATATTAACCTACAATCTTGGTCAAGCAAAGTAGATTACACCCAAAATCATACCAAAGCCTATCTTTCAATTACTCAGAATATATGAATGGGTTCATTAAGTTGGTGGCACACTAATGAATCCTATACGTTAGCTTAAGTGGGTATACTTTTCTAGACATGCATAGAGAACATTTTGTCGAGCACGTGGCGTGCGTCTCCAGTCGGTACATAACAAGCCACAAAAGAACAATTAATAGGAGATCAATCTATCAATATAAACACTAAGCATACCAAAACATCCATATAAACTACAAGTTGCACATAAATGGGTAGATAAGAATCAATATAAATATATAGTCATTGGGTGGGGTTTCATCAAATCCTAGCACTAAGTGTTTAGCTCATATCACAAAAAGTAGCCATACAAAAGATAACTTCAAATGAATACATGGCTAACAAAAAGAACATGAAAGAGAGAAAGAGATAGAAGAAACTATTTGGAAAGGCTCATTCTTTGCTTTGCTCTTCCTCTTCCAAGCTCCTTCAACTCTAATCCGCCCAAACGATGAATAGATGGAAGTGATAGTAAGGTGGTGTGATGAGTGTGTTTGGATGTTAGGGAGATATAGGATCTTTGTGGATTTCAAAGGATGGAGGTGGTGATGTAAGAAGGAAATGGATAAAAATGTGTTCTTGGTTCAATTTGGGAGAAAAAGTTGGTGTCCCTCTCAGAGAAAAGACTGTAGAATATATAGGGGAGCTGATTAGGGCAAGGGCAAAAGAGTAATTTCTATGAAGAAAAGCAATTTCTGGGCGAAGAGCGAGCTTGGTGAGCTCGCCCTGGGGTCGTCAAGAGGGCGAGCAATTCTGGACCCGAGAGGATAGCGAGCTCAGGGCTCGCTTGACTTTGATGACGAGCTGATCGAGAGCATAGCGACCTCGAGGCGAGCTGCCTGAGGTCGCCTTGGGTCGCTTTGGAGGCAGAAATTCCGTTTCGACCTTCTTTTTAGCTCTTTTCCCAGCGAAAGACTAATAGAACACTTTGCCCCTGCACAACTTATTTAAAGCGTTAGAACCACGGCTTTTACTCGAGAAACGAACACAAAATGATATGAAATTGGGGCTACACTATGTGTAGAACTAAAGCAATCACTTACAACTTTTGACTTGATGTCTGAAGTTCAATTTCTAATAATGACAATTGTCATTATTATCAGAAGTGGGCGGCGGTGGGTGTGGTCTGGCTGCTATCGGTATGTGGTCTGGCGCCGTCTTGGGAGGTGATGTATAAATATAAAAAAATTTATTTATTTAAATATTATTATTAAATATTAAATAATAACAGTTTTTAATTAAAAAATTAAAAACATATCTTGACAGTTAAAAACTGTCATCATCTTTCTTGACATTGGTATTGTTGACAGTTTTTAAAACTGTTAAGAAAACCTTTCTTAACAGTTTTTAACTTTCAACAATGCTAATTTTTTCTTGTAGTGTATGCCTCTCCCTCTCTCTAATTCACTGTTTTTCTCCTCGGTTTTTCCGTCCTCTGTTTTGTTGGGTTGATGTGCATTTTTCTTATATATATTTTTTATGATTCTTGTACAGGTTCATTTTAGTACGACCAACCGATTAAGCTCGCACACTTGGTGGGGTTGTAAGAAGTACAATTGCCTGGCCTAAAATTTGTATTAGGTTATTGTAGGTAGCATGAGTTTGAATATGATATGGAAACAAAGTTGGAATTTTGGAATATAGTTGAAACTAATTATAGCACGGTGTGTATAAAACTATCTAGGAGGGGGGGGGGGGGGGGGGGGGGGGGTGAATAGATTTTATAAAATATTACCCAATTTTCGCATGCAAGTCAATTTGACGAAAATGCCCCTAACTAGTCAAAATAATATATCAAGTGTAATATGTGCGGAATTTAAATAACACAAGATATATACGTGGAAACCCAACCACTGGGAAAAACCACGGGCTGTATAGTGCGCCACACTCGGAACTCGAAATCACTAATTGAAATGAAGTTTACAACCTATGTAGACCTCGTCTAACACTCCGGTCTGTAACCCCTCACTTCTACCCTGCGGGCCTTTATTAGCAACCCTATTCCAATTTGCTTGAGGCCTAAGCACTCTTAGCCCCAAGACTTACTTCTCAATGAAGAGAAACAACCTAAGTGAATATGTATGAATATTCAAAATGCAAATTAGAGCTAGGTTACTCTATATGCTTATCTAGGATAATAAATTTGCAATTAAAACAATCCTAGATATAAATGGCTAGATGACATGTCAAATAGCTTAGCTAATCAAGATTAATTAAAAACCTAATTAACTATCACAATACAACACCCAATCATTTTCATCACAAATAATCTCTAACTTGTATCTAGCATATAATCAAAAGCATACAAGTAATTAAAGAGATGTATTAATATGGAAAACACTAAAGAGATATGAAATTAGTGAAGAACATACCAAATAAGATGTGATGATTCAAAACCATGCATGGATCAATTCTATGAAGGCATAGAAGATCAAATATGAAATTTGATGCAAAAGTGGTTTGATTTGAGTGGTTAAAAATGAGTTCTTGATTTGATTTTTTTCTCAAAAATCTCTCTTGAAAGTTTAGGGTTCTAAGATCACTAAGAACTGATTCAGATAATGAGAAAGTATGATATTTATAGACATCAAGAATTGGGCAAGTGAAAGGACAAGTTTGCCCCTGAAATCGCACGATCGGCGGTTTCAATTCGGCGGCCAGACCGCCGAATTGAACCGCCGAATTGCTCCAGAGTAGAACAGGGGAAATTCGGCGACTTCGTTCGGCGGTTTCGTGACCGCCGATTCAACCGCCGTTTTGGACCCGAGAGTGAATTTCAATCAGGTCTCATTCGGCGGTTTCTAACGGCGGCCAAGCCGCCGAATGAAACCGCCGTTCACCAAAAATGGTGAAATCAAGGGAGAAGCCAAAGGCATCTCCACCGGCGATCATCGCACAAAACGAAGCACATCAACGTGCATGCGCGGACGTTTCCGAATAGAATCGGGAACGAATTACATGACACAATTAAAACACACAACATCATACAACAAAGAAGTGCAAGTGTGGAATGTGACATGTGAAGAGAATGCACACAAAAATAAGCATAAATGCAATCATGGCAAGAATGCTAAGTGTGTGTGTGCTACTAATTCTCTTCAAAGAAAAACCAAGCACAAGAGATAATACCTTTGGCGTACTTGTATCTTGAGGTCATGGAAGGGCCTTTGATCTTCAACCTTAAACACTAGGACTACCCTTACATTCAAACCCCAACATGTGGTTTGTCCACGAAATAAGCCAATCAACAAACCGGGAATCCTTACAATAGTATAATTCAAAAGTTTGGTTTATTTGTAATTTTGTTTGAAAATATTGTATTGGAATTTGGTTATTTTAGAAATGGAAACTATCATTTTCCCGCCTGAGGTTTAACATATTAGATAAACAAGTCCTTCTAGTTTCAATAATAGCCGGTCTCCCCTCTAAAACCCAAAATAATAGTGCATTTACCCCTTCTGTTACTTTTTCTGTTGAAAAAGGTAACTCTGACAACTTTAAGTGAGTTTAAGGATGATATTGCCCTTGAAAGGTGTTGAACACCGTGGAAATACTTTTTTGCCCTTGAATCACCCCATGGAAAATACGTTTTAAACCTTATATATCAACACACCACCATTGATCATGTCTCATCATCCATTTTCTTCTTCATTAATTCATTTCTTATTCAATTCCTTTCTTCAAAATTACTCAACAAATAAAAATAATAATAATAACAATTATAGGGAAATAGTTGTTTTCATCATTAAAACCTTGTTTAAATCTGGCAACAGATTGGCTCATAAGATTTAACGATCTATATATATATATATATATATGTATGTTCTTGGTAATTCTATGAACTCCATTGTTTTCTTTCTTTTTTATCCTTTTCTTTTTAGTTTAATTTTTAATAATTAAAGTATTCCAGAAAATTCCTTTTTTGTTTCAACAATTATATTTTTATAAACTTATTTATTAATTGCATGTATGAGACTTAATTTTTTTCTCATGATGATTTATTAGAAGTTTAATTAAGTCATTTCATTAATCACCTTTGAATTATTTCAAAATCACTTGAATTTAAGCTAATAAATTTCAGAAATGCTGAACTATCTCTTTTCGTTTGCAGTAACATAAGAACCCACAACCGTCTCAGCACAACTGACCGCCGCCGCCACCATACCAACAGAAAGCTCTGCATCATACGAAGAAACCGGAGAACGGCGAAGAAGATACAGAGGGGTGAGGTGGAGGCTTTGGGGAGAGTGGGCAGCAGAGATTCGCGACCCTCACAAAGCGGCGAGAGTCTGGCTGGGCACATTCGACACGGCGGAGGCCGCCACCAGAGCCTACGACGAATCTGCTCTGAGGTTCAGAGGAAATAGGGCAAAACTCAAATTCCCGGAAAACGTTCAACTTGTTCCAACACCACCACAACAACAGCAGCAATTATTGCAAAACTTTCTTTCAAAACAATCAGTAATTGCGAGTTCCCTAACAACTTATAACAATCAACCACTAAAAAATTAAAAAAAAATAAAAAATAAAAAGTTAAGAATGGCATTAGGAACCACGCCCCTGGTTTTTCTTTAATGGAATCTGTTGACTTTGTACAGGTGAGTTGTATCCCACTCATCTACTCATTTATTTTTTATATCAATTTATATTTAACATTTTTAACCCTTAACATTAATTACAAAATGTGCCATCACTTATGAGTTTACGAAAATACCCTTCATTTTTAACAGTCAAAGCTATTTTCAAACAAAAAAGGTAACAGAAGGGGCAAATGCACTATTATTTTAGGTTTCAGGGGGGAAACTGGCTATTATTGAAACTAGAGGGACCTGTTTATCTAATATGTTGAACCTCAGGGGGGAAAATGATAGTTTCCCTTTTAGAAATTATTGGTTTTAGGATTTTTGTCTATAATCATCATATCAAGTTGTTTGAAACTTGTAACAACAAGCACTCTAAGTTGCAGAACTATATGTTTTTAACAACATGCGCCATAAGTTGTAGAACTTTATATCTGTCGAAACTAGACTGGGTATGACACAAGCTCTTCGTCCTTCACCTGCTAGGATTATATGCTTCGAATTTGAATGGTAAGATCCTCTAAGATTTTTTGAATTTTATAATATACTCTTTGAAGATTTGATGAGCAATATATCCTTTGCAGATTTAATGTCCTTGATTTGATTTTCCACTAAGTTTCTTAGTCATCCAATAAATATAATTAGAGAAACTAGCAATAATTGAAAAATGTATGTTGATAATATCGTGAAGATGACGCATTTACTAGAAAACTTGGCAAAGGATTATATCATAATACAATGTCATGATTGCAAACAATTCAACATAAACATGGACGACTCAAGGAAATTAAGTGTCGAGGATTAAAACTAAAGAAAACAAGTACTACAGTTCCAACAAACACAGATACTATCTTACATCATGGCCTGTGAGTGCTTGCCATAAATGTTGCTCTGATTTTTATGAGTCTACTTATTACATCTCTTATGTTGATCCTATTCTCGGGTAAATTTGTGGTACAATCCATGGCTAAACTTAAGATAGATGATACACATTGTTCCCTTGCTGAAAAATAACCATCCTCTCTTTGTAGTAAATCGCTATCTGCAACATTCACGATCGAACGATTTAACGAGTCACTAACCCAATCTCTCAAGCTCATTTCTCCGATAAAAGTTTCATCTGTCGGCTTCTTCTTTGTAAATGTCTCCATCAACATAATACCGTAGCTATAAACGTCACCTTTTTGAGATACCCTTCCTTCACTTCCATACTCTGAATTGACATAATTGAATTCAATATTGAAAATATTTATATAAAAAATAAAGGGAGCTATAAAATGAATAACAAAATCTAATGGAATTTTACCTGGTGCCATATAACCAATTGTGGCAAGGGTTTGTGTTTGTGTCATAGAATCTTCTTCACCTAACAACTTTGTAATGCCAAAATCACTCAAGTGTCCAACCATGCTTTGGTCCAATAGTACGTTGCTCGGCTTGATGTCACAATGAACTATAGGGACTGAATAACCAAAGTGAAGATACTCCAAAGCTGATGCCACATCTATCAATATATTCAACCTCTGTAATATGTCCAAAAAGTATTCCTCAGAATATAAGCACTTTTCAAGGCTCCCGTTAGGCATGTACTCCAGCACCAAAGCTTTAAGATCGTCATTTGTACAACAACTGATAATCTTGACAAGGTTTCGATGACGGATACCACTAAGCACTTCACATTCAACATTGAAACTCCTAAGTGCTCTTTCCATTTGCACGTGGAACACCTTTACTGCAATTTCCATCCCATCTAAAAGTCTCCCTCTGAAAACCGAACCAAAGCTCCCTTTGCCAAGTAGATTGCTGTCATTAAATCCATTTGTTGCTTGAACAAGTTCTGGATAAGAAATTCTTCTCCATATTGCTCGTTGTGGCAAATCAACATCGTTATTATTAGCTAGTTGTGATCTCATCCTCGTTCGATATACTCTCAACATAATGATCAATGTCAAGCAGACAATAAATATTAGCGGCAAAGTAATGGCTAAGACAACCGTGATCCTAGATTTTGGATGAGTGGTTGTTTTGCAGGAGGGGACTTGTAGTCTTGGTAAACCACAAAGTGCAAGGTTCATCATAAAAGATTTAGCAGAGAAATTTGCAAAAGGTCCTTTTGTTGGAATTTTTCCCTCTAATCGATTGAAAGACAAGTTGAGATATTTGAGGTATGATAGTGCCTCCAACGATTCAGGAATAACTCCAGAAAGATTATTATTGGACAAATCCAAAGACTCCAAGCTTATTAAGCCCCCAAATGATTTCGGAATTGGGCCTTGTAAGCTATTATATTCTAAAGAAAGAAGTTGTAGATTTTGTATGCTTCCAATTGTGGTTGGGATGTCACCATTTAAATGATTATGTGACAAATCTACACTTATGACAACCTTTAAATTTCCAAAGTCTAATGGAAGAGTTCCAATTAGAGAGTTTGATGACAAGTTAATTTCCAAGATGTCTTTAAGTTTCCAAAGAGACGAGGGTATAATAGAAGTTAACTCATTGGAGCCTAACGAGAAGAGCCTTAGATTAGTAAGATTACCAAAACATGCAGGTATGGCTCCAGAAAGCTTATTACTATGCAAGTACAACTCAACCAGGTTATTTAATTGGCAAATATCATTTGGGATGGATCCTTCTAGATTGTTATATCGAATGTACAATGCTTGAAGTTTCTGCATGTTTCCAAGTGTAACAGGAATTGATCCTGTCAATTCATTTTCACTCAAGTACAGAGCCATCAAGTTTTTCAGACCACTAATTTCTTGGGGAATGTTTCCAGTGATGTTGCAACCTTCCATATAAAGTGATTCCAACAAAATAGAAAGGTTTCCTATAGAAGTTGGAAGGAAGCCATTTAGAGGATTATCTGATAAAGACAATGTTCCTAAATTCTTGCAATTTGTGAAAGAGGTAAGGAAGCTCAAATCTGGAGTAGAAGATGTGAAGGAATTTATTCCTAAGTTGAGATACTCAAGACTTGTTAAACTATTGCCTATTGTGCTTGGAATAAAGCCTGAGAATGAGTTATCTCCAATATCTAGAAATTGGAGCTTGGAAGCATTGGTGATGAAGCTTGGAAATTTCCCACTTAAATTATTAAATCTAAGATTGAAATACTCAACATTTGGAAGCCCAAAGCCAATAATTGATGGAAGGCTTCCCGAGAGTGTGTTGTTGTGAAGCGTAAGCCGTTTCAATGTTGAAATGTTGAAAACTGTAGCTGGAATGTGGCCAACTAGGTTGCTGTATTCAAGTCCCAATACCTCTAGATTAGGAAGATTACCAATTTCATAAGGTATCTCACCTGCATTTGAATTGTGAAGCATATTTTATTGAATCTACCGCAAAAAATAAAATTCTAGTGAATACTGTTGATTGATTAAATAAGGTACCTACCAATTATGTTGTTACCACCTAGAGCTAGTCCTTCTAACTTGGTCAAGTTTCCGATATTCCTTGGTATGCGTCCTCTGAACTGATTATAGGATAGAGAAACAACGGTAAGCTCTCTGCATTGCCACAAATTGTATGGGATTGTACCCGTGATTTGATTCTCAGACAACAGCAATTTTTTAAGGACAGCTGCTTGATGATGATGTGAACACATGTTTTGAGGGAGGTCACCTGTCAAACTATTATTTGAAAAATTAATTTGCCACAAAGAAGAAATGTTGAAAAGAAGTGAAGAAATCTGCCCTGTTAATAGGACATTGTCTAGTAGCATTAGTCTCTCCAATTCTACAAGATTCCCCAGCTCCTTTGGAATTTCTCCTATAAAAGAACACTCTCATCAAATCCTCTTGTTCATTAACTGAAAAGCAACAACTAATTATTAGTCTATAATTACCTTCAAGTTTGTTGTCACCAATTGATAGAGTCTTCAACTTAGTCAAGTTGCCAATTTCTTTTGGTATGCCTCCTCTGAAGTTGTTAGAGGACAAGTTCAAAAATTGCAGCTGCTTGCACTCTGATATAAAGGATGGCAATTCTCCCTCAAACAAGTTTTCAGACAAATCAAGTGACATCAAATTAAGTCCACCGCCAGACACATTGACCATTGACAAGAGCCGATTGTGTTTGAGTCTAAGCTCTTGCAATGAAGATATGTTGAAGATGGAGGACGGTACATTACCCGAAAGCTGGTTATAATTGAAATTAATGTATTTCAATCGACGTAAACGAGCCAACTCGTAAGGAAGAGAGCCGTAAAAGTTGTTGTCATTGATGGCTAGCAAAGCAAGGAAAGAAAGATTTCCTAGTTGTGGTGGAATGGTCCCTGTTAGACCAAGATAAGAAATATTCAAGGCTGTGACTCTATGGTGACGAACACCACAGGTGACACCAATCCAATTACAGGCAGAGGTACTCGTGGACCAATTTTTAGCCAACAAAGTATCTGGATCATGTGTTATACGAGCTTTCAAAGCAAGAAGAGCATTTTCATCTGTGGTAATGTTTTTGGTTGATAATGATGAGCTAGAAGTAAGGGAATGAAGTAAGAAGAAAACTATGAACAAACGAAGAGTTTGATCTTTTGCCATGAGAGATGAATTCTCCTAATTAATTTGATGACAAACAAGTAGATATATATAGGTATAAATAATAATGCAAAGTAGTGACTTCAGTCTCTTCACTTTCCATTTTCACTGTACGATTTCATGTCCACAACAAACGTACACCACAAGTCTTGGGTTGGATTTTGAGTATACGGTAAGATAATTATGAAACAAATAACTGAAGACTGGTGATGACACACAAACAAATTTGTTAGCTTTAAAATGTGAAATCACTTTGTTGCTTTTTGGTTTTTAGAAATTTGAAAGCAAGAATATTGACTAAGAAATCTGCCGTCTTGACTGGAACAATTATGATCAGTCAATGCAGAGGAAGACGACTTGTTGTTAGTGGTGGACCTGGTGGTGGTGGTGGGGGGTTGCATTGAAACGGGCCCTATCTTATAAAATTTATATTGAATTAGAGTGAGCTGAGTCAACGTAAGTCAATGAAGTCAATGGTGAATGGTCATCAGCCAACGCAAATGTGGGACCCAGTTTTTGTGGGAACGTGGAAAGAATAAAGAAGCAATTATTGTACCTTTTTTTCAACAAACAATTTTTTTCAAAAAAAGTACTTCTTTCAAAAGCTATTAAGCACTTCCCAGGAAGCTACTTGTAGTAAAGCTCAAGTCAGTCATCAAAATGATCATCAGCTGGTGGACCAAATGAATTCATGAATCTAGTTAGTAGTCAAGTCGTCGTCTTCTTCTTCTTCTTGTACTCTTGTAGTGTAAGATCAATACTGATCGTTTATTGACAAGATGAGATTGGTCTGGCGGTATACTCCATTACTCCTCACACTTATGTTATGAGGTTGTGGGTTCGAGTATCTTCCTTTCTTTAAAAACCCCCCGAATTATATGTAATAATATTTAAAAAAAAAAAAAAAAAAGAAGCTTATTTATCAAGAAATGACCCAAAATAATATTTAAGAACATTGATACACCCTTTACATACTGATGGACTTGTCTTAATAATAGTACTTAAGCATCATGTTGGAACGACGGGTTTGACATGTGATCCGATAATAGTATTTAAGCACTGTAATACATGTGAATCAAAACTAGGAAATTAATTGCTCCAGTCAATATGGCATATTGAACACTTATATTTTGAGTTTGTGTTGAACACTATATATATATATATATATATATATAATTTCCAATGAGGACTTTTTAAAATGCACAGTTTAAGCACATTTGATGAAATTTAATCGAATATATTGAATCTTGATTTTATTTTTTGTATGGATGATAAAAACATTGAAATACATTTCTGGAAAAAAATTAAATAAAATTCAGGTCCAATAACTAATTTTTCGACTTTTTGAAGATAAAACATTTCAAAATAGGAAATTAAGAAAAATTGTTCTCAATCCAAAAAAAAATTCAAATTTTTACCAAATGTGTATTTTAAATTTCTTAAGATGCATACAAAAAGTCTTATCGAAAAACATTCGATTACATGCAATTTCGTCAAAGGTGCTTAAAGTGTATTTAAAAGTCCTCATTGGAAAATTTCTAATATATATTAATCCAGGTTTTGGTAATAGTAATCAAAATGGATGGTAAGCTTAAGCTATATAATTAAATTTTCATTAAAAAATTTTATCTTCTTAAGAAAGATGAATATATAAGAGAAATTAAGACTCCAAAACTGGAAGAATTTTTGATGGCAGTAATTGGTTTACGTACGAAGAAATCATTAGCTTAAAACAATGGCACGGATACAGCTGGGTCACGTTTGGGGCAATTGTTATTATTTTAGGGTCAAAATCGAATTTAAAAAAAACATCTATGAATACTATTCTAGGGTTTCTAGTCTCATTCTCTGATTTCTCTCATCGTTGCCACCTGGTAAAGAAAAGAAAAAAGAGAAAGAAGAGTAGAGGAAAAAAGAAAGAGAATGAAAGAGAAGATCAAAAGAGGAAGAGAGGAATTTCGAAGCTCGTACCTCGTAAACGCTATTTGCTAATAATTTTTTTTTTTATTTTTATTCTGATAAATAACACCTATACACCTAATGAGTTCAATACAAATTTTAAAATAGGCTAATTGGCACAGATGCCCCCTGAACTCTTCAAAAAGTTGCACCATTGCCTCCTATACTTTTTTTTTCGGCTCTAAACCCTCTAAACTCTTGTAAATTTGCAAAAACTAACGGATTGGCAACGGAAACCAGATTCCGTCTATTTTCAAGTCACGTGCGTCCCACAATACAAAATTTGAAAAGTGTAGGGGGCATCATGCCAATTAACCTAAAAACTATTATATTAACAAAGAGAAATTAATAAAATAAATTAAAATTAAATTAAATATTATTAAATGTATTTAAATTTTTGCAAACAGATGTACATTTACGAATAGGCATTAAATATTAATATTATTATCAATATATATATATATATATATATATGAATAATAAAAAAATCTTATCTCTTAAAAATCTTATCATCTAAATCTCATCTCCAATCACCACCACCCAATTCAAATTAAAAATCTCTTCTCAGAAACCCTAAATCATCATCATCTCAGCATAAAAAACTCTCTCCTCACAAACCCTAAATCATCATCATCATCATTGTCATCCCCATAAAAAAAAAAAACTCTCTTCTCACCCTCTGCTCCCACCACCACCCACCCTCCAACTCCTCGCCACCGCCTCACTGAGTCCCCCAACGAAGCCGGCTTCGCGTTGCCGTCGCCATTGTCGCTGCACATCCGCCACCACCTCCACTGCCGCCGCCTCGCCGAGTCCCCGAATCTCTGCTCCACCTCCCAAAACTCCACACCTCTCATCGTCACCATTGTCGCTTCTCTCTCGCTTTCTCTACTGTCTCAGTTGATTCAAATTTTTTATGTTGTAAATTATTTAGCAAGATCGATTTTGTGAATTGTGTATTGAATAAAAAAATTTATCAAGATTCCTATTTTGCATCAGAACAATTCTCTCGCTTTCTCTTGCTTTCTCTACAATTTATTTTTGTACCAATATATTTGTGAATTGTGTAGGGAGATTACAGTGATTAGAATGAACTGGTTGTTGAATCTGGGTTGTAAGACCTGGGTTGTTGAGTGATCTGGGTTGTGGAATCTAGAGATTACAATGCAAACTGGGTTGTTGAATATGAGTTGTAAGAATAAAGATGAGATATTAGAATTTTTTTTCCAGATTACAAATTTGTGTAATTTGATCTCTATGAATTGATGGATTTTTTGGGATTATTAATTTTGGATTTATTTTGGAATATGGTTTGTGGATTGAAGAAGAAAGGAGAATATATGAATTTATTTTGATGGCTAATATTAATTATTTAATTTAATTATATTTTTATTAATTTTCTACTGATGCAATTTTTTTCCTACTTTTTATAATTTTTTAATATTTTGTTGTCTAGAGAAAATTTTAGTTGTTTTATTATTTAATTAAATTAAATTTATTAATTTTAATGCATTTAAAATATATAATTTTATTTTAATGTATTTTATTAATTTCTTTTTGTTAATATAATAGTTTTTAGGTTAATTAGCACTGATGCCCCTTAAACTCTTTAAAATTTTATATTATGGCATGCACGTGACTTGAAAACAAACGGAATTTGGCCTCCGTTGCCAATCCGTTAGTTTTTGTAAATTTATGAGAGTTTAGGGAGTTTAGTGCCAAAAAAAAGTATAGGGGGCAATATGCAACTTTTTGAAGAGTTCAGGGGACATCTGTGCCAATTAGCCAGTAAAATAACACCTATAGTCCTATACACTCCATTTAATTATTTAAAGCAAACCCATGACTGAGAGAAATTAGAGAATGAATTATGTCAGAACTTTGTAATGAATTTGTTTTCAATTTTTATATATATATATATATATATATATTATTTTAATTGTGTGTCCTGTCGTGTTTGTATCCTATATTTAAAGATTTACTGTATCCCTTTATCGTATCGTGTTGTATCCCCGTATTCTTATCTGTACCCGTACTTCTTAGCTTACCTACTAAAAGTTGAACGAAAAATGGGATACCCGTTGACTGGTGAGTGAAGGGGTGAAAGGGAAGGAAACTTTTATTTTCAGGATGAAATCACTTTGCTGCTTTTTGGTTTTTTGAAATTTGAAAGTAAGAATATTGACTGAGAAATCTGCCGTATTGACTATCAGTCAGTGCAGAGGAGGACGACTTTGTTAGTGGTGGTGGTGGTGGTGGTGGGAGGGTGCATTGAAACGAGCCTATCTTATTGAATTTATATTGAATTAGAGTGAGCTGAGTCAACGTAAGTCATTGAAGTCAATGGTAATGGTCTGCAGCCAATGCAAATGGGGGACCCAGTTTTTGTGGGAACGTGGAAGAAGAAAGAAGAAATTGTTGTACCTTTTTTTTCAACAAATTAAACAATTTTTTTTCAAAAAATACTTCTTTCAAAAGCTATTAGCACTTCCCAGGAAGCTACTTGTAGTAAAGCTCAGTCAGTCTTCAAAATGATCATCAGCTGGTGGACCAAATGAATTTATGAATCTAGTTAGTCAAGTCGTCGTCTTCTTCTACTCTTCTTGTACTCTTGTAGTGTAAGATCAATATGATCGTTTATTGACAAGATAAGTTGGTCCGGCAGTATACCCCATTACCTCTCACACTTACGTTACGAAATTGTGGGTTCGAGTATTCTCTTCTTCTTAAAAAAACCCCGAATTATATATAAACTTCAAAAAAATAAAAATAAAAAGAGGTAGCTTATTTATTAAGAAATGACCCAAAATGTATTTAAGAACATTGATACACCCTTGACATACCTATGGCTTGCCCTAATAATAGTATTTAAGCATCATGTTGGAACAACGGGTTTGACATGTGGTCCGATAATAGTATTTAAGCAGCGTAATACATGTGAATCAAAACTAGGAAATTAATTGTTCCAGTCAATATGGCAGATTGAACACTAATTGTCTGTTTTGAGTTTGTGTTGAACTATATATATATATATATATAAATTTTCCAATTAAGACATTTTAAAATGCACACTTTAAACACATTTGATGAAATTGAATGGAATATATTGAATCTTGAGTTAATTTTTTTGTATGGATGATAAAAACATTGAAATACATTTGTAGAAATTATTTAAAAAAAAATTCAAGTCCAAGAACTAATTTTTTCTAACCTTTTTGAAGATAAAACATTAAAATAGGAAATATAAGAAAAAATTGTTCTCAATCCAAAAATTTCCAAATTTTTATCAATGTGTATTTTTAATTTTATTAAGATGCATACAAAAATCTCATTGAAAAACATTCGATTACATGCAATTTGTCAAGGTGCTTAAAGTGTGATTTTAAAAGTCCTCATTGTAAAATTTCGAATATATGTAATTCGTCAAAGTGCTTAAAGTGGTATTTTAAAAATTCCTATTGTAAAATTTCGAATATATGTAATTCGTCAAAGGTGCTTAAAGTGTGTATTTTAAAAAACTCATTGTAAGATTTCTAATATATGTATATAAGTCTTGGGGTGAAATCATAAAGAGCCAAAAAAATTTATGGGTTTATTGTTTTTATCCACAAATTTATTTTTTATTTTTTTGTCACTTTGACCACTTTTGGACAACAATACCCCTAAATTTGAAATTAAAAAAAAAAAAGAGAGAGAGAAAAGAAGTCAGTGGGTAATAAAAATGAGGAGAGAAGAAAGAGAAAAGGAGTTAAGGTTTTTTACATCAGTGTAAAACATCAGAAGTAAAAAAAAACAAGAAAGAAGAGATAGAAAGGAAGAGAAGAGATCGCCATCGTTGCCAGTCGCCGTCGCCTCCGGTTGCCGTTGCCTCGCACCTCTGTCGCAACGCAAAGCCCAGTCTACACTCCGAAAAGTTACTTCCTTTCTTTTCTATTTTTTCTTTTTATTTTTGTTGGGTACTTACTTAGTTACTCGCAATGCAAAACAGGATTGGAATAATTGGATTGTCTCCTTTTGGTGACTTTGCTCTTCATTGTATCTCTGGGAACCCAATATCAAGGTGGGTTTTATTTTTTTTTTGAAAGGCAACAGAATTTATTCACAAAAACCAAAGGCCAGCCCAGCACCAGCAGAGCCAAAAACAGCAGCACCAGAAACAAAACATCAAAAAACTGCAACAGAGGTGTACACAACCTAACCATTGTTGCCGAATTTTGAAAAACCACACGCAAAAAGAAAGAAAAAAAACCAAAACACAACAACACTCTAGACCAACAACCCAGCGAACCAAAAGGCACACCCCTCAGCGCAGCAACAACCCAGAAACAACATAACAGCAGCGAAAAAGAAACAAGACTAGCTCCAATCCAAACAATCATCCCCACCGCACCACCTTTTAGCTAACATATCAGCATAAGAATTGGTGTCTCTTGAGTTGTATTCCACTGTAGTCTGACCCAAGCTACCCAACATACATCTAATATCCAGAATCAATTGTAGAAACTTCCAATCCCCCCCCACTGCTATTAACCCATGCCACAGCCTGCTTGCAATCACTGATCACCACAATTCTAACCTTTTTCAACTCAGGTCTGTTAACACAGAGAAAACAAGCTTTAGCAATAGCAAGGAGCTCAGCTGATATACTTTCTTGAACCCCCACAAATTCTGCAAACACACACAAAATTTTGCCATTACCATTCCGTAACACTCCACCACCCCAGCAATTCCAGGCGAACCCCTGGCAGAACCATCAACATTAAAAGATAAGGTATCCGTCTCCGGCGGGATCCAAAACATTGGGTTCAGAATTTTAGTCTTCTTAGTGACAGTACATCTCTCCGCTATACTCAACAAAATCAAAGTTATAGGATCGTCAGAGCCCTTGCCAATGTATTTGAACCACCACCCGACTCGAAACTTCACCATATCCTCCGCCTTATCAATAGGAATCATAACATCTTTGAAAACCTTTTCATTTCTAGATTCCCAAATAGTCCAAGTCATAGCGAAAAACAAAGAACTCCAAGCCTTCTCCGCAGGTCTGTCAGGACATAAACCCGACCAGCTCAACCACCATCTTTTCAACGTATCAGTTTGGCAGCAACTCACTTTCCACCAACACATACAGGAGACCCACAACCTCCACGCCCACTTGCACCGAAGGAAAAGGTGGTCAATGGATTCTACCTCTTCACCACACATCGGGCACTCCGTGTTATTATCAGATAACAAACCAAAACGCTTTAGAACCTCTCTAACAAGGACCCTACCATGTAACAAGTGCCACATAAAAATCTCAACTTTAGGTGGACAAATGCTCTTCCATATCCTATAGAAGACTACCGAATCCCCATTGAACATCTGCTCCAGGCTTTTCCACACTGATTTAACAGTAAAAAGACTCGTCGAACTTAAAGCCCAACCAACCGTGTCAGCCATGTTTGCCCGGATTACCAAACTATCGAGACACCCTCTAAAAGCCTCCCATTGCTCTTGCTCCCAATTAAAACAAGGTCTTCTAAGGATAATATTCCACCTCCAAATCCCATCAACCCAGCTGCCATACTCCATCACACATCCGGCCTTATTGGAAGCAAGAGAGTAAATCCTAGGAAAGGCTTCCCTCATCCTCACACCTCCAATCATAATGTCATCCCAAAGTCTAGCCCTATCACCCCTACCCAAACCACTTGAAGCCCTTCCTCTAACACATTTGCCATCTTCGAACCTTGCTCAAAGAGCCCACCAACAGATTTTATGAAGAAAGAACTTGAAGGGCCACCATTCCAATTCCACTTGATAGCATTCAAGGGAACGTTATATTTCGCACAAATGACTCTTTTCCAGAGCGACCCCTCTTCTTTCCCAAACCTCCACACCCATTTCGCCAAAAGACCTTTGTTGACGGTGATTTTTGGTGATCACCAAGTCAACGATTCGTTTTCGAATTACTGCAGTTTATATTAGAGTATGGTAAAAGATTGTAAAGAAATAACAGGTGATTTACGTGGTAAAACTCCAAAAAATCGGAGAAACATCCACGGGATCGTTGCCTCTAGCAACAAAGCCAAATCCACTATGAATCACGATTACAAGATGATGAATGACAAAGAATGATTACAAGCTTTTCAATACTATTCTCTCTCTCTCTCCTGTTCTACTTCTCACGTGCCCCTGCTTTATGAATAAAAGGGGTATTTATACATGTTGTATCTAGGGTTTTAAGATGACCGCTAGGGTTTAGTGTTGTGGCCCCCAAGTCTCGAGCGGTTTCCTAGTCCTATTTAGATTGTACTTCCCTTTTTCGGCTGTATTCAATTCTGAATGGAATTCTTTCTCCTTTATTCACGGGAGAACTGCTTGTTTCCTTTTTTACCTCTTATGATCCACATCGTTGCTTATCGTGGACCTGCTGGTTGCTGATTGCAAGTGTTGGTGACTGTTTTATTGTTTCCCGAGTGAGTTTGCCCGAGTGTGCCCGAGTGTGCCCGAGTGTGTCCGAATCCGATCTGCTGCTCATGCTGATCGTCTTTGTTTGTGGTCGGACTACTTATCCTCTTTTCCGAGTAAGTTATCGTGAAGGTTCATACTCCATAGGTTGACTTATCTTGACCTCTGCTGACCTGGCCTTCCATGGTGATGACGTGTCTTATCACGACTATTTTTACCTATAACAACCTTTATTTTTGTCTATCACAGAACCAATACCTAAACCCCCATTCTCCTTACTTTTACATAATGTGTCCCATTTTAAGGCATGTAACTTCCTCCTCTCCCTACCATCACCCCCAAAAAAACCCCTCTGCAGCCTTTCTATTCTCTGAGAAACACCAACCGGAACTTTAAACACCGACATAAAATAAATTGGGATACTATACATTACTGATAATAAGCGCCAACCTACCCCCTTTATTTAAAAACAATTTCTTCCAAGGGGCCATCCTCAGCTCTATACGATTCATGAGATCTTTCCAAAAGAGATTTGAACACGGCCTACCCCCAAGAGGAAGCCCCAAATAAGATATTGGCAATTTCCCATAACCACAATTGAACACAGCAGCCCCATTAGTCTCCCTCTCCACTCTTTTGCCAATTTGCACAACACAACATTTACTGAAATTTATGCGTAACCCAGAAGCCACCTCAAAACATCTCAAAATTCTCCTAACATTAATCAAATACTCCGCTCTAGGTTGAAGGAACAGAATTGTGTCATCCGCAAATTGCAAATGAGACACATGAACTCTCTCACTCCCAAAAGAAACACCTTTCATCAAATCCAAACTCTCTGCTTTTTTGAACAGCGCACTCAAACCCTCCACCACCACATTAAACAAGAAGGGGGATAGAGGATCCCCTTGCCTTAGCCCCTTTTCCAATCCGAACTCCCTCGAAGGACTACCATTCACCAAAACCGACATCCAAGGGGAAGCAATACAATTTTCCATCCATTGTCTCCATTTCCACCCAAAACCCATCTCACCTAACATGTCATCCAAAAAGGTGTGATCGACACTATCATACGCCTTTTCGAAATCTAACTTCACCAAATGGCCCCCATTTTTGCACTTTTTCCAGTGATGAATTATCTCCTCCGCTATGATGAAACCATCCAAAATATGACGGTTTCTGACAAAAGCCATTTGAATCTCTCCTACAACTGTCTCAATAACCCTTCTCATGCGGTTAGATAGAACCTTCGCCAGAATCTTATACAGGGAACTCACTAAGCTAATAGGTCTAAAATCCTTCATAGACTTTGGTTTCACACATTTGGGAATAAGAGCGATAAAAGACCTATTTAGCTCCTTAACAACCTTCCCATCTCTATGAAACTCCTCCATAAATCTCATGAAATCACCACTAATGACAGACCAGTTCTCTTTGATAAAATTTAAATTGAAACCATCTGGCCCTGGCGCCTTATTCCCGTCACAACTGTCAAGCGCAGCTTTCACTTCTTCAATACTAAAACTCTCCTCCAAAGAATCCCTATCGCCTCTAGATAACTTCTTAAGAGGGAGCCCTACCACTTTAGGACGCTTCCACGAAACATTCTTGTACTGCTTTTCAAAAAAATCAGCCACACCACTAGACACCTCTCCCGGATTTGATCTTATTACCCCATCAAAAGCTATATTGTCTATGAAATTCCTTCTTCGGCGACCACTCGCGACACTATGAAAATAACGGGTGTTACGGTCACCATCAACCAGCCATTTCACCCTTGAGTTTTGTTTCCACTACTGCTCCTCACGTCTAAGGATCTTCCAAAGCTCCAAGACCACCTCCAACCTTTCCTTTCTCAAATCTGCCGACCAGCCCAATCTAGCAGCCTCTGTGTCGATTCTTAACAGACTATCCTCCAACTCCTTGGTAGAAACACTATCTTTTCCTTTTGAAACTGCCCATCTCTTAATTCTATTCTTCACACTTCTCAACTTTACTTGAAGGATACCACTGCTGGAACCCTTAACTCTTTTATCCACCCAAACCTTTTTAATAACATCCATTAAGGGTTTTTCTTCCAACCACCTATTGTTAAATTTAAAAGGATTAGGACCCCAAAAAACTCTTTGCTCACCCAAAACAATGGCCGAATGGTCTGAAATAGTTATAGGCAAACAATTTTGTTCTAGGTTGTTAAACCATGACAGTATAATTGGGGACAATAAAAATCTGTCCAACCTCGCCCATGAGCCCCCCACCCTATTGTTAGACCAAGTAAACTCACCTCCACGTAAAGGAATATCAATGACCTTCGCCTGAAGAATGAAAAGATTAAAGGCCCTTGCCGACCATTTGTTGAAATCACCACCTATCCTCTCCGATTCATTTAGGATTGTATTAAAATCCCCACCAACACACCACGGGATTGGGAAAGACAGCTGCACTTGAAGAATAAACCCCCGTAACTCTCTTCTCTCCTTTTCCGAATTTGGCGCGTACACATTAGAAAAAACAGCCTCTTTATCAATTATATTCCACATCCCCACCAAAATAATGCACCATTTGCATGAAATATAGTCCTTAATGGTTATTAAATCCTCATTCCACAATGTTAGCAGCCCCCCTGCAGACCCCTCAGCATCAACACCAACTCCTCTAGAAAGAATCATGCCTCCTAAACCTCTAATAATTCTACCATCATAGGACCCGAGTTTGGTCTCTTGAATGAAGAAAATAGAAGGATTTAGCTTCAACACCATGCTTCTAACCTTCCTTCTTTTCACCTCTTTCCCCAACCCCCTTACATTCCAAGAAAGAGCAAACATTGGAAAGACACAAACCCACCCACAACAGAGCACGCCACCAGCTACTCTACTTCTCTAACTTCATCTTCCCTTTCTCTCATCGTAACATATTCCACCACCTCATTCTCTTGGCCGTTAAAATCGAAGCCTAGAAGAACCCCCATCTCTAGCACTTTAGTCACCTCCTCCGCCGTACTCCATGAATTTCCCCTCATCGTATCTTCACCCCCTGAATTCTGACCCAATCCATTATTAACCACACCTCCCCTGTCTATAGCAGCCCTTTTTAAACCAATGGCAACTCTTTTTTCAATAACTTTTGAGATTTCCTCATCTATATTCCACACCACTCTCCTAGATTTGTTTTTGAATCCCAAATCCGAACTGACTTTTAGACCTCTAGTAATCATAGGATGAATTTTACCAGAAGAAGACTTACCTCTGTGCTTCTTCAAGGCTTTACTCCTCGGCTCCACACCTTGCTTCTACCCACTCTCAACTCTGACTTCACCCGATTGATTTTGCTTTTGACTACCTTGCCCAGAAATTTCTTCAATTGACATCTCCTCCTTATCAGAAAAAACGATTGTCCCTTTGATGACCTTGGTCTCTCAAATCCACCATTAAATCAATACCTCTATCTGAAATCATTTGTGTTTCCGGAACCACTTGAATAGACAAAGAACTTTTACTCTTAGCCGAACTAAGAGATGCACTGTTATCATCTTCCTCAGTGTCTCCACCTTCCGATTCCCCACTAACTGAGTTTGTAGTAATCAAATCTCTTTTTAAAAAATTACTTTAGGCTACTACCTTTCCATTTTCCTGCAATCCCGAATTCTCCATAAGAGGCCCACTACCTTTTGGCCCACCTCTTGACCCATATTCTTCACTCCTCCCCATCGGCCCTTTGGAGCATTCCCCTACCCACATCTTTCCATACCCCTAAGGCCCAACAACAGGCCCAGAACTATATGAGCTGGAGTCCGACTCCTCCCACCTTTTCTTCATATTCGGCTGCCACTGATCCATAATCCTGACACTGCCATTACAATGTGGTGCCCTGACTATAGATCTCTTTCTTAGGATCCAGCATCTTTTCCCTTTTTCCACTTCAACTGCACTCTCACCCATTGCCTCTCCCTGCTGCTTATGTCTTCTCATGACCAAATCCCTGACAGTCCTTTTATCCTTTTTCTCACAAGTATTGACAGCAACATCCTCCACGACACCTACTCTACTCCTGTCATGTCTACACCTTTCAACAGAAATAGTCTTCTCTCTTGCCATTGCCCAATCCTGATCATCAACAACTTTTCTTGAACTACATTTGAAATTTAAACCAGTTGACTTTAGTTTCAGCTGACTTGACAGCCACCCAAAAGTAACTGGTTCCTTTTGTTCAATCATTTTCACTGGAAAAGCCCTGTTACCCAATTTCACGGTCACCTCCCTAGATAATGACTTCCCCATAGGAGCCTGCACTATCATTCTACCAATGTCCATTCTCTGTCTACTCTCCGTTACTTCATCAATCCATAGAAACTCTCCTACTAAGTCCCCCAGCTTTTTGAAAACATCTTTGCTCCAACAACTTAGCGGTACTCCATATACCTCCACCCAGCTCATCTTGATTGAGTGCGATACTTGCGCCTGACCATCCCAGGCCTTCATAGACACAAAGAACTCTTTCCAAAAGAACTTGTTGTTAACAAAACCATCTCTATCAAAAGGGGTATCGAATGTCCATAAAATGTTTTTCCCTCCCAAAAACGAGGAGGTAAAAACAAAACCCCTGTCTTCCAATTTCTGATTCACCAGTTCAACCGAAGATAAGTCCCTAAGGACCCCAATCGCACTCCTGGATAACCATTCACTCACCTCATTTGTAATATTCTAGCACATGGAGATGTTCTTAATTTCCTGAGTCTTTTGAGGCAAAGACTCTTGAACTGCTTCTGCATAGGACGGACCTCCCAGGGAATACTGGCTTCTTACTGGATCTTCCAAGATACTGTTCTTCTCCCTTCTGTCTACCCTCAACTTACTCTTGAAACCATCATCATGTTGATATCTGCTAGTGTTGCGCCGTTTGTTCCAGTCATATGAAGCAACCTTTGCCGTTATCGGCCAACCATAAACGTGCATTTCGTTCACCTTATGTGCCAAGGTGGAGGGGGTTTTATCTTTTCATCAACTATCGTCCGATTTCAATTCTGCTACTCTGGGTATTTTTTATTTTATTTTTTAAAAGTTTTGTTTTGTTAATTTTGGCTCTGATTGGTTACGGGATTTGGGTTTTCATAAAGGTTGAATCTTGATTGTTGTTTGTTTTTAGGGTTTAAATTTTGTGTTTTCTAGTTTGTATTTTCATGATTATTGGTTAAACTAACTAGGGTTTTTTGTTATCAATTTGAGAATTATTATGTGTTGATTCTATGCAAAAATTTTGTTTGGTGTTGATTGAAAACAAGGTTTTAGACTTTTAGTTCACACTTTTGGATAATTAGGCGTCTTTCTCAATCTCTGGCCTTAAAAGAAGAAGAAGAAGAAAGGTAAAATCTTGGACATGATAAACTTATTTTTCCTGATAGCATGTGAAAAAAAGACACAGCATGTAAAATATATGAAAAAACAAGAAGATTTGAGCTTTTGATTAGATTAACTTTTGAGAAAAGTTGGAATTTGTGTGTTCATATACAGGAAAGTTTATTCTTTTTTTGTTTAGGTGTTGGATCATAATAGTGTATTGGTGGCTAGATGTGTCTGCTCTACCTAACCAACCCTTTTAACCGATAAACTAAATCCATCATTTACTAGGCCAAAATTGAAACTTTATCTGGTTCAAGTGCTGCTCTTTGGTTGGTTTTTTACTTTTTTTGATGATTGATTATTATTCTCACAAAGGGTCATAGTAAAGCATCATCTTTTTACAATTGTTATTGACTTAAATTTTGAGAGTTGTTGCTACATTACATTGCAGAAACATTACATGGTGGTTGCTGTCCTAGTTTTCTAACATTACAAGTGTGGGATAGTTTTGTAACTTAATTCTGTTTAATGTTATTAGAAGCCAAGTATGTTTCGGTTCATTGGTGGTTGTTGTCATGGTTTTCTTTTAATAAAATTTGGATTTGATTCCATGACTATCTGGGGACATTTGAATTGCTCGACTGCTGTTGTTCTTGTTATCATGTTGGGATTTGATTTTGTGATTGTTAATGGTGAAATCTGTGTTTATTTTTATTTGTAACATGTAAATTGGATTGATTGACATGAAACTTAGTTTTTCTTGGCATGTAACTTGTATTATTTGTTTTCTTACAATGTACTTGGGTGATTCATTCCAACCATATTGCATATATAAAAGTCAAGATATTTTGATCAGAATGGCATACCTCACAGGCTCCAAGAAGATGTTTCGTGTGGCACGATTGGGTCCGAAGAAGAAATGTCCACCTCAAAAAAACAATGCAAGTTGTGATGTTTCAAGCGGCATGTTTGTTGTTTGAAAATTGTAATTAAGGATAGCGTAAATAACCATACCCCTTTCTAGGTAAGATATGACACTTGATATTTCTTTTCAAATTGTGTACCAACAAATTGATAACTATTATGTAGTACAATGTAAGCATCCCAAATCAATCGAGAAGTCTAATTGAATGAACATGAATTGTCGTTAGTGTGAGAAGTTTCTTTATCTATTTGATTTTTTTTTTTTCCTTTTAAAATGAATGTTAATTGCAATGCATCTAGCATGTAAATTGCATTCATTGACATGTAAAATTGGCATGTAACTTTCAATTTAGTTGGCATGTAACTTAAAATAAAACTAGCTTGCAACTTTTGATCCAATTGACATGTAACTTGGAATTAAACTCTAACTTTGAATCCAATTAACATATAAATTTCAATATAACTTAAAAGTCATTTTTAAAGTTAAGTCATAAAAGTATGATATAACTTAAAAAACACAAAAACACAGTTCAGTTTCAAGTTATATGTCATTTGATTTTCAAATTACATGCCAGTATTTTCAAATTACATGTCAATTACATGTTAGACATATTCAAGTTACATGCCCGTTAGTTAAATTTGAAGTTACATGCCAATTAGTTTCCAACTTACATGTCAGTTGAATATCAAATTACATGCCAATTAATTTTTAAGTTGCATACCAATTGATTTTCAAGTTACATGTTAGTCGAATTCAAGAAGTTACATGTTAGACGTATTCAAGTTACATGCCCGTTAGTTAAATTTGAAGTTACATGCCAATTAGTTTCCAACTTACATGTTAGTTGAAAATCAAGTTACATGCCATTTGATTTTCAAGTTACATACGAGTTGATTTTTCAAATTACATTACAGTTAAGTTTAACTTACATGCCAACTGATTTCTAAATTACATGTCATTTGATTACATGCCAAACTAATTAGGCTGCCACAACAAACCTCCTACCAGGCTACCAGCCTCCCTACCCATCACAGAATCCACCCAAATTAATCTATCACAAAAATCAATGTTTTTGAACCTGTCACATTCCGAGTTACATTCTAGTTGACAGTTGTGTTTGAAGTTACATGCCATGAAAAACAAGCTTCGTTACAAGCTAAAATCATCATTCATGGGAACAAATCTTCCCAATAACAACCTATCCACACTAACAACAAGCCTAGCCAAAAGAAATAATCACCTGCCTGTATCTATCTATCGACAAAAGAATATCAAAAAGAAAATGTTATTCACATCACTCCAACTATCAAATTTTCGTGTACAAAAATTAACAATACCAAAAACATCAGACTCAATCAAAACTGGAAACCACCCATTGTCAACGGCCCATAAAAGACCTTCGAGAACTGCTCTTGCTTCAGCAATTTCAGTAGAGACAATTCCTTCAAAAACAAGTGCAGCACTTACTCTGCATCCACATTTACTTTGAAAGATCCAACAGGAGGAGCTCTCCATCTCTGTACAATGCTCCCACTTCCCTTTTGCTTCTTTTCACAATTTAAAGCATCTACAACAAAAGACATGTAAGTGTCCGTTTGGAAGAGCTTGTCTACTAGCTAAAAGAATTTTTTTAATTAAAAAAGCTCTTTTCAATTTTTTTTGTATCATTTGGTTGTCACCCAGTAGAGCTTTTAGAAGATTAAAAAAGTTGTTTTACGTCTACTTGGAGAAGCCCAAATTTAAAGCTTTTCCAAGTAGATCTTTTTGAGTTTTTTAATAACACTAAAATCTCCAATATAACCCTATAATTTAATATTTGCTAGAGTATTTTGGTAATTCTATCATTAAAAAAGCTCTCTTTTAATTGACAACCAAACGATCAACGACTTTTATTTAAAAGATCTACTTCTAAAAGATCTACTGCAAAAAGATATACTTGAGAAGCTTTCCCAAACGTACTTAAAGATTAGAATTAGCCGAACCCCTTACCTTTGAACAAAATCACGTTTTATCTATACTACTAATCAGTACAAGGGAATTTCTTCTGAACAATCTTCTCTTCACAAAATGACATTAACTGAAATAGTTGTGTTACACTACGAAAAACCATGCCCAATTCATTATTTCTTATAGAAAACTAAAAGCACCATGAATTTAAACCAAGTTATGTATAATCCACCAAGCCAAACTAAAACTACTGTGTAATCAAGGAAAATCATAGGAAGCCAAATAACAAAATCCATCAATTGGATTAAACATGATTTAGGAGAGGAACCACATAATCTCAACTAGATTTTATTATTTCTCAACAATTAAATTTCACCCCTTAATTAACATAATATTGTAATTGAAAATTGACATCACACTGCATTCAACAATCTATTAAAATCCAAAGACAAACTTGAGATCATATCTAAGGATCCTCAATCATCTAATCTATGCTTTTAAGTAAATAAAGCAGAATGATTCTAAATTCATACCAATTGCATGCCAGTTGTGATTTTTTAAGCTCAAATTAAATGCACAATCAGAAACCAATATCATAGCATAATCCAAATTTATTATAATATGTACAAATTTTATTTTATTACCATAAGGAAAAAAATTGTGAACTTGTTTCAGAAATTGATTAAAAAAACGAAAAGTACCAGTCAAGAGAAGAATTAGAAGCATTGATGCCATTATAGAATCTAGATAATCATCTGTGACCAGACGATTTTGGCTTGAATTATTTCTTTCGCAAACCAAAGATCTCTTGAACAAGAGGGACTTGAACCAAAACTAGCTTCCATGCCAATAACCATCCTGTACAAAATCGCAAACCAGTTTTTTTTTTTTTTTTCAAAAATAAAAAAAATTAAATAATCCAGGGAAATCACAATTCGTGAAGAGAGAAGATTGAATGTTTTACCGAAGATGTAGACGAACTGGAAGACTTGATAAGAGCTTCCTTATCTATCAAATTCACCGAATTATTGGACTCGAAGCCGTCAGAGCCGGGTATCTGGGCCCGAATAGAGAGGAGTCTCAGATTCGGAGCTTCGTTGAAGTGACGAAATGGGTTTCCGTTGATCCAACAAAATGGGTTTCCGTTCTGTATGTTGGAGGTCGACGAAATGGGTTAGTCTAATGTCGGAAGGATTTTGGCGGTATCTGTGAGAGAGAGACAGAGAGAGTCCAATAAATGATTTTGAAAAGTTTAGAAAGACAAATTGGAGTGTATTAGACTATCAGGTGAAGAGAGAGGGAAATTTTGGGGCAAGTAAAACAAAATGGAGGGCAATTTTCGGCAATTCAAGCCCAAAGATGACAAGAATAATAAAAAATAAACTTTTGGCTAAAAACAATAAGTCCATAAATTTTTTGATCATCTCATGCAATTTCCTCTATATATAATCCAGGTTTTGGTAATCAGTAATCAAAATGGATGGTAAGCTTAAGCTATAGAATTAAATTTTCATTAAAAAAAAATTATCTTTTTAAGAAAGATGAATATATAAGAGAAAATTAAGACTCCAAAACTGGAAGAAATTTTGAAGGCAGTAATTGGCTTATGTACGTAGAAATCATTAGCTTAAAACAACGGCACGAATAAGGCTGGGACACGTTTGGGGCAATTGTATAATTATTTTGGGGTCAAAATTGAATTTTAAAATAACATCTATGAATTCTATTCTAGGGTTTCTAGTGCTTGTTTGGTTGGGCTTTCTACTGGCTCAAAAGGTCTACGAACCTCTACTTCATTTTTTTTAGAGTTGTTTGGTTGGGCTTTTGAAATTGTCTATTTTAAATTCAGTAGAGGCTAGTAGAGTTTAAACCTCTACTAGACAAAAGCTCCTCCCTATGAGCTTTTCGAAATAGACCTTTTAAAAAAAGAAGTATATGACCTATATATCCCTAATTTATTATTATTGACATAGAATACCCTTACTAAAATAAAGCCCTGGAACCTTTTTATATTCTTTGTTCTCTATAGATAGGCTATTTCTTTGCTCTACACATACTAGAAGAACAGTATGTATAATTTTTCTTCATTATTATTTTTATGGTTTATTTGTTTATCTTTATGTTTGTTCTATTGGCTTTGATTCAATTTTTTTTTTCTTTTTAATGCTGTTGATTACTTTATTTTTTGTCAAAAGTTTTGCAATACTGTCATGTTTTTGTATATTCATTACCAAATTGTTTGATTATTGTCCCATGAAGTTTTGAGCTTTGAATTTCCTTTTCGGTTTTTTTTTTCTGGATTATTTTATTAGGGTTTATCACATAGTGGTTTGAGTTTTTGAGACTTTTTTCTATTTTTTTTTTTTTGCGCCTCTTTTTCAGACTCTGCCTTTTCATTTTTGTCACTTGTCAGCACAGGTTTTGAAAAAAAGGGTAATTAAAATAAGAATTGGAGTCGCATGTTGCATGTTTAAGGAGCTGGATATATATTATATTGATGTATTTGTTATTTAATTAGAGCTAAATCTCAGCAACTTCATTTGTCATAAAATAATAAAATTTATAATTCTGCTTAATTTTGCATTGGATTGAGAGAATAATTAATAATTAGTAATTTGAGCTCCCTGGTAGTGAGGATCAAATTATTTGCTTCTATTCACCTCTTGAAGATTAATTACATCCGTATTTTTTTTTTTTTTTTTTTACTTCAACATCTTCAACCATTCTCTTTCTATCACGTATTTCCTTCTCTTGATGCACATGAGAGTGGGTAGAAAATCTTTTAAGTTCAATTTTTTTTAGAGTGAGTAAATAATATGTACTTTTTAGTAATTTAATATCTCAATAGACTTTTTGAGATTTTACAACCAAACGGTCTACTGTTATAAAAATGCTTTTTTAATTACCAACCAAACAACTATAATTTTTTTTTCAAAAGCTCTATTTCAATTAGATCTACTACAAGTAGACCTTTTATAAATAGAGGATTTTCAAAAGCCCAACCAAACATACCCCTAGTCTCATTCTCTGATTTGTCTCATCGTTGCCACCTGGTAAAGAAAAGAAAAAAGAGAAAGAAGAGTAGAGGAAGTAGAACAAAAAGAAGGAAAGAGAAGATCAGAAGAGGAAGAAGAGGAATTTCGAAGCTCGTACCTCGTAACTGCTATTTGCCAATAATTTTTATTTTTATTTTTATTCTGATAAATAACATCTACACACCATTGAGTTCAATACAAATTTAAAATAACACCTATACACTCCATTAAATTATTTAAAGCAAAACCCACGACTGAGAGAAATCAGAGAATGAATTATGTTAGAACTTTTGTAATGAATTATGTTTTCAATTTTTAATATATATATATATATATATATATATATATTATTTTAATTGTTGTGTCCTACCGTGTCCGTATCCTATTTTTTAAATATTTACTGTATCCCTATATCGTACCGTGTCGTGTTCCCATATCCTTATCCGTACCCATACTTCTTAGCTTAACACCATAACCTACTAAAAGCTGAACGAAAAAATGGGATACACCGTTGACTTGGTGAGTGGGTGACGGGGTGAGAGGGAAGGAAACTTTTATTATCAGGATGTCCTTAATCACAGATATTGGACTGAATATAATATTCTTGGATACTGCTTTCATTGGTGGGTTGTCTGAACCTAGCCAGAAATCGGGGGTAAAAGTGTCATTTCACAATAAAACAAGAAACCACCTGCAATTACAATGGTGAACTTGACCTCCAATGCGTTAGCTAGACTTCACCTCAGCTTCTTTAATATATATATATATATATATATATATATTACAATAATTCCGAGTTTGTGGGAGGGGATAGAACTCGAACACATAATATGATGTAGGTGTGAGGGGCATATAATGAGAAAACCTAATCATCAATACTTCTGAGTTTGGGGGAGGGGACCGAACACGAACACATAATATAGCATAGGTGTGAGGGGCATACACTAAGAAAACCTTATCATCTTGTCTCCACTTAACAGTTTTTTGAAGTGTTGCGTTCATGAGCAAGAGTAAAAAGCCTCTTTTAATGGTGACCACCCTTTTTCCAAAGGCAAAACCAAGTCTTTGGTGAAATAACCCCATGGAATTAAGGGCAAAGAACATTCAATTTTAATTTAAATCGATAATCTTAAATTATACTCACAAATATAAAACTTACAGTTACAGACTTACAACCAGAAAACCAGCAGAATTAAATTCACAAGCCTCTAAAAGAAAAATTATATCCATAAACGAAAGTTAAGCAATATATTAAATTTTCGGGTCATTCATTTTAAGTAATTTAAAAGAAAGAAAAAAGAACAATATTGTATAGGTTCAAAAATGCTACATCTAAGGGTGGGCACAGTTCGTTTCGGTTCGGTTTTAGACAAAACCGAACTTAACCGAAAATATTTCGGTTTACACAAAATGAAACCGGTTTAAACCGATTAAGAGATTCGTAACCAAACCGAACTGAACTGATTTTAATCGGTTCGATTCGGTTCGGTTCAATTCGGTTTTGGGCCTAATGGGCCTGATAGGCTTAATGAGTTTTTAACCTTGGATAGCAGATTTCAACTTTTGAGTCTTCTAACCAGAAAGCCAACTTCAGTGAATCAGTATTATATCGATTTGGGCAAGCAAACACAGATACATAATTGTACCCAGATGACAAACAAAGGATTTTTTTCCTCGCACTAACCAACGTATAACAAGTACACATTTTATTTCAAAAAAAAATAATAATAAGTACACATTTTTATTTTCTATGAAAAATGACAAGTATAAGCGTATAACAAAATAAATGGACTTCACTCCAGAAATTCGCGTCTTGATCAGTCTGTTGAAAGAGCCAACCAATCATTACAGGAAAAAAGGTATCTACTTCAACAAATCACTAGCAAATGCAAGCAAGGATTGATATCAAATTGAAGTTTTGATTTGAAAAACTTCAAATCAAAGTTGAAGTTTGAAAAACCAAACTGTTGAATATCGAAATAGAGAAACCCAGCTCCTCTTCCAAGCAAAGTTGAAGTTTTGCATTGAAAAACTGGCCATGAATTTTTATCAAAAAAAATCACAGAGAAAATAAACGAAGATTATAAAGAGAAAGACTAAGTCGCTGGAAAGAGATTGGAGGGTGAGGCGTTATTAAAGAACGAGATCGGAGCTCTTAAGAGTTGAGAGTTGAGCTCTTCTCAGTCGGCTAAGGTCTGAGAAAGAAAAATAGAAAACTAGAAAGGGTTAGGAACTTAGGGTTTTATATTTTTACTTATATAGTCGGTTCATTTCAGTTCAAACCGGTTTTGGTTATTAAACAGAAAACTTTTCGGTTTTTAAATTTTTAAACCGAATTTAATCTATTAACCAAACTGAGCACCCTTTTTTTGGTTCGGTTCCGAACTTTGTGCCCACCCCTAGCTGCATCTATTCCCCGGAACCAAGCATACCATGAACATGTGATTCTCATAACTAGCAATAATCGTAACTCCACATAATTGTCCTTTATCTATAGAGTAACTTTCTAGTGCGGTATTTCCAGTGCAGGATTTCCCGTACTAGATCGTCGATGGCTACCGGTACTTGTTGGATTATCACCGGTTGTAATCTAATCACTACCAATAACAATCAACAATTCCATACGGCTATTCCTGCACTTGAAAATTTTCGTTCTCTATGTATAATATAGACTATTGGCACCTATTAGTAAAGAAACTTATTGACTCATAATAAAATTATGGAATTCTACGAGCTTCTAATAGACATGTATATAATATATTCCTTCATTAAAATTATATTTATTTTTATTTCAATCAAGTCTCTTTACAAAGCTCTTAGAGTAGCTCAACTAGTAGATGGATGAGCTTGGAACTTGGACAAATGACTCTCAAGTCGGCGGCTCAAATCCTATCAATAGCAAAAGCTTTAAAAAAAAATATACCCGATCTAAATAAGTGGATAGGTAGATACTGTCAAAAAAAAAAAAAAAAAAGGTGGGTAAATTGCACTAACTTACCATGAGTTTCTCACTTATGGCATAATATTCAACTTTTATTCTTAATTACATAGACATCCCCTACCGTTAGTCAATCTCCATTAAACTTAACAATTGATTGGATGGGTGAAGGGTAAAATAGTCATTTTCTTATCAAGTTTATTTAAATCAATAATATAAAAAATTTGAAAGTCTTTTCTATTTTTCCGGAAATGGTAAATAAAAAAAATAATATAATTAAATAAGAATTTATTATTAAATATATAAAATGAACCAAAAAAAAAAAAAAGGAAAGGGAAAAGGGAAACCGACGAAGATACTCCGATGCGGAGAAGGAGGCCGGTGGACTGATGGCCTTATTGGAAGGAGGAGGTGCAATGGAGGTATTGTGACCTCTAAACCCAAAACCACCAATCTAGTCTTTGCATTTTCTGGTCACAAAAGCACTTCTTTTTCTCTTTGTATTCAGAATTCACATTTACTCCATAACTGCAACTTCACAACTTTACAATTTCAAAATACATTCTTTAACAAATCGGTCATCAAGAAGCCAGATTTGAATTCGACTTGAATGTTTAGGAAGAAATCCGGAATGGGAAGCTAAGGATTTTCGAAGAAGATGAAGATGGGTGATTTTTGGATGATGGAGATGGTTTTGAAATCTGGAAATTGTTGTTTGAGATATGAGAAAATGAGAGAAAATTTTGGGTGATGAAGTCGAGTGATTTTTGGATGGAGGAGATGGTTTTGAAATTTGAAAAATTGTTGTTTGGGATATGAGAAAATGAGAGAAAATTTTGGGTGATGGTGTTTGAAATCTGAAAAATTGGTGTTTGGGAAATGAGAAAATGAGAGAAAATTTTGGATGATGAAGTTGAGATTGGATGATGGAGATGGGTTTTGAAATCTGAAAAAGTGTTGTTCGGGATGTGAGAAAATGAAAAGAAGGAAAGAATTTGTATGAAAAAAAAAAAAAAAAAACTTTGTATAGCAACAAAATTCTACAGATTCGTTGTTCTTGACTTCTTGCATTTTTTTTTTTCAATTCTTTCTTTGATTTTTTTAAGAGTTTATTTATTATTTTATTATTTAATAGTTTAAGATTATTTTAAGAGTACCATGGGACAATTAAAACTTTTTCAAACAAAGTATGGGGCAATAACAATAAACTTTTCCTAATATAATACAAGGGCAATTTCAAACTTTACTAGGCAACCTCAAGTCAACCGTTAAGTATAATAGAAGTTGACTAACAGTAGGGGATCCTTGTGTAATTAAGGGTAAAAGTTGAATATTATACCATAATTACAAACTTCAGGGTAAGTTAGTGCAATTTACCCTATAATTTAAAACAATCTCAATGCTTTTTATAATTACATATCAACAAACAAAAAAAATAATAAAAGAACCCATATTTATCTTTAATCATATTTCAATCCCAAATAAAAATAAAAATTTTTAAAAATTTCATACACATCTGATGGAGTAGATTAGATGGAACGTAAGTTCAAATTATACTTAAAAAAAGAAAAAGAAAAAAAGTCAGTTCAAATATGAGGGAGCACCACTCCAAAGAAAACTGCTTGGTTTTGGGCGAGGGAGGAGACCGATGGTTTGGAGCTCACTGGCAGATTCGAAGTACAAGAGGGCAGCGTCGGGGAGCTTGTCACCAGCGGAAGAGGCAGAACGACTGGTGATTTGGGAAGTAATATACTAATATAGAGGCTTTGGTGGTGGTCTTCCTCTGGTATTAAGCTAGGTAGATGAAGCACTGCTTTATCTTCGACGGATCCCCCTTCTCTGTTCCAGGTGGAGCAGCGCTTCATCCGCCGACAACTGATAGAGCTGTAGCCCCATTTGTTTTTCTATGTTTTATTTTCTAATTTCCCATTCATTTGTTTCTATATATATATTTTTTTTTTAATATTTGTTCTAATTGAAAAACAAAATTGTTTTTTTTTTTTTGTTTGTGTTGTGGGATGGAGATAGAGGAGTTGTGTTGAAGGTAGATTGTTGTGGAGTGGGATGTGTACTTGCAGACAAAGGGAGATTGAAGAAGAGAAGAACAGTCACAAAACTGTGTGAATGATGCTTGGGGTTTCAGATAGTGCAAATATTTTTGAAGAAGAAGAATTGGATTAATAGAATTTTTTTTCATTTTGGGAATTCAAATGAAGAAGACGAAGATTTTTTTTTTTTTTTTTAATTCTAGATTCAAATTTTTTTTTTAATTAACTGTTTTATTAAATAAATGAAATGATTAAAAAAAATAAAATATACATAAGGGCCATTTTAGTCTTTTTAAAGTTGTTAACCGCAAAAATTAGCGAAGGGTCAAAGAAGAATTTTCCATCCAGATTCAAGGTTGAAGGAACTACCAAGGCAGAATCTAGCTACCTCCTATAAAGAGTCCAGACCAAAGTACTTAGGCACACCTTCGGACTATCCAGACTGAGATCAAGGACGCTGGCATTCTTAAGTAGCGGGCAATACAAGAAGCGAGGTCTTGAAGTACCCCTCTACCATATGGACCAAGTATCCCGCTACCACCCAATCTAGGTATCCCTCTACCACGCAGACCAAGTATCCCGATACTTGTTCGTTTTTGACACCTCTCTACGGCATCAACCGGTGTCTCGATACTTTGATCCATCCCTAAAAAAACTGACTAGCTAGATTAATTAAAGCACTGGGAATAACAGATTGTAAAGGTAAGTCTAAGCACACTCAAAAGACAGCTTAAAGCGACAATAAAACACCACCGTTCAAGACAAATAAAGAGTTATGCTTTCCCGCCACTAAGAGTCCTATTTGAAATACAAGTCAACTCCATCAGAATTCCGCCAAATAAGAGATTTCTCGATTCCTTGAAGGGAAGAAACGATCTTCTCGCCAATCGCCACGGAATGCCTCGAAAAACTCTAGGTCACAAGACCGAATTTAGAGAAGTGTTGGGCAAGTATTGATACGTATATATACATCATATTATCATAGAGAAAGGGATCGCAACTTGAGTGCCTAACCCTACTAGAGATTTTTTTTCCACTTATCGACATACACGAGAGTTCCATCACCATTGCCCACAGAGTTTTTTTTATCCCATCACCATAGCTATCTAAAATCTCCATTGTATTCCTATCATGTCTTTCTTTTTTATTATCAATAAGAAAGTGTTACGTATGATCCTTTTATTACATTAATTTTTGCCCGCCATTATCATTGCTTTTCACAGGTTTTATTAGGAAGCTAAGGGTATCAAACTACTTGATACCTCTCCGACTGAGATCTACCTAGATTTTAGTCATATTGAATTGTTAATTGGAAAAATCACCCTAGTGACAATTTTCGGTTAACAAAAGTCAAACATTAAAATTAACCATCGACCACTGTTAATAGCCTAAAAAAGCAGAGGTCCAAAGAAGAATTTTCCATCCATGCTAGGATTATTTGAAGTAGAAGGACAGTGCATGAAGGATCCAGCTACCCCAAGAAGGAGCCAGACCGGTATGTCCAGTTAGGCCTTTTACGAGTCTAGATCAAGGGCAATTTGGATCTCCAAAAGTCAGGAAACATAAAAGTCAAGGTCCTAAGGACCCCACTACTGCATTATCTTGGTACCCCCGCTACTGCGTTGTCCCGGTACCCTAGAATCCCGATACTCAAAGAATATCTAGTAAGATGCAGGATACCTGGATACCTCGACCCATCTACCAAGCAGTCGAACCAAGATAAAGAGAAGACTATCAAGGAAGAAAAGAAAGGTACACCAAGGAACCAGAACCATGCCGCAAGAGCAAGAGTATATGCCAACATGAAAGTATACAAACGTAGTTAAATTGCTTAAGGCATACCTAGGGGGGGTGAATAGGTTTTTACGCCTTTTTAAATCCCTTGAACAAACTCTCGTTTGTCCCTCAAGGTAGCCTTACATACAACAAATAAACCAAGAAAAGATAACATACATAGACAATATGAGCATGTGATCATATAAGCATAGTCTATGTACATCAACTAGTTGTATGAGGTATAGGAACAAATAAATTCAACAACAAAGAATACTTGTATTTCAATAGATGTTCAATGAGTTACAAGTGTAATCAAATATCACAATACAAAATTACAATATATAAAAGAATCATATATACAAAAATGATCAATTAAATGAATCCACAAATCACACTTCACAAAGTCTTGCTTCACTATACATCACAAATGAATAATATGAAACAAGATAATAACATACCCAAATAAAGAATAAGAGATAGAGATAGAGATAGAGATAGGAAGAATTAACACAAGAGATTTTTTAACGTGGTAAAACCTCCAAGGAGGAAATATCCACGGGTTGAACTACAACCATTGGGTACTATATATATTGGATGATAAAAATAGAGAATCCACAAAGTGACCAATCTTTAGCTCACACAACCTAGTGGAGTCTAAGTCTACCCAACCCTATTAGAAAGTATGAGATCTCTCAATGATGCGGGACCACCATATATTGGACAACATACAAAATCAACATCGATGGAAGATTAGAAATTCCTCAAGAGTGCATACACCTCCCGTGTACCCCGCTCTTTTGGAGTCTATGTCTAACCATACGCATAGGCCTACCAATATAATTGCCAACTCTCTATCCAAGACACTCATGCCTCTAGGGAGCCCCCCATGAATGACTATCTGAGTCCTCCCGACTCTAGCCATGACTTCTTGTTTGCCTATCCGTGTCCTCCTGACTCTAGACAAGTCTTCTTGCTTGGCTATCCGAGTCATCCCGACTCTAACCAAGACTTCATGCCTTTTACAAGGACTTTCTAGTGTGATTATGTGAATACAAATGATGCAAACAACCAATTCAATATAAAACATGTGATCAATACATTCCATGGTACAACTAGACCTAAACATGTGATAACACAAGTAATAAAAGTCTAGATGCAAAAAAACAAGAATAAAACCTAGAGTATGTGCAAACACCTAACACAAAAAACTTATAGTCTCATTCACACATACAACACTTGAACAATATATATTCATGAAGTACAAGTTCAAGATGCTATAAACATAAAATAAAATGCTAGAGTCATGAAATCAAATCAATCAATATTCTAGCCAAAGAATTAGAGCAAGGATTAAAAGATAATCAATTAAATCCTAGATAGCTCTAAAAACACATACAAATACAATAAGATTTCATCAATCAAAGGATCAAGACAAATCTGAAGGTCATTTATCACAAAATTGATTCAATCAACTTACAAACAACCTAAGATATCAACCTAATCACAATACAACACACAAACATATGAAAAACCCAGAATCAAGGAAACTAGTTCACATATGTCTCTAAATAGACTTTTGATTAGGATTGATTGTGAAGCTATCTTTCTCAATAGCATTCACCAAACATACACATACATATAGAAGAAGAAACCCCAAGAAAATTGAAGGTTAAAAAGGAAGAAATCCCAAAGATATGAACACTACCTTAGATTTACGAGCTGGTTCGGTTTTCTATGTGGAACCACCAGAAACATCAATTAAACAACTGCCAAACTACTTGGAAAAGGTAGAGGACTCGATTATGAACAATCTCCAACTTGAATCACTCAATTCCGACTTCGTATGAGGAAGTTATGGCGTTTGGAAGGTGAGAAAATTGGAGAGAAAAATTCTGACGGGATTTTCAACTTTTCTTCTCGAAAATGAAATGGAGAGAATGGAGGGAATTTAAATAGAGGAGAGAGAGAGGAATTTTTGGCCAATCAAAGAAGGCCACCTTAGCCCTGGCCCGTGTGGGGCACTTGGGCCACATGGGACCAGAGAGCTGGTCTGGCCGTGGGCGCCACGGCCTCCACACGGGGTGGCCTAGCTTGGCCACTTGGCCTCGCTAGCTCTCCCGTGCACCTCTCGTGTTCTTCAGTTGTATTCGGGCCTCCGAACTCCGATTTTGAATCTGTTTTTGGATTACGAATCGTGACTCTCTCATGCATGATGATGACTATGAAACTTTGAAAAATGGTTGAGAAATCATCTCGGAAAATGATGATGAAGTCAACTCAACAAATGAGAATAAAAAGTAGCGTAGCTACATCGTTTGGACTCGAAACTATGTGAATGAGTAACCGAAATGACCGGAACTTAATAAGGAATCGTAATAGAACATATTCAAGTCCAAATACAAAAATACAGAAACATACAAACACAAAGACACACACATATGCTATTTCCTAGACATAGTCCTAGAACATGCAACAAGCAAAGATTGTCAAGATAGTATAAATGCATGAGCATACATTATCAAGTGTGTGAAAGTGATATATAAATGATGTTTAACCATGAAGGAACACACAAGGATGCCATGTGTGTGTTTGCCTAGCCTTGTAAGAGATATGAGGTCTTATATATACCTTTGTAGATCGATGAAGCACAAATCTTTTTGAAGCCGGCATCTTGCATGAATTGTGGCCAAGACTTTCTTTGTCTTCTTGAATCTTCAACACTTAGACCACTAAACATTACAAGAGAAACACGTTTTGATATGGAATGCATTCCAACACAAACCAAAAACCTAACACAACATTTAAATACAAGGAAAGTTGACTTCTCCCTCTATTTGTAAAAGCTCCATTTTAAATGGGATTAGTCAACTCTGTCAAGATCGCCAAGGAAGGAAACAAATCAGTTGATTATGGGATCATTCACGTGCCGAAAACAAAGCCACCATCAACGTTCCATTGATTGCTTAATTGATTGATTAATCGCCTAAGTAATGAGCAAGAAAAGGGACCTATAAATACGACAAGACTCTTAAAAGAGAGGGATTCAATTTTCGATCTAAAACCCTACAGCTTTTCCACTTATCGACTAGTACGAGATCGCCATCACCTACTGTGTCAGAAATCTCCCACCTAAACCTCACAAAAAACCCTCATTATACCTAAAATATGTGTAATCTCCATTGTATCATGTATTGTATTTGGAACGATCAATAAAACAATATTATTTCTTCATCAATATATTGTGTTAATTGGAATTTGACCCCTTTATCATTTTCCTGCTAACACTTATCCTCCCATTCATTTACAAAGAAGCTACCTAGTTCTACTCAGAAGACACTAAGATGAGACTTCGATCCTCTTAATGGCAGCTCGACCCATCAAGACCTTAGTCCGTCACCTCTACGCACTGAGTCCCAAGGAAAGGAAGGGGATCAAGAAGCCATAACCTAGCATTGGTCCCTCTACCAAATGCGGGCTCCACGCCTTAAGACCTGGCTACCCAAGAAATCAATCGGGATACCATAGAGTAGCAGGCTGCCATCTATGTAGAAAGTATCCACCTTCGGATGATTGCCCAAGGGATACCCTTTGAAGTACCTAGAGCCACATGAGAGGCTGGACTGGGTACCGATCTTCGACAGGCTTGGACTAGCGCTCTCTACTTCAAACCGTCCCACGAATTTCAGACCCCTACAGGTGAAGTCAGCGGTTGATATCCCTCTAAGTAAGAGCCGGCTAGTTAAAAAAACCGGTAGCAAGGGAGAGGGCTCCACAGCCCGATGCAGGTGGAAGCACCGAACCCAGAAGGAACCGCCCAAGAGAACTATCCTTAAAATGAGGAACATAGGAAAGCCACTGTTGTATCAGAAACCTAGGACAATGAAGGTTCAGAGGCCCGATCCAGGAATGGTGGATCCAAATGCCTTGAAGATCAGATGGCCAAGATGGCAAAAGAGCTTAAGGAGATGAGGAAGGGGAAGTACCGAGGAATGTAGAAGAACCCCTTAGAGGAGATGAATACACCCTTCTCAAGAAGGATCAGGGAAGCAGAGTTGCCTCCCAAGTTCAAAATGCCATCTGAAAAATATTCTTGATCAAAGGATCCTGTGAGCCACATGAAGAGCTTTGTACACTAGATGGAGATACAGAACATTGCCTGGTCAGCAATGTGTAGAATGTTCCCTTAAACCCCGACAGATTGTTCCAAGATTTGGTTCAGAAAATTACCCCCAGGTAGTGTGGATTCTTTTACACAACTTACCAAAGATTTCTATGCTCAATTTCAAGGAATCAAACCTCGTCCTAAAGACCCCATCCTTCTCCAATATGTGATCCAAGAGCGGGGTGAGATGCTAGGGTCCTATGTGGATAAATTCCATAAAAAAGTGATATAAATGGGAGTGTTCGCCGAGAAGGAGACCTTGGCCAACTTCCGAAGAAATCTATAGGCTGACAGGCTATTCTAGTCGTTTGCCAAACATCCACCTGAAACTTACCAGAAGGATTATGACAGGGCATTGGAGCATGTGGAGATAGACGAGCATATCCGGATGAAAGTCAAGCATGATGAAGCCTGATCATCTAAACGCCCAAAGAAAGAGGTTCCAAAGCCCACACCAATCAAGAAGTTCTAGAATCAACCTCTAAATCGGTCTACCTACCGGCCACCTCCTTTCCCCCAACATCGGGAGAGGTACCCCACAAGAAGGACCCCTCCTAAAACAACACCTCCATTAAGGGAGGTAGCCTAGATAACGGAAGAGGAAGATGGGTACAACCATTACACCCATCTCAACACATCTTGGGAGACCGTATACGTCACCATCCGAGATAAGGCTTTGCTTAGAAAGCCCGGTCTTATGAAGATCCTAATTGACAAAAGAAACCGCTACAAGTACTGTGACTTCCATGAGAATGTGGGACATAACACATCGGAATGCTACATCCTCTGCAACCAAATCAAAGGATTGGTAAGGGGAGGGCTCTTGATTGAATTTTTGCAATAGGTACAGGATAGCATCAAGATGGAGAAGGAGGTACAGGGAGAGATGCAGGAAGCAGAAAAGAGAATGAGGGATAAAAGGAAAGATCTGATGCAACAGATCCAAATCATTCACACCACCAGTGGAGGCCTTACCTTAGCAAGAATCTCTAACAACTCAAGGAAGAACCATGCTAGGAAGATCCTTCGACTTACTACTGGTCATGACGTACTCCGGGTCACCATGGGATCCCAAGGCCCTCTTTGTGCTGCCCAGATCATTTTTATAGAAGAGGATGTCTACAACATGGTGCAACCGCAAGATGACCCAATGGTAATCACAGTACAGATAGCTAATTTCCAGGTCCACAACATCCTAATCGATACCGGGAGCAGTGTTGACATCCTGTTCAAAAGAGCACTCGAGAAGTTCAACTTGAAAAACTCATGCTACAATAGCTATACTACGCTTTTGTATGGGTTCACAGGGGACTCACTCATGCCAATTGGGTCCAAAATCCTACCGGTAATAATCGGGGAAGCTTCTCTCTAGCAGAATATAATGACATATTTCGTGGTGGTTGATACCCCGTCCGCCTACAATGTAATCCTAGGTAGACCCTTTCTATTAGGAATTAGGGGAGTATTGTCCATCTACCACAACATGTTGAAATTTCTGTCGGAACCGGGGTGGGAGAAGTTCAAGGAGATCAACAAGCAGCCTGCAGATGTTACGCGGTGTCCACCAACCTTACCTTGCTAGCTAAGCAATGCGCGCATGTGACCAACGAACCAAGTAGGGAGGTACCAGATGAGGACCTTCTTATCATGGAGGAATGAGAGATATCAAACGTGATTGAAGGAGAACCAAAAGAAGAAGATCGGGGATAGGCCAGTGGGCACCCCGTAAAAGAATTAGAGGAGATACCTATCCGGGAGGACGATCCTACCAAGGTAGTGAAGATAGGAGAGGCGTTGGAGGGCAGGGTTAGGAAGAGCCTGGTTGGACTCCTCAAAGAGTACAACGACATCTTTGCCTGGAGTCATGACGAAATGCCAGCTATTCCCCTCACCTTAGCCACCCACATGTTGGCAGTAGATGCAACCTTCAAACCAATTAAATAGAAACGGAGGCACTTTAACGCCGAGCGGAATGCCATGGTACATGAAGAGGTAGACAAGCTTCTGAAGGCTAATTTCATTAGGAAATCCTGATACTTCGAATGGATAGCTAACGTGGTCATGGTAGTCAAATCCAATAAGAAGTGGTGTATGTGTGTAGATTACACTGACCTCAACTGGGCATGCCCAAAGGATAGCTTCCCTCTACCCAAGATAGACCAGTTGGTTGACTCCATAGCTAGGAACAAGCTTATAAGCTTCATGGATGCTTTCTTGGGGTACAACCAAATCATGATGCACCCCGCCGACCAAGACAAGACCGACTTCATCACTGGGCAAGGCCTCTACCGCTACAAGGTAATGCCATTCGGTTTTAAGAATGCATGTGCCACTTACCAACATCTAGTGAACAAGTTGTTCAAAGAACAAATAAGAAGGTCCATGGAAGTGTATGTGGACGACATGATCACCAAGTCCCAGATGACAGACCACCATCCAGAGGATTTACGCCAGACTTTTCAAGTGATAAGAGAGAACCAGATGAGATTGAACCCCATTAAGTGTGCTTTCGGGGTAGCAGCAGGAAAGTTCCTTGGGTTCATGGTACATGAAAAGGGGATTGAGGCTAATCCCGAGAAGATCAAGGCCATCATGGATCTTGAGTCTCCTATTACCCTCAAGCGGGCACAGGGACTAACTGGCAGGGTAGCAACACTTAACTGTTTCATATCCCGATCTACAGATAAGTGTTTTTGCTTCATCAAGATTATTTAGCAGGGAAAGAAGATGAAATGGGACCAGGAAATGGAGCAGGCTTTCCAGTCTTTGAAGAAATACCTAGCTAGCCCACCTCTGCTAGTGAAACCCATACCAGGAGAAGAGCTACAACTTTACTTGGCCATATCAGAGACTGCTACAAGCGGGGCCTTAGTGAAAGAATAAGGTGACGGGGTCCAGAGGCCTGTCTACTATGTAAGCCTTGCCTTGACCAAGTCCGAGAAAAATTACACCCTCCTGGAGAAGCTCGCTTATGCGCTTGTAACCACAGCTAGGAAGCTTCATCCTTATTTTCAAGTACATACAATCGCGGTGGTTACAGACCAGCCATTGAGACAGTTCCTCTAAAGACCAGATATATCCGATAGGCTAGTCTTGTGGGCTCTAGAGCTCACTCAGTATGACATCAAGTACAAGGCGAGAACAACAATCAACGCCCAAGCCTTGGCTAACTTCGGGGTTGAATTCAGCATGACCTCCAATCTGGATGCCACCATAATCCCGGACTCAGCTCCTGAAGAAGAATCCATGAAATGGCCCGTTGATTGCAAGGTCTAGGTACTGTACACGGATGGACCATCAAACCAATTGGGTTACGGAGCAGGGATCGTCCTAACCAATCCTAAAGGGATCGAGTGCAGCCACTGTTTCAGGTTTGAGTTCAATGCCACCAATAATGAAGCGGAGTATGAAGCCTTACTGGTAGGAATGAAGGTAGTCGAAGAACTTGGTGCAAACTTCCTCCTGGTTAGGAGTGATTCGTAGTTGGTAATTAACCAAGTATCCAAACAATATCAGGCGAAGGGAGAGAACATGGTGGCATACCTCGAAAAGGTTCGGGAAGCAATGGCTAGGTTCAAGGGAGTGAGGATGGAGCAGATTCCTAGAGATAAGAACCACCAAGCTAATGTTTTAGCTAAGATTACTATAACCGGAGGACAAGCATTACCAAGAGGGGTACCACTCCAACTTATTCCCCAATCCAGCATAGCCAGGGGAGGAGAGGTGAACTCGGTCGACTAGATTCCTTGCTGGATGGAACCAATAGCCGACTATCTCCAAAATGGAAGTCTCCTAGAGAATCCTAATCAAGCCAGCAAGCTCAAAAGGACAGCCACCCGGTATTGCTTAGTTGATGGATACCTCTACCGCATAGGGAAATCACTCCCACTACTGAGTTGTTTATATTCGGATGATGCACAATGGGCACTCAAAGAAGTATATTCAAGGGACTGTGGCAATCACGTATCAAGTGAGACCTTAGCTTACCAGGTACTTAGAATGGGTTACTTCTGGCCTATGCTACATCAGGAAATGAAACAGTTTGCACGGTCCTGTGAACCCTACCAAAAGACAGTTAACCTCAACCACCTTCCTCCAGAAAGATTCTCTTCAATCAACACACCCTACCCATTCGCCATTTGGGGGGTAGACCTCATCGGGCCACTTCCGACCGCTCATGGTCAAGTCAAGCATGCAATAGTGGCAATATAGTACTTTACCTAGTGGGTGGAAGCAGAGTCCCTTACCTGGATAACCGAGGCAAGCACCACAAGCTTCATCAAAGAAAACATCATATGCCGATTCGGGACCCCGATAGCCATAATAACTGACCTAGGTAAGCAGTTTTACAACGCCAAGTTCATGGAGTTTTGCGAAGAGTGGGGTATCAACCTCCACTTTGCATCAGTAGCCCATCATCAAACCAATGGGTTTGTGGAAGCTATTAACAAGACTATCAAGAAACTCTTGAAGAATAAGCTCCAATAGAAGAAGAGAAAGTGGGCTGACGAGCTCTCGAATGTGCTGTGGGCATACCAGACTACTAAGAGGACCGCTACTGGGGAAACCCTCTACTCACTGACTTTTGGCACAGAAGCAGTTCTACCTATTGAGCATAGATTGAAATCCTTTAGGGTGTAGCATTTTGAACCTGAAAACAGTAAAGCAAAACTGAGAGCCAACCTGGCCCTTCTCGAGGAAAAGCAGGACAATGCCCTAGAACAGGTTGTAGCCTATCAGAGCAGGATCGCCCGATACTTTAATAGAAGGGTAAAGACCAGGAATTTTAAAGTAGGGGACTTGGTCCTCAGGAAAGTAACCATAATACCCGGAAGAGGTCAGACGGGGTATTAGCCCAAAACTGGGAAGGACCCTACCTGATAAAGATGGTAGTCTGTAGTGGAGCTTACAAGCTAGAAGACATGGATGGCTACCTACTATACCACACCTGGAATGCTGATCACCTTAAGAAATTTTATCAATGAAATTGAAGAAACAGTTTATTTCGACCGATATCACTCTAAGTATGTACCCCGGATTTACTTTGTATCACCCAAGAATTTAATAAAGAAGTCGGTTTTTTCTCCTACATATTTCTCCTATGATTGCCTTGGAAATTTCGCCTATGATGGCCTCAAGACCAGGAAAAGCCACATGACATCCTGTTACCTTGGACAGGATCGACCCCTCTCCAAGAAGGGTCTGGCTCATAAAGGCATAATTGCCTACTAGACCAAGGTTGTGAAGTCGTGGCCCTGGTTGCCTGCCGCTTCCTTAAGACCAAGACAGCCAAATGGCCCTCATTCTGCCTTGGCCAGAACCTAATCTCGCATGGAAGGACCTGATACCTAAATGGCATAGTTGCCTACCAAGATCACAGTTCGCCACAAGAATCGGTGAAATTCCCTTAAGCAATAGTGTAGAATATACCTAGAGGAGGGGTGAATAGGTATAGGCCCAAATCTTCCAATATTCAAAAATAATGCGGAAAATAACAAAGAAAATGCACACTTGAAAAGATTCAACAAATGAAGTGAACTAACAAAATCAAGAGAAAATCAATTTGCAAGAGATGCAATCAAAGTAAAACTAGAAAGATAAAGAAATATAAAGCGAAAATGAACATAAGGATTTTTACGTGGTAAAACCTCAAGGAGGAAACATCCACGGATTGATACCACAACCACCAGTAAAGCAATTCACTATGAAAGAAAAAGATACACACTTAATGCAATCATTCCTGTTAACCGTAAAAAATGGCGTGGACCAAAAAAGAATTTTCCACTAGTTCTGAGAAGAAAGCCGGGATGCAAAGTAGCAGTGGGAAAGATATCCGGGTACCCAATCTACCAGTTGACGGGCTAGAATAAAAGTTCCTACCCACCTCGACCAGGTCCAAAGTCTTCGAAGCTAGGAAAGCATTAGGAAGCCGTGAAGAGAAGGGCCTTAGAGACACAACCATCACGAGATCCTGGCGCCCACCTACCCCGAGTACCCCAATACCTGGAACCCTGATATCAGCAAACATCGTTTTAAGTGGAGCAAGAGGGAATGCGGGATACGTGGAGTACCCGGAACAACAAAACTCGTGACATACACGTAGCAAGATAACACTAGGATCCCAGTATACCGACCCCGCTGAAGTAAGAGGCAGGCACCCCGAAGAACATACCACATATATAGGCAAACATTAAATGACACCGTTCAAGATAGAAACTCAAGTTCCAACGTGGCATTCATTCCCGTCATGAAAAATCCTATTTTAAATAGGAGTCAACTCGTTCGGAACCGAGAAAGAAGGAATCACCTGATCTTTTAGGATCAATTTCCTGACGAATTCGTGAGACTCCAAAGGAAGACCCATGCATCACTGAAACCCTAGACCGAAGTTCTAGGAGTGCTCAACAAGAAAGCGGGCCTATATATTGATCATATGTTCATAGGAAAAGGGGATCGAAAAACCCTACCTCATTTTTTTCTACTTATCGACAGGCACGAAAAGCTCCATCTCCATTGTCCACCAATATGTTTTATATTCTTTCATACTGTAATCTTAATAGCTCAAGCATTGAGTTGTAAAAATCTTAATCAAATCGTTATATACAAACAGTTCATGCTTCCATGCAATCATCATGTCAGAAACTTGATCATCCTACAATTTACATCCATCACGTCTAGTAGATTCGAAGGAACTAGTGGGGTATCAGGATACTGTGCATCTTGCTAGCCCAGATCTATTTAGATCTGGGCCCCTTCATATATCGTTAATTTGAAATTGCACCTAGGTGACAATTTTGGGTTAACAATTCCTAATCTACCACAAGACCAGTGAACTACTCCCCTACTTCCTATCCAAGATGAGTCCTTCACTTCTAGGAAGCAACTTCCTATCCAAGGCTCTCAAGCCTCTAAGAAGATTCCCTTGCTTAGTTATCTAGATCCAACGATCCTAGGCAAGCTTCTCTAGCTCAACCATCCGGAGTGTAAAAACTCCTAGCTAAGACTTTTTCTTAGTTATCCGAATCCTCTTTACCCTAACTAAGTCTTCTTGCTTGGCTATCCGGAATCCTTTCCTAGCCAAGTCTTCTTGCTCAAGATAAAGCTTCACTTACTTCAATCAAGAGACTTTAACCTCTTCACAAGGCAATGATCTAAGTGATGCAAATGATGCAAAACACAATCAAATAAAGCATGATGATTAATCAAACTCTATGAACATGCTTAGAGATATTCTAGGATATGCTTTCAACAAACAATCACAAATGAACCTAGAAATCAATGCATGTAATATCAATAAGAACAAGTCAAGAATATTCAATATATCACTTTATAAAACCTTATTCTTAGAACATGAAATTAAACCAAGAACATGTCATGAGGCACATCACATATAATATTTCTAGAATCAATTTCAAGATTAATCAAGTTTAGCAAATATGTTCAAATGAGAATCACAAGGCTAAAAACTCAACAAACAATCAATCATACAAACCTAGCATATGATCTAACATCATTCTTAACATATTTCATCAATCAAATAGGAAGATTAAAAGAAATGATCAAAAGATAAAATGAAAAGAAGAAGTTTCACATACAACAATGAACCTTGTACTGAAATCAGACCACTGGGAAAAATGACAAAGTCAACTTGCTCTGAAAATGTTGGTGTTTGTAGCTATCATCAAGACCAACATTTTTGGTATTTGGATCAATTACTTTCGAGTTCATATGAGAAATTTATGATCCAAATAAGAAAAATGAAAATCGTGAAGAATTCTGCGGAATTTTTCTCTTAAAAATTTTCATCAAGTTGTGTTTGGAGGGAAGGAAAATCATATTTAAAAGATTCAATGAGGGAACAAAAACGACCCAATCGGAGGCTGCTACCTCACAAACCCCGTGTGGGGCGTGTGTGGCACACGGGACCAAAGGGGTGCTCTGGCCGTGTGGCACACAGCCTCCACACGTGGTGGCTAAGGCATGGCCTTTGGCTATGCTAGTCCCTTGTGCGCTCCTCTCACATTCTTCAGCCGTATTTGGGTATCCGAACTCCGATTTCGAATCCGTTTTTAGATTATGAACCGTGACTCCATCATACACAACGAAGACTATAGAACCTTAACAAATGGTTGAGAGATCATCTCAGAAAATGACGACGAAGTTAACTTAATGAACGAGAATGCAAAGTAGCGTAGCTACATCATTTGGACTCGAAACCTTATGAATGAGTAACCAAAACGACCGGAACTCAATAAAGAATCATATAAGATCATGTTCAAGTCCAAAATACATGAAACACAAACAAATAAACACAAAGTCAAGCAAGTATGTCATATCTAAGAGATAGTCATAAAACATGCAATTCTACAATGTTTGTCTATATGAGACCAATGCTTGTGCATACTTAAATAAGTGTGAATGTGTTATACCAAATGTTTGCACAATGATGCAGGGACACGCATGAATAAATTGTGTGTGTGCGCGCTTACACCTTGTAAGAGGAAGAAGAATCTAGATACCTTAACATCCAAGTACGCGACGTTCCTTTTGAAGACAATATTTGCAAGATCTGTTGCTTTGAACCTTTGAAGATTTTTCTCTCCAAGAAACACCTAAGCAACTAATCAATACAAATAAAGAGAGTTTTGCAATGGAATCAAGCCAACAAAGATTTAGGATCTTACAATCTCCCCCTTTGGCTATTCCACGGCAAAACCTCATCCTTACCATACAATGTTCACTCAAATAAACTCAAAGTAGATTGAATACTCTCAATCTCACATTACAAAGTGATCCCTAGACTAAAAGATCTTCAAGTCTTCATAAGTCTTCAAGAATCCCTTCTTTGAACTTCAAGGTACCTAAGAGAAAGGAAGCAAACCAACAAGAGAACTTCTTCCAAAGAAGAATGGTGAGATATTATTACCAAAAAAATACAACCAAGAAAACTTCCCTTATCTCATACAAAAATGCATTATCTCAAGTGAATAAATGTTATTATATAAAAGCTCTTCCTAAGTTAAGAATTCTTGTCTTCCCCTAAAAACAAGAATTCTTCCCTTTAAGACAAAGTCTCCATAAAAGCACAAAGAGGTACAAAACTCACACAATTAGAACATCACTCCACACAAAGTGTAAGGTATACATAAACTCCCCAATATCGAACATGGCGAGGTATACAATTTCTCCCCCTTTTTGTCAAGGAATAGACAAAGGACACAAGAGATAAAGAACGCGATATTAAGCAAACAAATCATATAGATAACGAAGTTGAATAAACTAAAGCTCCCCCTTAACATATGCTCCACATATTACCATCAAGTAAATTTGTTCACAAGGGACATCACACAATCACACAATCAAGCAATGAGAGAAAATATTTCATAACTTGTCAAAGTCCAAGAGAGAACCATAGATTTTTATTAATCTCTCAAAAATATTCTCACATTGCTAATGAATCAAGCACATAAGCAAAATGTGTGTGTGTGAATGCTTTTCATATATATATAAAATGAGTAATTGTGATATCAACATGCAAACTCTATCCACACCTATCCATCTAAAGCATTTCCAAAAATAGGTCAAATCGATATTCATTCGGGTTTTTGCTTTTAAAAAGAATAGATATCAACATATGAGCATGTGTGTGCATGTGGCTCGTTTTCCCCATTTCTGTTTGAGAACCTAAGCTTTTTCACAATTTTTAACTATACACCATAAGCCTTTTTGTTTTGTTTTAGGCTTGAATCAAAGATTTTTTTTATGATTCATTTTAACACTTCTTTGATATTAATAACAAAAACATATACACCTCATGGCGGCTTTCACTCATCACAATGGCGTAGCCATTTCCTACATTGGGTGGCTGCATAACCAAGGTGTATAGCCCTTTCCATGATAAAACTAATTATAGCACGGTGTGTATAAAACTATCTAGAGGGGGGGTGAATAGATTTTACGCTTTTTACCCAATTTTTCGTGTTAGTCAAAATTACGAATTTACCCTCAAGATAATATAAACAAGCAAGTGTAATATGGTGCGGAAATTAAAACAACACTTGATTTTTACGTGGAAACCCTCACGGGAAAAACCACGGGCTATGTAAGTAAGCCACACTCGAACCTCGAATCCACTAAATGTGCAAACGATTACAACCTAATCCCGGAAGTAATCACACACCTACCTAATCCCGGTATGAGTGAACCTAGTCCAATTTTGCTTGTGATCTAAGCAACCTAATCCCGGATGCTACACACAAGACTTACTTTCTCTATGAAGAGAATACAACCCTAAGTGAATATATGTGAATATCCAAAATACAACATAGAGCAAGGGAAACCCTATATGCTTATCTAAGATGATTAATATGCAATTAAGAACAATCATAGATATCAAAACTAAATGACATGGCAATTAGTTTAGCTAATCAATATTAAGCACAAAACCTAATATGCTAGCACAATACAACTTCTCAAACATACATCATACTAATCTCAAACTTGTATTCAAAGAATATAAAATCACATACAAGTAATTAAAATGAGATTGCTAGATAAGAGAAACACAAAATATGTAAGATATTAGTGAAAAGCTTACCAAGCAAAGTATGATGAAGAATCCATGCTAGATGACATCTAGATGATCTAAGATGATGCTAGATGATGATTGATGATCATGGAACAAGTGTTTGAGTGATTAAAAATGAGTTCTTGGAATTTTTCTTCTCTTTGAAAAATATCCTAAGTATGAAATCTGAATATGAACTCTTGTAATTGACCTAAAGTCAAAGTGGCATATATATAGGGTGTCAATATGAAGTGTGGTCGTTTTGATAAGTGACACCAAAATTTTCCTTGGGCGCTGTACGTAGAGCGCCCTTGTACAGCGCCTGTACAGCGCCCTTGCTCTGTTTTCACGAGAAAACAGAGAGGCGCTGTACGAACAGCGCTTTGTATAGCGCTCGTACAGCGCCCAACAAAAATGCATCAGACCTAATGCATTTAAATGACATTTTTGCATCAGGTATGATGGGCGCTATTCGAACAGCGCTTTGTAGAGCGCTTTGAACAGCGCCCTTTGCAAAGAAAGAATCCCAAGATTATGCATGACAAGGCAATTGGCAATGCAAGATGCAATCAACCTAACATGCAAGAAGAGATGTTAATGAGCATTAAGGCACACAAATAAGACACACAACATACAAGGATTAAATATATGCATGAGTTGTGAGTGTGTGCAACTATCTCTTCAAGACAAGTAAGCACTTAGAGTATTACCTTTGGTGCTTGTCAATAGTGAGGTCTTCAAAAGGGCCTAAGCAATAACAACAACATCTAAGCTACCCTTACAAAGCATCCCCACATATGGTTTGATCACAAAATAAGCCAATTAATAACAACGGGAATCCTAACACATGAGGTGCTCGTTGATTACAATATAGTGCCGGAGCAAAATAGATACATACCATAGGTCTTCTATCATGTACTTAGCAATAAAATTCTAGATGCATCCATTATCTACACATATTCAACCACAAAAACTCAAAAACTAAAACATATAAGAGACGCATTAGTGCAATTTTCAAAAAAAAAAAAAAAAAAAAAAAATTCAAACTCAAGTGCATGATCTAAAAACAATAAGAGATATTTGTTTAAGATCACTACTTCTCAAGTAAGTAGCTCTCAAAGATATTGATATACAAATAAAGTTCTGCTCATCAAGCCACTCCCAATCACACAAAGACATCAATCAACACAAATCATGCCAATGGACATTCTAAGAGTATTAAACCTCTCTTTGTCCAAGGGCTTAGTGAACAAGTCCAAAAGTTGATTTTTAGTAGGCAAATGCTCTAGAGCAACAATAGAATGCTCAACTAGGTCTTTAATGAAATGATGCTTAATGGCTATGTGCTTTGTGCGGAAGTGTTGAACCGGTGTAAGGTTTATGATTTGTATTGGCTTGATTCCATTGTAAAACGCTCTATATTTGTATTAGTTATTGCTTAAGATGTTCTTTGAAGAAAGGAAGCTTAAAAGATGAAGAGCAATGTCTAGTGCAAAAGTTGTCTTCAAGAGGTGAAAAGCGTCAAAGGTATATCTTGACTTCCATCCTTTTGCAAGGCGTTAGTGTTAGGATTATGCTCAATAGCAAGAGTGTAATGTTGTAATTAACAATCTTTTTCATATTAATAAAGTGATTTCTGGTTTAACAAATCGTATAGCATTTATAGTTGTTAAAGTAAATAATCATAAGGTCTAAAGACTATGGGAAAAGAAGAATTGTTCGTACATCTGGATATGTATGTGGTAGACACAATTCTTTAGTTAGTCTTGAATATTGTTCACAACTTAAGTTAAAGGTTGGGCACCTTTATCTTGTTAAAGTTGTAGAATTCTTTTGCTAGCATTTGAGTGGGATCAAATGAGATATGATGAGTCTAAAATCATCGGAGTGTCTTCGAGCAAAAGGATCTAGTGCACTGGGTGCATTGAACTGGATCACAATGAAAAGCTTTATCTAAAACCGTCAATAGATAATAGTTTTTTCATTATCAGGACAATCGGAGAGTCTATCTTAATCCTGAGATAAATGATGGACTTATGGTTGCAAGTGATATCATTTGAGTTATCAATGAGTACGATTATATCGCATAGTCTATCCTCGATAATTTGGTGATATTCATTTGTCAATCGATAGAGGACTTCATTTATAGATATGGACATCGTGGCTCCATTTAATTAAATGAGAGTATAATATCATCATATGGATGTTTTGAGGTAATTGGATATTAAATCTCAACGTTGAGTTTTCAATAGTGTCTATTGAAAACATGGCTTCTGGACAAGTCAAAATATCCAAGTTCAAAACGTGGTCATATGAGTAAATATGGTAACTTGGAGAGTTATAGGCGGTCTATGAACTCTTGGCGATTACTGATATTAATCACGAGGATACACTATCTCCAATATGATTGTCTAGGGTATGAATGAGGAGCATCTTCCTTTTCTATCTTTATTTAAGAGTTCAGTTTTAGCTCTTTAGTGGAATGAGTTAAAATTAATGGATCGGACCTAAGTGAATCATTTGTTGATTGTGATTAGGTTATGTCTATTGAAGCTTAAATTTAGATGGCCCGCCAAGATCCCCAATCCACACGGACTTGCATGGATCACTTGATATATTCTACCGGACCAATTTAAGGGTCCATCTAGAATTGCATTTAATATATTAAGAATATAATTTGCACATTATTTAAGTAATGGGCTGCTCAATTATATTAATATATTAATGAAAGACATGTGGGCTTGTTTCTTTTAGTAAGAATGGGTCTGGTTCACATGTGGGCTTTTTATTTAAAGTCCAATGGATTAAATGAAATAAGAAAATAATGTTAGGCCCAACCTTATACAAGTGGGGCGGCAAGGTTAAAACTTTAACCTAAAATATTATTTTGTTTCATTTGTTTTTAATTAAATAAGAATTAATTAATTTATTGATTAATTGTTTAATTAAAGAAATAAATCTTTCCTAAAAGAAAAAGACTTGTTTGACAAGGAAATAAATAAATTAGTTTTATTTATTTAATCAAATAAGGAGTCTTTTTATTTAGTCAAAATAAAAGAATAAAATCAAGGAGTTGGATTAGGGTTTGAAGTCTATAAAGTTAAAAAGAATTAGGGTTGAATTTTAGTCACCCTATATAAGTGACATGATAAAATTCGGCCAACCCTAATCTTAGACTACATAGAATTCGGCAACCCTAAAGGAAAAAGAAGAAAAAATTCGGCCAACCTATATATATGTTCTTATAGGGTTCGGCCACATAAATCATTGGTGCTTGAGTTTTTATTTTCTTTTTTCTTCTTCTTAATTCTAAGAGAGTTTTTATTCTAGAGAGACAAAAAGGAGTGAAAAATTATTCTTTGATAGTATACAATTGCTTAAACATCAATAAGCTTGTGTATACGATATCGATCTAGGTTCACGCGAGTTTCGATCATAACATTTATTTAGGCAAGCCCAACGGTTGGCACACCGGGTCGCCTCACGTGCCAGCTTAGCGGGCCCACTGTTGGGCTTAACACGTCGGCCTTGCGTGCCGGATCGAGTCGAGCTGGCATAGCAGGCCTCAACTCAAAACCCGGCACATGCTAGGCATGGGGACCATGCCTGGCCTGGCCTGCGCCACAGGCCCGACCCATATTTACACCACTAAACATTTGTGGTAACAATTTCACGTTGGTTCGATATATAACAATAAAGTTGTAAACTGTAACAACATTGTCGTATCATGTAACAACTCATTTTATATAGGTAACAAAATATTCATACTATGAAACAAGTTTTACATTAAAAAAAAAAAAAATTATAATTAAGATGTATATAATAATGATTTAATGTTGTAACAAATCTGACAAAGTATAACAATAAAGTCGTAGTTCGTAACAATTTTGACGTAGCATGTAACAACTTAATTGATATGGGTTACAAAATATATGTGTTTTGTAACAAGTTTCACATAGAAAGCTATAGTTAAAACGTTTGTAATAACAATTTCACATTGGTTTGATTTTATTTTTTTTTTGCTGAAATTGGATTGACCTAAGGGGGAAAAGCATCACAAGATATTATATACTGAAAAACCCTTAGGCATAATCCATAAATAAATAAATAAAAGAAATAAAAAGAATCCAAAAAAAAAAAAAAAACAGAGGACACAACCCTAGAAAAACCCAAAGGCACATGGGCCAAATAAGAAAAACAAAACTAGGAAAACCTGAAGGATTCTCTACCCATACAGTCATAACCAACTAACTGAGAACAGAACGAAGGAGTGGTGGGCCACCATAAATCAGAAGAAACACCAAAAGCATGCTTAGAGAGAGCATCTGCCACATAGTTACCTTCCTTGAAGATGTGAGAAACTTGTAACTCCATATGTGAGATCTGATAAATACAACGTTGCCAAGCTTGACGAACACGCCAGGTAACCTTATCAGACCTATCAGAAAGAAGTTGAACCACATAAGAAGAGTCACTCTCGAGCCAGATCCTATGCCAACCCAACTCCCACACAAAATTTATGGCTAAAGAAGTAGCAAGGAGCTCAGCCTCAAAAGCAAAAACCTGACCAAAGAGGGCCGCAAAACAGGCTTTAACAAAAAATCTGCAAGTCCGAAAAACACTCCCACAACCCCCCACACTAGGAGAACCTAAAGCAGCCCCATCCGTGTTAACCTTAATCCATCCCGAAGCCAGAGGCGACTAGACAACACTCTTGATAACCGAAGCTTTACCAGGACGACCATTGAGGTTTGATGTGTAATGATAGAGTTATAGGTTGTAACAATGTTGTCGTATCATATAACAACTCATTTTATATGGGTAATAAAATATCCTTACTATATAACAAGTTTTACATCAAAATTGTAATTAAAATGTATGTGGTAACAATTTAACGTTGTAACAAATATGTTGTGAAATGTAATAATTAAAATATAAATTGTAACAACTTTGTGGTATAATGTAAACAAGTCATTTTATTTATAAAAAAATAAAAAAAATATTCATACTGTGAAACATGTTTTGTGTATAATTGTAAACATATTATTTATGGTAACAATTTCACGTTGTATAAAATAATGCTATTATGTTTTTATTTAAAGAAAAGTAATATATATATATATATATATATATATTTATATATATATATATATAGATTCTGATTAATATTATAAATTTAGAAAGTAAGTTTCTTTGTTTTTATTTAACAATTCATTTTTTATAGCAGAGTTGGTAGTGCACGTCTTTTTCACATAAGTGGTGAGGGGTTCGAATCTCACAATGACGCATTTTACTAGGAACCTACATGAGGTTTAGTAATTGACACTCAAACACAACTTTATCAATAATTGACACTCACCTCCTCTGTCATTAGTGTTGACCGTTATATTTAACCGTTGACTTTTTAAAAAAAGCTAAAACAACGAAACTATCCCTGAAACTTATAAATAAATAAATAAATAAAAACTAATTTAAAAATATTAAATAGAAAAAAGAAAAAAGAAAACAAAGAAGAGGTGGAGATCTAGTTCATCTGTCAATTGAAAATTTTGAATACACTAATTGAAAAATGCAGTGAAACAAAATTTGGATTCAATTCCAAAAAAAAATTAATCTGTTGTCATTCCAATAGGGAAACATAGAGTTTTTGAGAACACATTAGTCTAAGAAAATTAAGCATAACAACATAAACCACCAAAAAAAAAAAAAATTGAATATCTATACTTTACTATTTTTTTATTTTTTGGTATCTATGGGTGTCTGGGCTAGCTTGCTCGCACCTCGACTAATCCCACGAGGCCCTGAAGTTAACAGCCGGGTAAAGCTCTAGTGGCCCCAAGAGAAACGTGACTGCCAAGGATCGAACCCAAGATGTCCAAGTTTACGGCTTGCCCCAGTGACCGGTGGCACCACCCCTTGGGGTTGATCTATAATTTACTATCATGAGTAAAGTATAGATAATACACAAATTACTATCACTGTAACTTGTCAACAATTTAATAGACATGCTGTGATGAAAAATATCATCTACAAAAGCATACCTAACAAGGCAACAACAACAATAAATTTTTTTTTTTTTAAATAAAATAAAATAAAAAAATCTCTGTAAGTCCAAAATAAATACTAATAAAACATGAAAAACTATCAAAATTATCATCTGGGCACCCACAAAATCATTCCAAAAATGCATTGAACCACTAAATTATCATGAGTACGGAGTACCCATTCACCAATCTTCATCTTCAATCAAATTTTCAGGAGTACCCATTGGACCCCGTCACGAATTGAAGGGGGAGGCATCGAGGCGAAGCAAAAGACAAGAAGTTGAAGATCTGCGAACTGGGTTTGAGTCGAAACAGAAAAGAAGTCGTTGTCGATGTTGAAGAGAATTGCGATCTGCAAACTGGGAACTGGGTTTGGGAAGATCCAATGGATTTGGATCTATGTGCAGGTGGAGAAGTTTATGCACCAACGCTAGGAACGCGAACGACACCGCCATTTCCCACCTCAACCTCCGCCTCTCCGAATCTTTCGTCCTCAAGTACAGCCACGGCAATGGCGCTGAAGTCCTCTGCTGCCTAAGTTATTTAAGTTTGATTGAATAAGGGTTAAGTTTTTAAAATTAATAGATCTCCACTGTCCATTTTTTTAGATGGATGGTGGAGATCAATTGTTTTATAAATTTTAATTTTAATTTTTTTTAATTTTTGATTTTATTAAAATAAAAATAAATGTTAAAAAGACAATATTACCCTTTGAAATATCAAAGTTAACAATCAAAGTTTGTCAAACTCTATTAGTAGGGGAGGTGAGTGTCAATTATTGATAAAATTGTTTTTGAGTGTTAATTTGCAAACCTCGTGTAGGTTTCCAGTAATTACTTCTTTTACAAGCATGTGTGGGGAGTTTCCTTCCCAGGTTGTGGGAGTAGATATCCAGACTGCACATATATTGTTTGATCCGATAGATTCTTATTGTAATAGTTCTTGTAATACTTTAAAAAAAAAAAAAAAAAAAAGTACTACCAAAATCATTTATTTACTTTGTCAAATTATATCCGATATAAATATAAATAAAATATATCCAATATAAATATTTTGAACTCATTTCAATTAAATAATTTCACATTGCTAAAAATATATGAGGCTAATAGAGCCCCATTGAAATTGTTATCATCAATGCTACTATTAGTAGTGCCTAGCTATGAAATAAATATAAATTATAACTAATTAATATAATTTCTTTCATTCTAGTCATTAATTATTTATTATTTGTTCAATATTGTATTTTAAATATATATATATATATATTACTTGTTGTATGTGGTAAATTTGTATACCGTATTATTGTTTATAAGAAATTATCAATAAATTTGTATTTAAATTCATATATTATTCTAATATATGTATTATTGTAATATTTTTACTATATTATATGGATGACATTGTAGTTATAGATCATTTCCATTGATGATATATCTGATTTTATGTTACAGGAATGACCGATGATATATTTTATTTTGTGTTAGGGGATTGATTGGTTAATTGCAATTAAAATAGTTACTATTAATACTATTGTTAGTGTAACAGAAGTGCTAAGATATGAATTAACAAAATCTAATATTGTGTGTTTGTGTTTTTTTTTTTGTTGAAAAGTTTACAAGAATATTGTTTTTAATAAGCTATTGCTAAATTTGTATTTAAACTCATCCATTATGCAATTATATATAAACATTAATATATTATTTTTACTACATCACACATGAATAAAAATGCAGATACACATTATTTTCACTCAAATTGTTATTTTTAAGAGTAATACCATTGTTATTATGATATTAGTGACTAGCTATGAATTAACTATAAATTTTAATTATTTAATGTAATTTCTTATAATAGACGTATGATTGTATTGTCTAATTATAAATAAACTATAAATTATAATTATTATTATATGTAAATTCTTTTATTCTACTAAATAATTCTTTATTACTTGTTCATTAAAATTAATTTTTTTTTTGAAGTAATTTAAATCCATTTTCAAAAAAATAAAATAAAAATTTATATCCTTTTTTACATTATATACTTTCTAATCTCTTACTATTATTAATTCTTTGAATATATATATATATATATATATATATATATATAACTGGTTGAAAAGGTTTCAAGTTTTTACTATAATAAAAGATATTAATTTCAAATTTTAATAACATCCATTGGATTTGCTTTTATCCAATCTAATGGTAGTTATTAAGTCCAATAACGTTATTGGACCAGTAACATAGTATGACCCTCTTATAAAAGAAACTTTTATGTTATTTTTTTTTTCTGGGACACAGTTTAATACTACTCTTATAGAAATTTGGTCAAAGACATTTTTGTCTTTTTATCTTTCTCATTCAATCAATTGTTACAAGTAACATTGGTCAATGTATTTCAGGGGATATTTGTGTAATTAAAGAAAAAGTTGAATATACTTGCAATATTGCTTAAACTTAGGGATGTTTGTGCAATTAACTCAGTAGTATAAAAGAAATATCAAATATATTTTTTTTTTGACAGTATCTATCTATCCATCTATTTAGATCAGGTATATTTTTTTTTAAGCTTTTTGTCATTAGTAAGGTGTGAGCCGCTGACTAAGGAGTCATTTTCCTAAGCTCCTAGCTCGTTCATCTACACCCCTGGGGGCAAAGAAATATCAAATAAGCACCACATAATGTAGCTCGGTGGTAAATGATGTATATTCAACTTGACAATGTCCCAAATTCGAGTTTTTGCACCCCATGTGATATTATATATATATATATATATATATATATATATAAAGTAATATCATATAATTAATGATTATTAGTATTTTTTTTCGTGTTTTGATCAAGTTTTGGTTGAAGAAATTATACAACAGTTTAATTTCCATTCAACAAATATGCAAAATCAAAAATGAGTTCATCATATGAGTTGTGCTAGTGTTTTCTATGTGGACTAAAGAGATCAAATTCAAATTATTAGTTTTTATTTATTTTGGGTTTGCATATATGCTAAAATTAAAATTAAAATTCAAAAGCAATAATGGGTAATATTAAAATAAAATGGAGTGTCTTTAGAATAGGAGTGTCAAAAGATAAAAGAGATAATTTTGAAACAAAAGGAATTGTCTTCATAATTTTTTTTAAATTAAATTTTTATAATGAAGTGTCTTTATAAAGAGAGTGTAAAAAGAAAAAATTGGATAGTAAAGGGAAAAGTTTTTTTTTTTTAATCTCTCTTCGGTTTTGGGTTCACCTAATATACATGTATTGTATAGTTGTTGGGTTAGTTTCTAGTCACTGAAATTCAATCAGAGGGTCTACAAAAATCAATGATTTGAAAATTAAAAATAATTTAAAACTAAAAGAAACTATCTCTTTCTCTATCACATAACCACCCACCAATTATAGATTTCCTTGTATCTTAGCTAAATCCTTGGGTTTTTTTAATAAAAAAAAAAATTAGTTTTGAAGTTCTGGGTGGTTTGAGTTTTGGGTTTGATGGGGTTTGGGTATTGCACACTAGAAGATGGTTTTCAATAAGGGGGAATTGCACAAACATTCCCCCGAGGTTTGATAAAATTACACGAATCTGGTAGTTTTGACTATATATACACAAACTTCCCTTAATATTTGAAAATTGTTGCACAAATATCCCCTACCATTAGATGGATCCATTAGTCAATAGTTAAACGTATAAAAAGTCTAAAATACCTTATATTTTTATTTTAAATGAATAAAAAATTTGAAAATAAGATAAAAAAATATTAAAAATCTTTTAGAAAATATAAATATATCTTAAATCTGAAGCTAGAAAAAAAAAAAATTTATCTTCAAAAATAAATAAAAAAAAAAAAAATTTAGGTTGTGCAATTCCCCCTTGATTTTAAATAAATTTAAAATTTGAAATTTATTTATTATTATTAAATTGTCTAAAAAAAAGAATTATTTTTATTTGTAAAGATCATTTTTTTCCCAAGTTTCAGATTTAAGATGCATTTATGTTATCTAAAATAATATATATATATATATATATATATATATATATATATTTTATCTTATTTTTAAAATTTTTAGTTTATTTAAAATAAAAATAAAGGGTATTATAGACTTTTTATACTTTTGACCATTAACTAATAGATCCATCTAACAGTAGGGGAGGTTTGTGCAGCAATCTTCAAATGTTGAGGGAAGTTTGTGTGTATATGGTCAAAACTGCCATATTTGTGCAATTTCATCAAACTTCGAGAGATGTTTGTGTAATTCCCCCTTTTAATAATAACGGTAAAAAATTTGTAGGTACAAATAATGGAATAAGGACAGTGATTAAAAAAAAAATAGGGCAATTACCAATTAGGTCATGGACTTTTTTTTAAAATTCCAAGTTGTTTGAGACTCTTACAAAAGTGACCAAATTGGTCCTTACATTTTTTTCAAGTGCCAAATTAGTCCCTCTAACCAAGTTCCGTCAGTCAACTTTAATTGTGTAAGGGTAAAATTGTACTTTGCTCTTAAACAATATAATAATGACAATGCACAGTTTTTTTTTTTTTTTTTTTTAACACATTTTTTTTTGTTTATTTTATTTGAGGCTTGCATAATATTAACAAAACAAAAAAAATTATATAAAAATGGTAAAAGACTAAACTGAGAATGAATAGTAACTTTATTTATAAAATAAGGGTATAATTGATATTGTCTTATTAAGATATTTTTAGATTTTTTTAGAAATTTTAATTAAAAAAGGTACAAATGGAGTTTCATTAATAAGAGCATCTCCAATGCTATTATGCATTTGGAGAAAATGGAGTGCCACATAGGATAGATATTAAAAAAGTTAGAAAAACTCTCTCCAATGCTATTATCTAAGTTGAATATGGGGATGATGTGGCAAAAAAAAAGTTAGAGAATATGGAGTTGGGTTTCTAATTCTAGAAACTCTCCTAGAAATGCTGACTAGGATTTCTAACTCTTTCTACCAATAAGATTAAAGCTTTCAATTCTTTCCACCAATAAGATTAAACCTCATTTAATTGTAAAATAAAAGAAGAGAGAGAGTGTAATAATTGCTTTATTATGATTGGACATAAAATGGATGCATACTTGACTTTAGATAATTGTATTGGAGATGTGAATATGCATTTCTCTAATTTTTTTTCAAAAGTGGGTCCATAATAAATAGAAATACTGATGTGGCACTATTTAGAAACTAAAAAATGCATATTTGCATTGGAGATGCTCTAATATTTTAGGATTTTGCTGTAATTGTAACGGTGAATTTAATGCACAAAAGACAAAACAACTTTACTCTAATATAACAAATAAAGAGTATTTACGTACTTTAACTAAAATTGTTAAAGTTAACCGTTATATTTAACACCGTTAAACCATTAGAGGGAGCAATTTGGTCACTTCTAAAAAAGAGGGACCAATTTGGCACTTGGGAAAAATGTGAGGACCAATTTGGTCATTTTTATGAAAGTTGCAAACAACTTGGAATTTTAAAAAAAGTCCAGACATAATTGGTAATTGCAAAAAAAAAAAAAAAAAAAAAAAAATGAGGCAAAAGGGTAGAAAGGGAATGACATAACTCATAAGTGGTCGTGAGTCGTGAGCAGAAATCTGAAAAGACAAAGGAATCCACGTCGTGACTCGTGAGCTGTTTAGTTGACAAAACAATTTATGCCTTTGGCTTTGGTGACAGACAAGAGACTCATTTCTCTGCTCTTAACGAATATGAAACATTGCAATACTTGTGATATTATGAGTATGAGATGTGGGCCACATGGTTTTTGCTGACACGTGGTGAGATTCTCAGTTGTTGCATGAGCTGACAAAAGCAAAACAGAGAATTTTTTTTTTCTTTTGAAGAGGAGAGAGAGAGAGAGAGGTAAAGTGTCAGCTTCAAGCAAAACAGAGGATTTTTTTTCCTAGTTTATGGTCGGCTTCAAAAGCTTTATGTTTGCTTTATTTTACTTCGGTTTCTTCAATCTGGGTTCATTGGACGGGAGAGATTCTTTCGGCTATAGCTTGGACGAAACATTGGTTTTTAACCATACCCCAGGTCCGTTTTTCTTTTTTTTTTTTTTTTTTTTGCTAATTATGGATAGTTACTTTAAAGATTTTTCTTGGCTTGAATTGAAATGGAAATGGATGGACAGATAAAAGTAGAGTTCAATCTGAGTTTCTATGAATTTCAGTAATCATTAATTTGTAAGTGATAGATTTCTTTAGTATGTGTTTGGGATTCATCTTAGCTCAACATTTATCAGTTTATGATGCTGTAAATTTGATTGTTAGGGCTTTTAGCAATAATAATAATAATAATAATAATAATAATAATAGTAATTAGTTAATTACTAATTATTACATAAATAAGGCTAAAAGTTTATGTCAATTTTGCAACAAGGGAAATTAGGTTGCAAGTTATATTTTTACGTTATTGTATTTCCTCTTAGATTAATTTTAATGGTGGCGTAGCTCTGCTGAAATGGGAAAAATGGCTTCTATGAAAGAGGTGGTATGTATGATAGTGGAGTTGCCTTTACATCTTTGCTTGTTGGATTCTGGAAGAATTGTTTGGGGAAATAGAAGGCGTCATAGCTCGCAAGCTAAAATATTTTCTTTGTCAGAGATTGATTTCATCTTTATGACCTTATCCAGAAAGCAAAGGAAAATGAATTTGGGAGGATAGAAAGTTTTACACACAATAAAATGAGTTGCATATGATAGCTGACCATGTTAAGAAATTGTTGGTTGGAATTTTGCTTTTTGTTACAGAAAGCTTCTACGTCACAAATACAAATTCAAAGAAAAGAAAAAGGGTGAAATAGAAAAGTTAATCCTTGGAAGAAGTAATTAGAAAAGTAAATTTCAAACTAGCAAAAATATATATGAACCGGAAAACTGGACCATTCAATACATTGATTATGATGAATTGGTATTATTTTTTACATCATGTCTCTTTCGTCATTTTGTTTTATTTTCAGAGTATCAGAAGTTAGCATACTAGTTTTATCATGCTGCTTGGGTTGAAACAAGGCATCTGAGATGAGCTCTGTAAAAGTTGTTGAAAGCAGCTAGATCACATGTGCTGCATTAATTATGGAGGACAATGAAAGGTAATATTGATCATATGCTCTTCTGAAACCTCCCACACTCTTGCTTTTTCTTGATTTATTTGTATTGTGATTTTCCAGGCTGACTGAGAAGGCCTTCTCAAATGGAGACATCTATGTTGGTAATTTTAAGGGAGTGCTTCCCCATGGAAAGGGAAAATATACATGGTCAGATGAAACATTTTATGAGGGTGATTGGGAAGAAGGAAAAATGATTGGGAAAGGACATATAGTATGGCCATCAGGAGCAAAATATGAGGGTGATTTCTCAGGGGGTTACCTTCATGGTTTCGGAACCTTCACTGGACCTGATGGATCTATTTACAGAGGGACTTGGAGGATAAATATAAGGCATGGGATTGGAAGAAAGGAGTATAGTAATAAAGATGTTTATGATGGTGCATGGAAGGAAGGAGTACATGAAGGTAGTGGTAGGTATTCTTGGAATAGCGGTAATACATATATTGGGAACTGGAAAGGTGGGATAATGTGTGGTAGAGGGGTCATGAAATGGGTGAACGGTGATATTTTTGATGGCTCTTGGTTAAATGGTTACAGAAATGGGTCTGGAGTTTATAGGTTTTCTAATGGGGGTTACTATTTTGGAACATGGACTAAGGGCCTAAAGGATGGAAAAGGAAAATTCTATCCAGCTGGAAGTAAACATCCCTCTCTCAGGAAGTTGTGTAGCACTCTAGGATATGATGATGATGATGCAAACAGTTTGTTTTCTCATAGTTCATCTATAAATACAGAGGAAAGTAGAATTCGAAAGCCAAGTGTGAAACGTAGTCTTTCTGAGAAGATTTCAGGTAGTGGATTTTTTAGAAGTTCAGGTCGAATATCACACAGAACATTGTCGTTGAGTGATAATAGGAACCTGCGAGATCCTGCTGTAAAATTTATTCGCGATAGCTCTTCATGCAAGCTATCGCATGTGTCAAATGAAGGGCAGAGTGCAGTGCAGGATGAGAGTACCGTAGTCTTTGAAAGAGAATACATGCAGGGAGTTTTAATTAAAGAGGAAGTTAGGAATGCAGAATTGCCGCACAAAGTTAAACAGCAAAGTAAGTTTTCAGTGAAAGAAGTAAAAAGGAGTTCATGTGTGGACATCATTGAAGGCAACCGAAGCTATTGCCTAATGCTAAACTTACAGCTTGGTATCAGGTAAAATAGATTGAAAACGACAGTCCTTTCTCTCCTGTTGTGCTGTTTTTTATTTTCCTTTTAGTGGAATGAAAAAGTATCTGTTATCATTATAGTCCTTCCAAAGAATGTAATTGCTGTAATTATTTTGGTTTCTTCCCATGTCCTTAACTTTCCTTGCCCAGTAAAAAATAAAAAAATAAAAAAATAAAAAAATAAAATAAAAAATAAAATAAAAAATAAAAAAAAAACCTTCCCTTGCCAACCTGAACTTGGATAGACTCTGCTCTGTGTTGAAAGTGGACCCAGATTTATGAGTTGTAATGAACATTGGATTTGATTCCTTCCTTGAATCTTGTATTAACACTTCGAGTAAAACAATTAAAATAATCTTGTTGAAATTTGGAGTATACAAGTATGAATTAATTTGGTTTGACATTGTTATCTACATCCTTAGTGTTTACACTGTGTTGAAAGTATAAGCGTCTTGAAATTTCCAGTATGAAATCATAGCTTGTTAGTTTTTGAGTTATTCAAGCAGATTATTGAAACAAAATTGTGGGTATTATTATGTTTTGTCTTTGGATGTGTTTGTTTCGGCTGATAACTTGTTAGCCATTTGCAAAGGATGTTAAATTGTCACCTTGAAGCCAGATAAACTGAAACTGGGTTATCTTTATTTATTAAAGATTTAAGTTGCTTAAAATATCCCTGTTTTGGGTCCAATATTTGTCATGTTATTTCGTAAAAACATCAAATTTCAGTTGATCCATAACTAACCTTTCAGAGCTAGACATTTTCCAAATAAGAAATTTTATCAATACGTATGAGTATGCCAAACTGATTGAGTTGGTTCGACAGGTTGTTATATTGTTTTTCTTGTTTTGGCTTCTTATTTGTTTTTAATCCTTTTCATTTTTCTGAATAATTTCTCTTTATTATTTAAATTTTTTATTGGGCTTTGTTATAAACACTTGATTTGAAGCTCACAGGTATACTGTTGGCAAAATAACACCTGTGCCTATGCGTGAAGTTCGAGCTTCTGATTTTGGAGATCGAGCTAGAATAAGGATGTATTTTCCTAGAAAGGGTTCCCAATTTACACCTCCACACCATTCTGTAGATTTCTATTGGAAAGATTATTGCCCTATGGTCTTCAGGTATATACTGCTTCTCAGTTATTAGTATATAATACATGCAAGAGACATTGTGTTTGCCTTGCAGAAATTTTTGTGCATTCCAACCTTCTAATTCTTTTGGTTCTAATTTTAGTTGTAAATACCTTACACTTTTATTCATTGTGATTTTGGTAGACTTTTAGTACTTTCACCCTGCAAGCTAACTCTCATTTATTTGCCATTCCTTTGTGAGTTCAATCCTAAGTATGACAATTTATATGGTTCATGGTTGCAAACTTGCATTTAACGGCCTTAGATGTGTAATTGTGTTTTTATAACTTTGTTCATAAATATGAGATATTATTTCAGGAATTTGAGGGAGATGTTCAAATTAGATGCGGCGGAGTATATGATGTCCATTTGTGGTGATGATGGTTTAAGGGAGCTTTCTTCTCCAGGGAAAAGTGGCAGTATTTTCTATCTTTCTCATGATGACAGATTTGTGATTAAGACTCTAAAAAAATCTGAACTGAAGGTTTGAGCCTAAAAAACCTCATTGCCAAAAGCTATAGTTGAATTTTTTTAGTGCTCATATTTCCTAGTTGTATGCTGATTTTACAAAGCTCGTATTGCCTAATATATCTATACACACACACATATACACATATATAAGATGTTAAGACATATTTTGGTTATTCTAGATGACAAGTTTTTATATGTTTTGTTATAAAACGTGATTGATCTTAGATGACAGGTTTTTATATATTTTGATCTACAGAAATAATATGTCGCATCATTCTGCATATACTTTTAAGCAAGATGGTAAACCACCGTGTTTCAGACATATGTCCATCTCCTGGAAGAGAATGGAGCTATGTGGGAAACACTTCAGATAGGATTTCAAGCTGAACATAACATATTACTGATTCACTTCTTTTATCTTGTAATGAAGCTTCCAGATTTACTGTCATAAGGAAAAAAGATACTGTCCTATTGTATGTCATAGTTTGATCATAAACTTGTTTTATGAGGTTGATATTATATCCAAGGGCTAGTCAGTGAGAAAAAGGACTTTTAGTCTTGTTTTCTGTCTTCAATCTTGGTTGAGCTCAGTTGCCAGTAAGAAAGAATAATTGTAGTATCATACTGATTATTTTAAATTTAAGCATAAATCTAAGTGAAGTCAAGGAGACTCTTAAATCCATTCAAGGTTGTGCACACAGGAGTAGGATATTTCAGAGATAGAAAAAGGTTCAGTTATCTTGCTGAATGATAACTGAGTTAGTTAACAATGTAAACAAATGTGCTCTGATAACCATTAGATCATCTGATAGTTTATTATCCCTTTCAACAAATTATTGTGGTGAATTATTATGCCTCCACTTAATGTGCCAACCATCTTCCTCGTCTAGGATTTGGAATCACCGTTATTTGGTGATACCATAAACCTATTGACTTGTGATGGACATGATTTCCAAAAGAATGGTAATCAAAGATGAGTTTCATCCAAGGGCAGATCATTGCAGAGGCCAGCAGGGGCCATGGCCCCTTGAATGTTTAAAAACAAAAAAAAAATATAAGTCATTTTTTTTATTATTAAAAAAAGCCAGATGTACTTGGCCTATGCACTCTTCACTATTCACTCTGCATTCCCATTTCTACAGTTTCTTTTTTTTAACAAAAAATTATTAATAGTATTAAATATTAATAAAAGCTCTTTTATGTCCTTTTATTAAATATTAATAAAAGTTCTTTTATATCAATTAATTATTGTTTATTTGTTTTGATAGAGAAAATGTTGTAGAAATATCAATTAGTTAATGTGCCTTGGAATTGGAATGTTGACTGAGTTTATTTATATGCATTTTTCTGTTTGTGCCATGGATGCTGAAGATATTATATACCTTGAATTCCAACCATGACATTTACATTTAATCTTACAATTTACCCAAGTGAAGTAATCTTGCTTAGTTGCTTTGTCCAATATAGAATTCATTAGTTGTATGACAATTATTGTTCTTGGGGACAAAGTTTGATTCCAGACTTTCTCACTTATTAAACAACATATAATTCAGAATTGTACAGTTGAGTTGCATAAACCTGTATGTGAAAACAAGCAAAACGGAAATCACATTTGCAAATTAAATAGCCAAATTCCATACATTCTATATTATGGTAAGGAAATTGTTTCATTTTCTTTTGATGGTTCTAAATGATTTATTATTGATCCTATTAAACTCAACATTCTTTCTCAGTGTATGATTTTCCAAATAGGTATGCTTTTACTCTTTTTAGTTTAACCTAAGTAGGAGAAAGTGCTAATTTGATTGTTTGTGTCATCATCATGCATACAGTAGAAAATTCGTTAGATACACTTTGCATGCCCCCCCCCCCCCCCCCCCCCTAACTTCAAACTTCTAGTTCCACCCCTAGTTTCATCCTTCTTGTTGCAGGCCTTGATCTTTTTTTAATACCGGAGGAAATCTTTATCTTCTTAATCAATGTGGATTTATGTCGGTTCTTCCCTGTTTATTATCTTGGTTATTTCTTTGCCTTAGTAAATTATACTACCAACACGTGACGCCTCTCCCTTCAATATTGAAAGGAAAATGTTGAAATGGACAAGGGAAAAAAGATGAGAGTGGATTTACTAATTGTGTCTTGAAAGCTCCGTTAGCTTTTCAGAGGGAAGAGGATAGGAAGTCATTTTGAATGTTCTGATTGTTAACTGCAGGTATCCGTATTACAAGGCTACAAGTTGGTAAACTCGTACAAAATGGTTAATTGATCTACAAGACTCTCATGATGATTTTTTTTTTTTTTTTTTTTTTTTTTTGTTCTTCTGGTCAGTCTCAAATAGTTGGCTTAGGCTTTGCAAAGTTGAAGTTCATTATGTTAAGGTTTTGCATTAATTCTTAAATGGGACATTTTATTAATCTCATCTTTCCAAACTCCTCACTATGCCTACAATATTCTGTAATAATCTATGTTCATTAGTTAATGTGTTTATGACCTCCCCTCCCAATCTAAATGTATGCTTAAAAGATTTTAGAACAGAAAATGTGCATTAAAGAATCAGTTAGTTGAACTTCCCATGATTTTATTTCAAAGAAAGGTAGGTCATGAACACTTATATATACGCTTTTGATGTACAGGTTCTGCTCAAGATGCTGCCTAAGTACTATAGTCATGTAGGAGAACATGAAAATACTCTCATAACTAAATTTTTTGGGCTCCATCGTATAACATTAAGAGGTGGAAGGAAGGTATATTGTCATATACCTCGGCTTTAGCTTCTAATACACGTTTTTCCAATTACTATACATGAGTGCTTTTATTAATCTTTTTGGGTGCTAGGTACGGTTTGTGGTCATGGGAAATATGTTTTGTACAGAATTACGAATTCATCGTTCTTATGACCTAAAGGGATCAACTGTAGGACGATATACAGATAAAGATAAAATCAAGGAGAATACCACATTGAAGGATCTGGATCTATCATATGAGTTTCATATGGACAAATTTTTATGGGAGTCCCTTTTTCGGTAAGTGTTCAAATTCGATGAAAGCAGAAGTTCTCTATGAATATATTTTAAAATATGTACATGGGTGAAAATATGTAGGGCCTATTTAGATGTTTGTTCATTCACAATCGATGACAAATTTCTAATATCCAATAGAATTTTCTTTCTCGCTTTTCTCTTGCAGACAAATTTCCATAGACTGCATGTTCTTAGAATCTCAACAAATAATCGATTATAGTCTTCTACTAGGACTACATTTTAGAGCTCCTGAGCACCTGAAGGCCTTATTAGAACCTCCTACTACAGCATCAAATCCTGAGAGTTCACCTGCTGATGATGGTATAAATTTCTTCCACATACTAGATATTATGCTCTAAACTGTATTCTTTTTCTCTATTTTATTGTTTGGATTTAGGTTATTGCTATTCTATCTAGTTAAGTTTTTGATGTAGGACCAACACTAGAAATAAGAAATAGATAGAGACTTGGAGAGAAATAGACAGAAACAGAGAGAATTAGAGATTCTAGACAGACAGGATTAGGGATTGGAAACGGAAAGGGGGAGAAACACAGAAGAATAGGAGATTGGAAATCACACCAATAATTCAATTCCATTCATTAATCAAGTCTGATTACAATAGGTTCTGAAAGGGCCTAATTATAGCTAACAAAAGATAACAATTAAATCATGATAATGATAAATAAAACATGATAATGATAAATAAAACCTAAACTCATCTCTCAAGGAGATAATTATTTTAAACATAATATGATAACTACAGCTATTTAGATAAATAATAATATTTATCAAATTCCCCATCAGTTTTAATATTTGCTTTTGAAGATACCTTTTAGGTTTTCGGGAACAGTTTTTGTAAGATTGTGGTGCAGTTAGAATGCATTCATAAAATTTAGATTTTGACCTTGATCGGTAAAGCTACTGCTTTTTTAGGGGTAGTGTATGAAATTTGTTATAATTGTTGAAATTAGTCATCAATTAGCTAATAGATTGAGTTGTCAATCAGCTCTAGATTGATTCGATTGATTGAGAATTGATTGTAGGTCAACTCTATTTCCTCTCACCACTCTAGGTCTAGTCTAGTCTATATATACTTGTACTACTGATTGAATAAAATATAACCTCAATTCTCTCTTCCTCCTATCTCTTTAGTGTATATGGTTCTTATGCTCTCTGTTAGCATGGTATCAGAGTGAAGATTCTTTTCGTAAACACAATCTTCAGTAATATCTCTTGGATGCCGTCTCTACAATGGTAGACGGCGGCACACCTATAATGGTTCCAAGATTCCAGCGACCCTCTTTTTCCTCTCCGACAACTTGCAACACAGATCTATATGTTTGGTGGCTTTCTAGGCCTGGTTCCTTTGAAGAGGTTTCTGATTTATTGTCATTGATTAGAGAGAGAATCAAAACACTCATATTTTTTCTCTTAATTTGACCGATCAAGACATATAAAGGCTCCATGTGACCAAATTGCCCTTCTCAAGCTACAGCCGAAGACAAAAATGTCCCTTCTATATTCATCAAATTCAGTTCCGTCTCTCTTAAGATTAAAAAAAAAAAAAAAAAAAAATACTCTATCAAGCCGTTTCGTTGGCATCTCTATCAAATCGTTTGGTTGGAAGCTCTTATCAAATTAGTTTGTTGACCTCTTGAAAGGACTTACTACCATGTCATCGGAACTCCAAACTCAAACTGCTTCATCTCCCCATCTTGAGTTAGAGGGGGGACTTTAAAGAATCTCGGAAAGAATTATTATATGTTTCCATTTTTATTTTATTATGTTTAATTACTATTTAAATTTTTCAATATCTTTGTTCCAAGCTGGGCATTGAAAATATCTATGCTCGAGCTTGGAGGGGAGTATTAGACCAATTAGCTAATATATTGAGTTGTCAATCAACTCTAGATTGATTGAGAATTGATTGTAGTTTGATTCTATTTCCTTCCTCTACTCTTGGTCTAGTCTACATATACTTATATTACCGATTGGATAAAATACAACTCAATTCTATCTTCCTCCTATCTCTTCATGTTCTTTCCTTCCTTCTGGTTATCCAACATACAGTGTTAGCTCATGTCATTTTCAAGAATTAGTACTTTAAAGTTTATGGTAAATGTGGCAACAATCAATCATAGAACATGTTCAAGAATTAGTAGCTAGAAGCCTGGAAAACTATTATGTAAGAAATTTGTGCCTTGAAGTAATGGAAACATTTGGCGATTCATTAATCTCTAAACTTACAAGCATCTAATGCATCTGAAGCACCTTGTACACTAACCACATCAGATGCAAAATATTGAATTATGGATTCAGTCAGCGCGGCTTTACAGTTAATTAACCATATATTGGGTATGTACTTATCTCAGTAGCAAACTAGTTTGAGACTTGTGGAAAATCAGAATATTGTATTGAAAAGTTGATTTTGCTGATACAACCCCTAGAGAATATATACAGTAGAGAGAGTGAAGTGATTACAACCTACCAACAACTTACTTACCAACTACTTAAATGAATAAATAAAAACTACAGCTGTAAACACCTAACAGGAAAGTAACTAGTTACTTTCTATACTTCCTAATAACTACTTTCTAACACTTGTCTGTAAATAAGACCACTTTTGAAAACATACATTATAAACTTTCAACACTCCCCCTCAAGCTGGGGAATAGGCATCTTCCATTCCCAGCTTGGATGTAATCTCTTGAAAAATAACACCCGGTAGACCCTTGGTTAGAATATTCGCTAGTTGACCCTTGGTCGAGACATAGGGTGTACAAATCAGCCCACTCTCTAGCTTCTCCTTAATAAAATGTCTGTCTACCTCAATATGTTTGGTTCTGTCGTGTTGCACCGGGTTGTGTGCAATACTAATTGCAGACTTGTTATCACAGTAAAGTTTCATAGGTACTTCCCACCTAATTTTTAAATCATCCAGAATGATTTTTAACCACAACAACTCACATACACCCTGCGCCATTGCCCTGAATTCGGCTTCGGCACTTGATCTCGCAACCACATTCTGTTTCTTACTCCTCCATGTCACGAGATTACCACCTAAAAAGGAGCAGTAACCTGAAGTAGACCTTCTATCCATTATCGAACCAGCATAATCTGCATCAGTATATGCTTCCAAACATAACCCTGTATCCCGTTTAAACAAAATTCCCTTCCCAGAATTAGCTTTCAAATAGTGTAGTATGCGATAGGTAGCCTGCAAGTGCACCTCCTTAGGATCGTGCATAAACTGACTTACTACACTTACAGCATACGCGATGTCAGGTCGTGTATGTGAGAGGTAAATAAGCCTGCCAACCAACCTTTGGTACATCTCCCTATTTACTGCAACATCGTCATTAGCTTCATCTAGCTTATGATTTGGATCTGTAGGAGTGGATGCTGGTTTACAATCCAGCTTCCCAGTTTCCTTCAACAGATCAACCACATACTTATTTTGTGAAAGGAAGATTCCCTACTGTGAGTGAGCCACCTCAATCCCTAGGAAGTACTTCAACCTTCCTAGCTCTTTGATCTCGAATTCTTTTTTCATACACTGTTTTACTGCCTCTCTTTCTTTCTCATCACTCCCTGTTACGATTATATCGTCAACATAGACTAAGAGTGCAGTAACTCCCTCTGAATCAGAATGCTTGATGAACAATGTGTGATCTCCTTGACTCTGCCTATATCCTGCTGCTATCAGTACTTTTGCAAACCTCCCAAACCAAGTCCTAGGAGATTGTTTAAGGCCATACATGGCCTTTTTAAGCTTACACACCTTTCCTTCTTCTAATCCACTTCCATAACCTGGCGGGACCTGCATGTAGATTTCCTCCTCCAAGTCCCCATGAAGAAATGCATTCTTCACATCAAATTGTTGAAGAGGCCAACCATAACTTGCGGCCAAAGACAACAGTACTCTCACTGTGTTCATTTTAGCAACCAGAGCGAACGTCTCTTGATAATCTACCCCTTGTGTTTGTGTGTAGCCCTTAGCCACCAACCGAGTCTTGTACCTTTCAAGTGAACCATCTTCCCTGTATTTCAAGGCAAAGACCCACTTACACCCAACTACCTTCTTCCCTTGTGGCAGCCCAACCAGTTCCCAGGTTCTGTTCTTTTTCAATGCTTCCATTTCGGTCTCCATGGCTTGTCTCCAGTTATCATTAGACAATGCCTCAGACAGTGTAGTAGGGGTTGAAGTAGTGTTCAAGTTAACCAGAAAAGCCCTGTGAGATGTTGAGAAATTTCCATATGAAACAAATCTTGAGAGTGGGTATAGTGGGTGTTTGGTACATTTTTTGGTTCCTTTTCTAAGTGCCACAGGTAAGTCATTGGTAAGAGAGTCAGATATTACCTCAGAGATTACCTCAGTATCAGCATTCGAGTTAGATTCTTGGACTTGCACTTGTTCTGTAGTTGGGCCTTTCCTTCTTGAGTACACATGTAAATCCCTTTCATAGGTTCAGCCATGGGTTCAGTGTTTGGGTTTAGTGTGGGTATAACTGGGTCGGACTCAAGTCCAATGGGATTCTCTGTAGGTGAAGGAACAGGTACTGACTTAGAGTTAGAGTTGGACTCAGACTCTAAAGGTTTCAAAACAGCAAAAGAGTCAGTATTTGATTTAAATATTGGTTCTTTTGTAAAGAATTATAGAGAGGAAAACTCTATAATGAATTTTAGAGAGGAAAACTATAATTTTTCTTATATTTATTCTTCTCCACATAGGAGGGATTATATAGAGGAAATACAATTAGGAAAGAAATCAATCAAGGAAATCAATATACAATCCCTAAAATTAGGCTAATTGTCAACTACACTAATCAAGCAATCAATTAGTCAACTGTACAATAATTAATTGATTATATTCTAATAGAAACTAATCCCTAAACTTTAGGAATTAATTTCGGAATTCAACACCCCCCCCTCAAGTTGGGGAATAGATGTCAATCATTCCCAGCTTGGAAGTCAATTCTTCAAACTTTATTCTTGGAAGAGCTTTCGTTAGAACATCTGCCACTTGAAGGTGTGTAGGTGTGTAAATCAAGCTCAGTATTCCAGCGTCAGCCTTTTCTTTGATGAAATGACGATCGATTTCTACATGCTTAGTTCTGTCATGATGGACAGGATTTTTAGCAGTACTTATTGCAGCCAAGTTGTCACAAAACACCTTCATTGTTTCTCTTGTTGAAATCCTTAGCTCATTAAGTAACCTTTTTAGCCATAATCCTTCACATATACTCTGAGCTAAAGCTCTATACTCAGCTTCGGCACTGCTCCTAGCCACAACAAACTGTTTCTTGCTACGCCAAGTCACCAAGTTTCCCCATACATAGGTACAATAACCGGTAGTTGATCTTCGATCTGTAACGGATCCTGCCCAATCCGCATCTGAGTAGATTTCAACTTCTTTGCTTGTTCCTTTTCGAAAGAATATTCCTTTACCAGGATTCATCTTCAAGTATCTAAGAATCCGGTAAACTGCTTCAAGATGTTCTTCATTGGGCTTGTTCATAAATTGACTTATAACACTAACAGGAAAGGCTATGTCCGGCCTTGTATGGGAGAGATAAATGAGTTTTCCTACAAGTCGTTGATATCTCCCAGTGTCAACCGGAGGACTGTCTTCTTTGAAACTGATTTTATAACTTGATTCCATTGGAGTGTCCGCAAGCTTACATCCTAACATCCCAGTTTCTTTTAGCAAGTCCAAGATGTACTTGCGTTGGGAGACCACAATACCTTTCTTCGAACGAGCGACCTCCATGCCTAGGAAATATTTCAATGATCCTAGATCTTTTATCTCAAATTCCTTTGCCAAAACTTCCTTTAAATAGCCCATTTCTTCAGTGTAATCACCTGTCACAATAATATCGTCAACATAAACGATGAGAATAGCAACTTGCCCAGTAGGAGAAAACTTTGTGAACAGGGTATGATCGGCTTGTCCCTGAGAGTACCCATGCTTCTTGATTGCCTTTGTGAATCTGTCAAACCACGTTCTAGGAGATTGCTTGAGACCATACAGAGACTTTTGAAGCTTACAGACCTTGTTAACATTGCTTCCTGTCTCAAAACCCGGTGGAATTTCCATGTACACTTCCTCTTCCAAGTCACCATTGAGGAAGGCATTTTTCACGTCCAGTTGATGAAGAGGCCAGTCTAGATTGGCTGCTAAGGACAACAAAACCCGAACAGTATTTAGCTTGGCAACAGGAGCAAAAGTTTCTTGGTAGTCGATGCCGTAGGTCTGTGTGAATCCTTTAGCAACAAGCCTTGCTTTGTAGCGACTTACACTCCCATCTGGATTATACTTGACAGTAAAAATCCACTTACATCCTACTGGTCGTTTCCCTTCTGGCAAATCTGAGAGTTCCCAAGTACCATTCTTTTTTAGAGCATTCATCTCTTCTTGTATGGCTGCCCTCCATTCTGATTTTTTTAAAGCATCATGAATACCTCGTGGAATTTCTATGTTGGATAGATTAGTAGCAAATGCCCGATATTCTGATGATAGACCATCATAGGAAACAAAATTGGAGATTGGATGCTGTGTACAAGATCTCACACCTTTCCTTAAAGCAATAGGAATATCAAGATCATCATTAGCATAAATATCAGTCTGAGATGTGTTACCTGGAATATCTGGACTTGGATCGGATTCATGGTTCTGCTCAGGAAGTGTGCGATCCTCTATCTCCTCTTGTGGCCGTTTCCTCCTTGAATAAACAATAAGCTCTTTGTCAATTGAAGGTTGTGTGCGGGCAGGAGTGGAGCTATTAGTGTTTGGCTCGATTTCTGGAAGGACGGTTGACTCGGGTTCAGGTGGAAGGACGGTTGACTCAGGTTCAAGTGGAATGGAAGTGGTTAACTCAGTTTCATATGGAAGAATTGGAGTGTCAAGAGTGTCAAGCCAAAAACTACATTCTTGTATGGCTGAGTTCTCCCCCTGAATGGAAGTTTTTGGGTAGTATGATTGATTCTCAAAGAAGTTGACATCCATAGAAGTGTAGAATTTCCTAGTGATAGGCGAGTAACACTTGTAACCTTTTTTAGTGGGAGAGTAACCAAGAAAGAGACATTTGATGGCCTTTGGATCAAGCTTACTTCTATGATGTTGATATATATGAACAAAAGCTGTACACCCAAATACTTTTAATGGTAAGGATGAGATGATTTGAGTATCTGGGTAGGAGCAGAGAATGGCTTGGCAAGGTGTTTGGAATTTGAGAACTCTTGATGGCATCCGGTTAATGAGATATGTGGCCGTGAGGACTGCCTCTCCCCAAAAATACTTGGGAACGTTTGTAGTGAACATAATGGATCTGGCCACTTCGAGGAGGTGTCTGTTTTTCCTTTCTGCCACCCCGTTTTGTTGAGGTGTGTCGACACATGAACTTTGATGAACTATTCCCTGATCCATCAAATATTTGCCAAGTAAAGAATTAAAGTAATCTTTGGCGTTATCCGTCCTAAACACCTTTATTTTTGTCTGGAATTGTGTTTGGATCATGCTGTTGAAATTTTTGAAGATAGCACCCGCCTCTGATTTTTCTTTCATAAAATATATCCAGGTTATACGAGTATGGTCATCAATGAATGAAATAAACCACCGAGCTCCTGAGATATTGTTGACTCTAGAGGGTCCCCATATATCATTGTGAATGATTGCAAATGGGTGAGATGTTTTGTACCCTTGGACAGGATAATTATTTCTCACATGTTTGGATAATTGGCACACTTCACATTGAAGAATCTCAGGTTTGATATTATCGAATAATGTTGGGAATAGCTTTTTTAAATACTGGAAATTGGGATGACCTAACCTATAGTGCCACAACATGATTGCACTATAGTTATTTGACAAGGCTAGAGGAATTGGAGATGACACACTACTTGCAGCTTGAACTTGTTCTTTAGGATTATTAGGACCGTTAAGAAGATAGAGCCCCGCACATTCCTTAGCTTTGCCAATCATCCTCCCTGATTCCAAGTCCTGAAATTCACAACGATTTGAGAAAAATTTAGTAACACAATTCAGGTCTTTGGTGAGTTTGCTAATGGACAGCAAATTACAAGTTAAATTAGGCACCAAAAGCACGGATTTTAAAGTCAGGTCATCAGTAATAGTAACTGATCCTATTCCTGCCACTTTAGACAATGATCCATCAGCAATTCGAACCATCAAATTTCCAGAACTTGGGCTGTAAGTATTGAATAGTGTAGCATTACCGGTCATATGATCTGATGCGCCAGAATCTACTATCCAAGGACTGTGTCTCTTCATTTCGGTGCTCAAAGCCATAGAAAAATTACCTGTTTGATCAACAGAATGGAAGATGGAAGATGGAAAATTACCGATAGCGGATCTAGTTCTTATGGAGTTCTCGGCTGGGATCGGAATGGAAGATGTAGTTTGGTGGCTGATCATCTTCCGAAGAAACTCGATTTGCTTTTTGCTAAACAGTGTAGTTTCGAACGATGTCTTCTCCTTGCTGTTGGACATCATGATGGATTGAGACCCTTGGAGAAAGTTTTGCCCATTCAGTTTATGACCTGTAATGGGGAGATGAGAATTGTCTGCTGCTCCAAGGCTGTTTGGAATTGTGACTTCAGAGGTATGTTTTTCGGTAGCCATTCCGGTGGCTAGGCCGTATTTTGGCATAAGAGAGGAGAAGGTATTAGGGTTGTAGAACCGGGGAAAGGAGAGGAGACTAGGGTTTTGGTTTTACCGCTCTGATACCATAAAGAATTATAGAGAGGAAAACTCTATAATGAATTTTAGAGAGGAAAACTCTAATTTTTCTTATATTTATTCTTCTCCACATAGGAGGGATTATATAGAGGAAATACAATTAGGAAAGAAATCAATCAAGGAAATCAATATACAATCCCTAAAATTAGGCTAATTGTCAACTACACTAATCAAGCAATCAATTAGTCAACTGTACAATAATTAATTGATTATATTCTAATAGAAACTAATCCCTAAACTTTAGGAATTAATTTCGGAATTCAACATTTTGGGCTATTGGTTCTTTTGGGCAGCTAGGAGTAGAGTCAAACAGGAAAAAATCATCCAAATCATTCTTGTCTTCACTCAAATTCTCCCCCTGAAGATAAGACCTAGAGTAAAAAGAAGTCTTTTCATTAAATGTAACATTAGCTGACACATAAAACCGCTTGGAAGGTGGGTGATAACATTTATAACCCTTTTGAGTCAATGAATATCCTAAAAACAAACACTTAATTGCTCTTGGATCTAGTTTACTTCTATTTGGACTGTGATTGTGAACAAAAGCAGTACAGCCGAAAATCCTAGGAGTAAGATTATTAGATGTGGTAAAATCAGGAATTTTTTTTGAAAGAACAGCTACAGGAGTTTTAAAATCCAAGACTCTAGTAGGAAGCCTGTTAATAAGATTAGTGGCGGTTAATAGAGCTTCACCCCAGTAAGACTTAGGGACATTGTTTTGAGAGAGAAGAGCTCCAGTAGTAGCCATTAAGTGCCCATTTTTCCTCTCTGCCACTCCATTTTGCTGGGGGCTATAAACACAAGATGACTCATGGATAATCCCTTCTCTTTGAAAGTAGGAAGATAAAGTTTGATTAAAATAGTCCCGGGCATTATCAGATCGAATTCGCTTGATTTTTACTCCAAACTGGTTTTGAATCTTGTTGTGAAAATTGAAAAACACACTACTTAAATCTGATTTATAATTAAGTAAAAAGATCCAAGAAACTCTAGTACAGTCATCGATAAAAGACACAAACCACCTTGATCCAGTAATAGTAGAAATCTTAGAAGGGCCCCATATATCACTATGAATAAGGGAAAAAGGCACAAAACTTCTTTTATTACTGACCGGAAAAGATACACGTCTATGTTTTGCAATTTCACACGTGTCACAATGAAAATCACTAACATCTAAACAACTAAACAAGGCTGGAAACAAAACTTTCAAGATGGAAAATGAAGGGTGGCCAAATCGAAAATGATGTAGCCACACTTTATCTTTATTAGAAGAATTTTCAGTAAGATAAGATAGGGATAAATCGTTCTTAACATTACATGGTGCATGAGGTGCCTCAAGATAGTATAGTCCATTATTTTCCTTAGCAAGTCCAATCCTCTTCCCTGAACCCTGATCCTAAAACTCACAGTGAGAAGGATAAAATGTTACATAACAGTTCATGTCTCTAGCAAGTTTCTGTACTGATATCAGGTTTGTGGATAATTTAGGAACATGTAGCACCTGTTGTAGATTAAATGTAGGGGTAATTTTGGCATCTCCTAAACCAGCTACAGTGGTTAAGGATCCATCAGCTACTGATATTTTCCTATTGCTAGATCATGCTGTGTAAGTGGTAAATATGTGTGGGGAATGTGACATGATCTGTAGCTCCTGAATCAATGATCCAGGAATCCATATCACCCTTATCTGAGACATTTAGACCAATAGAATTAGAGACCTTACCTGACTGAACCAAAGAACAAGTACTGGTATTAGACTTCTCCAGTGTTCCCAGTAGACTCCTTAGTTTTTCAATTGTCTTTGTGTTGAACTCTCCCTCTTCACATGCTCTTTCTGGGACAATGGTCATGTGTGCTTTTCCCTGGCCTTTTTGTTGTCCCCCCTTATAGCCCCACTCTTTGCTCGAGGTTGGAGGCTTTCCATTCAATTTCCAGCATCTCTCTTTAGTGTGCCCTTGCTTTTTGCAATAGTTACACCAAAGACTATCCGGGATCAAAGGCCTGCCCATATCACTTCTTCCATTCTTAGTAACTGGTGGCTTGTCCAGTTTAAGATTCCTGTTACCTCCATCATGTGACACCATTGCCGATCCATCCATTGGTAGAGATTGGAGCATTACACTCCTACTTTCCTCTGCTCTTACCATAGAGATAACAGCATTTAGACAGGGCAACATATCTTTGCCCAGAATTTGAATCCTGACCTGGTCAAACTCCACATTAAGACAAGCAAGAAAGTCATACACCCGATCTTGTTCTATGACTTGCTTCAAGGTGGCTGCATCGTCACTACACTTCATTGCGATGCACCTGTAATGGTCTAGCTCTTGCCAAAGATTCTGTAGAGCATTGGCATATTCTGTAACAGAACTATTTCCTTGCATAGTTGAAGTAGTTGTGGTCTTTATTTCATAGACCTGAGCAGCATCTTTCACCCTAGAATAGGTCTGCCGAATTGATTCCCAAATATCCCTTGCAGTAGACAAGAACATACACGTATCACTGAATTCTGGGGTCATGGAGTTCCATAGCCATGACATGACCATGGAATCCGCTTCATCCCAAGCTTCAAACTTAGGATCTCCTTTCATTGGCCCAGTACCTAAGAAATGACTCAGCTTCCCTTTTCCTTTGAGAAAAGTCTGGACCACCTGAGACCATTTCAAGTAGTTTTTTCCATTCAACCTGTATGCTGCCTGGATATTCTGCATCTCTCCTTTGCCTGGGCTAGGTACCACTTCTTCATTCTGATCACTTGCTCCCGCACTAGATGGTGAAGCAACATCAGTTTTGGTGATCTTATCAGTTTCGTTGTTGTGTGTCATAGCTAGGTTTGTTGGAAGCTAAAAAGGGCTGGGTGTAACTAATCAATGAATCCAGGAAAAGAATCTAGCAATGAAGGCCAGTAAAAGAAAAATAGGCTATGAAGGCTCTAGAAGAATTAGCAATGAAGGCTAAATTTTAACAAGCCTAATGGCTCTAATACCATGTGGAAAATCAGAATATTGTAAAAATAGGCTATGAAGGCTCTAGAAGAATTAGCAATGAAGGCTAAATTTTAACAAGCCTAATGGCTCTGATACCATGTGGAAAATCAGAATATTGTATTGAAAAGTTGATTTTGCTGATATAGCCGCTAGAGAATATATACAGTAGAGAGAGTGAAGTAATTACAACCTACCAACAACTTACTTACCAACTACTTAAATGAATAAATAAAAACTACAGCTGTAAACACCTAATAATGACAGGAAAGTAACTAGTTACTTTCCATACTTCCTAACAACTACTTTCTAACACTTATCTGTAAATAAGACCACTTTTGATAACATACATCATAAACTTTCAACAAGACTAACCGAGATCATTTAGCATGTTCACAATTTCTTAACAGGAATAGATATAACCAAGGAATATATAAACCTAGAGCAATTATTATCATACGAAAGTACTACCATATTTTGGGTAATAACTGCTCATGCATATTCTTCAGCCACACAGTTTATTGTGGGTTAGCACAAAAATGGGAGTTGTGTCATGGACAGCCTAGGCACAGTGCGAGTGTGGAAAAAAATAGGATGTCATATATTTGAACTCACAATATTTATTAAATTTAAAGTTCCTGCTGCTCATTGAGCGATCCATCAACAATTTAAGGGCTCAGAAATACATATTATTTGGTAGTTGGTGAATGTTAAAGAGTAAACTGATGAAAATGAAAGAGGTAATTCAAGAGTGAGACCACATGATAAGACAATGAGACATGATAATTCGCCACTGATAATTGTGAGTTTATTGTGGGTCTAATAGAAACATATGTTACTTGGGACTGTTTCATGTCCATCTTGACTTCAATTTCCTGTGTAATAAGTTATAAAAACTTGCAGCTTTTCTGTTTCAACTAGGTATAAGCTCACAAGTGGAGCTCATGATTCCATCGAAAGGCCTGCTTTTAGTAACTCATGAACCAAGGTTTGTCAGCACTGCACCTGGTCCTCACATCAGAGGAAATACATTGAGAGCATACTCTATTGGTGACAAGGAAGTTGATCTTTTACTGCCTGGTACCGCAAGGTAACTTCTCCAATTCTAATCTATTATGCTATAAGACTGAAATTTTGCTGCATTTAGTGTAATTAACCAGTCAGCCATATAGTTGTTATCATCTTCGGTCTCTGTCCAGGAAAAGAAATTTTCCTAATTGTCTTACAATCTACTAGAACTTTGGCCCAACATTTATAACATTGTAAATGTTAATCATTTGTTAGCATCTATCTAAGTTGTCAGTACTAGAATTTTCAATGCCATTAAACTTGAGTTGCTTTGAAATTAAGTTGAATTTCGCAAAGCATTCCTTTCTAGGTATAGCTATAGCTTTTTCTATATTCTTTGCAATGATTCAAGCAATAACTGCTATGTATTTGATGGTTTGAAAATGTAGTAAACTTGATAATTCGGTTACTATTAGTTCACTTATAACTCTCAGAATACTGTCATTGTACAAAGAATGATACTTGTATAGTAGTATTCAGTTAAAAGCCAGTCATTTGCGAATATCTCAGGTTACGGGTTCAGTTAGGAGTAAACATGCCTGCTCAGGCTAATCAGAGGCTTCTTGAGAGCAAGGTGGATTCAATGGAGGTTGAACTTTTCGAGGTCTACGATGTTGTTCTTTACATGGGCATAATTGATATACTACAGAAATATAATATGAAAAAGAAAATTGAGCATGCATACAAATCATTGCATTTTGATCCTATGGCAGTCTCTGCTGTTGAACCGAAGTTGTATGCTTCCCGATTCATCAATTTCTTGCGGAAAGTTTTCCCAGAACAACCATGAATAAAAAGTTAATTTTCCATGTTACTGCCATTGTTATATAGGTAAAGATTTCTTTTTGTTGCATACTTAAATACAAAATTCTTTTCATTCATTCCTTGTAATAAATGTATCGAGCATATGACAGAAGTTGTTATAGTAATAATCAGTCCTTGGAATCAATTCAGCTTTTATTTCCCTTTTTGAAATGTTCCGGATGAAAATACAGACGAATCAGACAGCGAAATTCAGTTAAACTGCTGCCATAGATGTTTCATTTTTCTTCTGTCCAAGGTGATTTCTTCTTGATATGCTCCCACACCTGGCAGTGCCAAGACTCTGTAAATATAAAGAAAAGAAAGTCCTTTTACATAATTAAATTAAATAATAGAGTAATGCTAGACATTGTAAGTGGTAACCACTATCACTACTTTTCAATCACAACAAGTGTTCTAGTAAACGCTAGGTGCTAGTCAGGTGGTGTCTAGACGGTGCCTAGGCGGCCAGGAATTTATTTATTTATTTTAATTATTTTTCCTACATAGAAAACCAATATTCAATGTCTTTAAAAAAATTCAATATTCAAATTTTGAAGTGTAACTAGGATATAAAAAGGACTTTGATTCCCTTTAGACCGATTTATCGACAAAATCGGTCGACAAATTGGTCAAATCACCTGTTTTTTTACTCACTATCTAATACGGCCGATTTTGTCCTAATCGGGACGGCCGGAGGCTGCCTAGCGCCTAGACGGCACCTAGGCGCGTTTTTTCGAACACTGATCACAACCCATCTGACAGATGAGATGTCAATTGGTGAGTGGATATATATTAATAATGATTTATCTCACTTATCCATATATCCACTCACCAATTGACACCTCAGCTGTCACATGACTTGTGATTAAAAAGTTGTGATAATAATTGTGATGTATAGCATAAGTCTAAATAATAATAAGGTGCAGATTTTTGTCTTTTACTTTGGCAAACATCTTTATTTTGAAGTTTAATTATCAAACTAAAAGTACAGTTGCATGATGAAACTAATTACGAAGTAGATCACAACATTTTTATTTTTATTTTTATTTTTGTTTTTGTTAGGGGAAATTCATAAATAACCAAACATGGTCTAAAGCGTTTTACTTAACATTTGAAGCTTGTAACAATTTTTTTTTTTTTTTTTTTTTTTTTGTTTTTTTGTTTTTTGAAATAAAGACAAAAACAACAACCTGACAATCATTCAGGACTAAATTCTCAACAGACCGGCCATGTTTGTTACATGGGATGATAAAAGATTACAAATAGTCATAATCCCATATTTACTGTCGATGAGATTAAAATAATCCCGTGCAATCTTTAATCCTACATTTGGTGGGATTAATTAGTCCCACAGCTTTAGATTTTTTTTATTTTTTTTATTTTTATTTTTTATTTTTTTTTTATGTGTTTAAAATATAAATATCTTTTAATAATTAATAAAATATTTTATTTTAAACATTTTAAAAAATAGTTTTTAATATTAAGTAATAAAACTAAATATTATTTTATTTAAAATTGGTTTTAAATATTTAAATTATTTTAAAACAAACAATTTAAATATTTTAAGTTTTTTCAAAATCTAAGTTAAATAATTATTTTAACCAGTTCAATTTTATACAACCATTTTATCCTGGACTTTTTTTTTTTTTTTTTTTTTTTTTTTTTTTTTTTTAAATTGGACTGATCTAAAGGGAAAAATTCTGGACCATTTTATCCTGGACTATTTAGTCCCATGTTTTAAAAAAATTCTTTTTCGTTTATTATTTTTATTTAAATATTATATTTTATATTTGTTTAATGTACCTTTTTTTTTTTTTATCAAACACCATTGAATTATATAATTATTTATTTAATATATCTTTTTTTTTTTTTTGAAGTAATACATAATTTCGGGGTTTTTTTTTGGGAGGGAGAGGACTCGAACCCACAATCTTGTGGTGTAAGTGTGAGGGGTATACCACCGGACCAACCTCATCTCATTATTTAATATATCTTATTATAATATTTAAAAATATTAAAAAATGGTAACTTTAAAATAGTGGAGTTAGAACTTGGAAAACAGTAAATTGGATGTAAATATAAGGGTAGTTATTAAGAACCTCCCTCTCTTGGAAAGTATTAGTCATTTTCCACTTTCTAGTTTCAATAATGGTAATTTTCCACCCTGCTGTTAAAATTAATTGGTATTATCCTCCGTGCCATTAATGTTCCATTAAAAAGTTTAAATTTGATGTTTGACAAGTGAGGGCATTAATGTAAATGTGAAGTGAGATTATTAAATGAGATTATAGAAGGGCAAATTAGTTGTTAACTGCTAAAAATGACCAAAAGAATTAAGGTAGCACTTTCCCCAGCATACTGCGATAGGACCACAGGTGGACCAAGAATTCCCGGTCCATCCAGGATCACTCCGACCCACACGAAACCGAGCCTGACACGACCTTGTTCTCCCCTTCAACATCGATTCTCGAAGGATGCCCTGTTCCTCGATACTACCGGATCTGACATGGCCCCACTCTACCCTCTGACTTTGTTTCCTAGGAGGTACCGGATTCTCGGTACAACCGGGACCAACCATCACGCCTTGATGGCCCGACCTGCCAAACCAAGCCAGAGGATGGTTGCTTGGGCTCTCCTAAGAGGACTAAGACACCCTAAATACAAGGGAACAATCTAGAATCACCCCCAAGGTCACCAATAGACCCGTGAAGGGCTGATGCAATCCCTAGCAGAAGGACCAGCTCAACTAAGGAAGGAATCCATCGATTAACACCAACGACTCGATGGTGGTCTAAGTCAACCCTACCCAAGATCAACCTCAATCATCACCAAAGAAGGAACCTGGGTTCCAGCAAATAGAAGGGATGCAAAAAGTACCTAGGCAAAAAAGGGAAATCATGGGAAGAAGTGCTTGACAGTGGCAGCACGACAGCCGCTGGCACTGTCCCCCCAGCAAGTTCCATTTGTAAAAGCGACCTATCTGGCCAGTTCAAGCACCTATGGTCAACTAGAATCAGAGAAAGCGCCACATAACCACCTACGAGGCACCCACGTGGACATTAAGGCATAGGTATGGCCATCCTGGCTATCCGGGGCGCGTGCCACGCATATGCCCAATGTAAACAAACAGTGGAGATCCCTTAACGGCTATCCCGCCTAAAAGAAAGTGAAATACCTACAAGGTTATACTAAACAACCTAGGGGGGGTGAATATGTTGATACTATAATTTTAAAACTTTTTCGAGACTTTTGTCAAAATCTTGGTGATCATACAAATTAACCTTTAACAAGATTGTTATGAGAAAACAATTAACACATATATGCTCAACCACCCTTAGTCTACAAAACATATAGCAAGAGACAATGCATCTTAAATATAAGTATGTTCAATGCAAAACAAATTCCACAAGTTGTACTTTGAATATTACAATGTAAATTCACTAAGTAGAACTTTACAACTTGATATAGAATATCACAAGATACAATGTTCAAACACTTACAAAGATACAAAAGACAAATATTGATTCAACAAATAATGTTTGCATCTCTTTCTCTACAAAAATCTTGTCTATAGGGATGTGAACAAATGAAGATCTTAAACAAGATATATTGATCATACATACAAATATAGAGAGATAGATATAGAGACATGTGATATATTGATTTTTACGTGGTAAAACCTTTGAAGAGGAAACTTCCATGGGTTGATTCCACAACCACCGGCAAACCGTAATCCACTATGACGAATAAAAGATACACACTTAAAGAAGTGACCAATCCCGTGATACACTCTCCAAGCTATCAACTCCTACTCTACCTTCGGGCCTAGTGAATCACTTTGCCTATTTCCTATTCGAGATGTGACTCACACACCTCTAGGAAGCAACTTCCTATCCAAGACGCTCACGTCTCTAGGAAGATTCCTTGCTTGTCTATCCGGATCCTTCCGATCCTAGACAAGACTTCTTGCTTAGCTATCCGGATCATAAAGATCCTAGTTAAGCTTCCCTAGCTTAACCATCCGGAGCACACTCCTAGCCAAGACTTCCACCTTTTGTAAGGCAAATGATCTAAGTGATGCAAATGATGCAAACATATGCAACATAGATTATATGATCAATATATCCTACGGAAACTAGAAATAATCAATGGGCACACAACATATGTTTTTCTAGTTTATGATCCAAAATATGACACCACACAAAATGATGCATGAGCATATGAAATATATGGATTAGGTACACTCCATGAAGATCTAGACATAGGTAGCAAAGTTCACAAAACAAAGTTGTCTAGATCTTATACATAAACAACAATCTAGAGCATGCCAAAACACCAAACACACTTTTAATCCTAGATAATGTTCATGCAACTAAAGCTTGAAATAAACATGTTGATGAAGCACATATTCAAGACTTTAGAACTAAAACAAAAATGCTAGAAACACAAAATATAATCAATTAAATCTCTAGCAATCATTTAGAGCATATATTCACAAATAAATCAATTGAATCCTACAATGCTCTAAATATATAATAAATTGTGCTATTCCTAAATATATTCAATCAAAGACACATTGCACATTTAAGGACTATCAATCATTCAAATATCATCAATTAAAACACAAATAGTTCTAGATATAAAGCTAACCACAATACAACTCACAAGCATGTGAAAACATAGGTTTTAGAAAAACCTAACTCACATTCAAGATTCTAATTAAGCAAAATTAGATTTCAATTGAAGCTCTACTTCTCAATAGTATTTTTCCAAGTAACACATACATATAGAAGAAGAAAACCCAAGGTAATTGAAGACTTGAAAGATCAAAACTCAAAGATGAATCAATACCTTGTGAGATTTTGTGCAGTTTCGGTTTTGTGTGTAGAACCACCACAACACTTGAACAAATGGCTGCAAACTAACATGGAGAAGGTAGGGGACTTTAATACAAAGATTTTCCAACTTAAATCACTCAAATCAGATAAGAAATGAGAGAGATATGGTGATTCAAAGTTGAGAAAAATTGGAGAGAAAATTATGCACTTGTGTTTTTCAAATTTTCTTCTTATAATGAAATGTGAGGGAAAGGAAACATTTAAAGGAGAGGGAAAGGAAAGATTTCGGTGGCCAATGGAGGTGTGCCACCTCTGCATCATATGAGAGGTGCGTGAGCCTCACGAGGGTAGAGGGGTTGCCTTCCCATGAGGCTCACGCACCACTCACGGGTTGCCTCATGGCTATTCTTTGCCTCCCTCGCGCTCCTCTTGCGTTCTTCAGCCATATTCTGGCCTCCGAACTTTGAATTCGAATCTATCTTCAGCTTATGAACCATGACTCCCTCACACACAAGGAAAACTATGAATGTTTGACAAAAAGTTGTGAATTCGACTCGATACATGAAGACGAAGACAATGCATTGTAAGAGAACGTAAAGTAACGTAGCTTCCTAGTTTGAACTCGAAAACTAATGGATGAGTAACTGAAACGACCGAAACTCAATAAGGAATAATATTCAAGTCCAAAACAATAAAACACAAATAAATAAACACAATATCACACAAGTATACCATTTCCTAGAGATAGTCCTAGAACATGAAATTTTACAATGTTTGTCAAATTAAGACTAATGCATGTGCATACTTCAACAAGTGTGTGAATGTGTTATACCAATTGAGCACAATGATGCAGGGACACATATGAATGCAATGTGTGTGTGTGTGCATTATCCTTGTAAGAGGAATGATGTCTAAATATACCTTTGTTGAGCAATGAAGCATATTCCTCTTTGAAGACTCCATCTTCCATGAAAAGTCACGAAATCTTCCTTGAAGCTTGAATCATCATTAATCTAAGATAACTAATCAATACAAGTGAAACATTGTTTTGATATGGAATTTATGCTAACACAAACCAAAAACCTAACAGAAAGGACTCCCACCTACTTACTCGACTGCCTGTTCAACACTAGGGCACAACTGGAGTGATCACAGTCCTCTAAGGCATGTGCCATTATGGGCCCAAAGCAAAGGAACGGTGAGGGTTATGCCAAGGACTCCCATGTAGGAGGATCTTCCTCACCTACCACATCCATGACACTCTATAAATACCCTAACTCAAGAAAAGTTAAGAGTTGGATTCTTGAGAGAAAAAGAGAGCATCTTGCTATTATAGAATGACTAGTCTCAAACTCGAGGCTTGAATGGTGTAACCTCATACTATAGATCGACTAGTTTCCTTGGTTGAAACCCTATTGTGAGAGAGTGAGCGACCTATAGTCCCTCAACCAGAGTTGTAATATGTTTAAATTAATGAGAATCATGACCTATTCACTCTCATATGATGTGTAAAACCATGTTATAAAAACCGAACTCGCAAGTGCACAAATCGTGAGATAAGTACAGTGACAAGTAAGGATCGTTCCCACGAGGAAAAATGATTTATCAATTATAACTAATCCTAATTAAAGCTAAGCAGTTAAATGTATCCAAGAGATTTTTGGTTGATTGATTGATTGATTGATTGATTGAATTAAAGCTAAGCAGTTCATGTGCCTTGTTTGCCGCTTAGAACCAATAGAAATTTGCCAGAATAAGATAGCTTGAACTACACATGTTTTTTTTCATGCTACAATTTTTCACCACATTTTTTTCATCACTTGAGTTTTACGACCTTAATTGAATGATCCCCAATTATAAACACTAAATGTATGGAATTAACTTATAAACGAATTCAACCAATCCAAGGGTTCATTCTTAATCGTAATTATAACTATTACCGTATGATCGCGGGATGAGTCACGTGGTCCCAACCCTTATTCACCCTTGGTCTATGGTGTGAACAACGATCGGAAACCCGCTAAGCACAAGAAATAAGAACCAAATTCTATACTTTGCTTGGCCTATGCTAGAGATAAAATTCAATTGTTCAAGTGAGTGTTAATCAGGATTAGGTTTGGTCTATACTCTAACCCTAATTCTCATATGGTATTAACCCTAAAATAATGCCAAATAATTATCCACCCTTGGTTTATGGTGTGAACAAAAATTAAAACTAATGAAGGATAAGAATTAAGCGTAATGAACAAATCCTGAATTAGATTGATAAAATAATGATTAATCCATACATGAGTATTCACAAGAGGTTCACATTGATTCCATAGTTATGGAATTAGTTACACATAAAAAGATTAAAAAAAGAGGAGAAAGAGTTGATAAAACCCATGAGTGTCTTCTTCAAGCTTCCAAGTGCAACAATAGTGGTGGTGTGATGGGGGACGGCCCCCTTGGTGGCTTGGGACCTCCCTTAGCTTGTGTCCCGGCTGTCTCTCGACTGGTCTCCCCAAAATTAGGGTTCAAATGGGTTTAAATAGGTGTAGATGCTAAGTCAAATCCTTAAACAACAAGGAAAACAATTCCTTTTATAATACTTGCCTTTTTGAAATTCTATTTCTTTTCTAATCCTTCCAAATTGATTGCTTATTGAAGTAGGATAAGGATTAGGTGTCTACTTGCTTCCCAAGAATCACACTCATGTCCAAAAAGGTAATATTTCCCGATCCGACAACTTACAAAATAAATCTCATCACTATTTGCGGATTTTATGACTGAATGATCTGACCTTCGGGTACTAAAATAAACATAACTTCTTCTAGAAAATTCTGATCGATGAGCCATAAATTTTGTTGGAAACTAGACTTCCGGGGCTTCAAAACCTTATGTGGCAGGAAACACAGTTTAATCGGAGCTAAAAGATATGGCCCTCACAACACGGCTCATCTGCATTGTCTCGGGATACCGCTGTGACTACCGCTATGAAAGCCACAACAATCATCACAACGGTCTTCACTATTTTGCAAGTGCTGTTGATACCACTATGGAAACCTACAGCAGTCTTGAGAGCACTCGAGGCAAATTTCGGAACAGGTCCCTTGAATCCTCCAAAATCACCATTTTCCTCTGAAATACTTCGAACACATAACTTGGATCCAACAACCTAAAAATGCTCAAAAACACAGATTAAATATCTAAATGACTCGAGAAACAAGTAATTGATTGGAGGAATGGGGATAAAAAATGTATACAATAAATGATCAATCAATTAACATTTTGTTGATATAATCCATCTTATGTCGTGACTAGTCCTAGTTGTGATCGGTACCAGAACTCCTAGGAACCGGTCCTGGCTAGCCACTGTCGCAACCCAATTCACACTCGGACCCCTCCGATCATGGAGTACATCTCCGTCTAGTCTAAGTGTTGTCCAAAAGTCAACACTCAAGTTTTAGGATAACACTTTGGCGCCGTCTATGGGAAGAAATCACTGGACCATGGTGGTTTACTTTCATCTTGTCTTCTGAAATGAGGTTGAGATCCTCCTAAGGCCAGCCTGACTTGTTAGGCCCCCACTCCTATGTCTCCATCCAAGAGACATGAGCTTGAGAGAATGTACCGATCCAGCTCGATAAGCCTCGAACCGAGGTGCTGCCGACGCTGCCCCGTCACAATCAGCCCTGGCTGCGCCATCTTCGACCTCGCTCTCTGGCCTTACCTCGTAGGACCTTTTTGAGTTCCAGGTTGCTGCCTTCGTAGAGGGAATTCAACGAAACATGTTTGGACCCCCTACTCAGATTCCCCGCCCAACTTCCTGTGCCAACGAAGTCGGGCTCAGCATAAGAGTTTCGGAGTTGACAGGCTTGGCCCTACTCCACTCCCTACCCAAAGGCTAATTACGTCCAAACCTCGTCGGGTATGGTCCATAGTCGAGATCCCCGAGTCGGCCAGCCACAACAAACAAGTCTGGAACCGGGAGCAGAACCGAAGGGGAACGGACCAAGCCATGAGAAGGGCAAGAGAGAGAAGCCCTATGAGAACCAAGGATAACCGTGACATCCCGGACTGTCAAAGAAGAAGCAGGCCCAGAAGCCCAATCAAAAGATAACAACTCAAAGCGCTTGAAGGATCAGATGGCAAAGATGGCGAAGTGTTAGATATGGCTCAAATTTCTAATGGTTACCAAACAAGATTCAATTAATGCGGAAACTTCCTGGAGACATGGGAATCGTTTGGAAGTAGGAGATCGTGTTTGAGGGAGGCTTGAAGTCTAAAGAAGAACTGAAGAATCTGATTCCAGAAGGAACCGTAGTATGGACAGAAGTGCACAGACAACGGTGTAAACCGCGATACAATCTAGTGAGATCATGCAGTGCAGACCGTGACATAGGCAAAAGGCAACCAACCGCGGTATTCTGAGTGGTGGACTCCAGAGATCTTCCGTGGTGTAGGGCGCGGTTTGCAAACCGTGGTGTAAATCACAGTAATAGCAGATTTTACCCAAATCAGGAATGTTGCATAGAAATTAGGAAATGTTTTCTTCTGAAAATTCTTGTGCTTATCAGAAAAGGAAAAAAAAATGGTTTGTCTACATGCAAAACAGGAAAGTCTTGTGCTTGAAGGAAAAAGATTTCTCTTTACAAGAAGACTTGTCATAAATAAGAAATAGTATTTATGTGGAACAAGTGATTCTTGTATGAATAGGAGTAGGATTTCCTTTTATCTTAAACTCCTTGTAACTCATATAAATACATTATAATAACTAGGTTATTGTGTGTGGAGCAAAATAGCAAATACTTGAGAGATCTCAAAGAGTGGGCATTGGGTGTAATCAGGTTTGGGGTATTTTAGAGAGAGAATCATGAGTATATGGTTGTAATAATTTACTACATTGTGGAAATTTCTCTTGTCGTCCTGACGGCAATGGTTTTTTTCCTTGATTTGGGTTTCCACGTAAATTCTTGTGTTGTATGTGATTGGATTTGATTATCTCTTCCTCTTTTTTTTTTTTTTTTAATTTTATTTATTATTATTTTTTTTATCTTGCTATTGTTTGTTTTTGTTCTATCCAGCAATGCTTCCGCGTAGTGACTTGTTCGCTAATAAGTGGTATCAGAGCCTTGGTTGCTTGATAGTGGTTTTAACAAACTATTATGGCAAAGATGATGAGATTCGTGGTTGAGAAGTTTGATGGAAAGATTAACTTTGGCTTGTGGCAAGTTCAAGTCAAAGATTTACTAATCCAATATGGTTTATACAAGGCGTTGAAAGGCAAGTCAACCCCTGCAAACCTTGATGACTCAGAGACTGTGACAAAAGAAACGACTGGTACTAGTTCTGGAAAACTGATGATGAACGATGATGATTGGGTGGATATGGATGAGAGAGCTGCAAGCGCAATACGATTGTGCCTAGCCAAGAACGTTCTTGCAAATATTCATGGAACATATTCAGTGAAAGAACTTTGAGAGAGGGTTGAAGAATTGTATCAAGCGAATAGTGCCTGCAAGTGGTTCTACATGAAGGAGCAGTTTCACACGTTGCAGATGTCTGAAGGTATGAAAGTTTTCGATCATCTGGGAGTGCTCAATGGAATAGTTTCCAAAGTAGAGTCAATTGGAGTTAAAATCAATGAGGAAGGCAAAGGTTTAAAACTCCTCTTGTCCCTTCCATCGTCCCATGCGCACATGAAGCCAATCTTGATGCATGGGAGTTCAACCATATGTTTTGGAGATGTAGGGAACAAACTAATCTCTAAGGAACAAAGGCTAAAAGGTGAAGGTAAATCTTCTGATAACTCTGTTCTTTTAGTTGACAGGAAAAGGGGAACTCCAAAAAGAAAGTCACTTGCTAGGGATATGGAAAGTATGGACATGTAAGGAAGGACTGTCAAAATAAGAAGACAAGTGCAGCTAAGGGCTCCAAAGAGGGCGATCCGGCAATCACCTCTTTTGAGTATGACGACTACAGTAATACCCTCTAAAGGGGCATATATCCTCATGGCATGATCGCTATTTGCCATAAAAGAGGATGTGTTGCTAATAGTGGGTCCATAATTGCATACAGGCATTGGTTAGGAGGTGATACAAAGTGTGTGGTTGACAAGGATGTTGATGGCTAAACAAACTTCCTGAGTACCTAATGTGAGGAGTTGCACCACAATTTCAGCAAGGTAAATTTCGACATGTGACTCTGAAATCTTAGGATGGGTGTTGCTAAGTGGTTATAACTCGTGGCGGGTATGTTGATTCTCGGTGATGAGAGTCTTAGCTGTGGACAAATCTTTTTTGGGGAATTCTCGCTATAAAAGAGGATTGTTAGATATGGTTCAAATTTCTAATGGTTACCAAACAGGATTCAACCAATGCAGAAACTTTCTGGAGATGTAGGAATCGTTTGGAAGTAGGCTTGAAGTCCAAAGAAGAACTAAAGAATCAGATTTCGGAAGGAACCGCGGTACGAACAGAAGTGAGCAAACAACGGTGTAAACCACGATACATTCCAGTGAGATCTCGCAGTGCAGACCGTGGCATAGTTAAAAGGCACCAACCATGATTATTATATTATTTTTTATATCACATCATCATTAATATTTGACATCTATATCCTTTTTATCTTATGAATTAAATTCAATTAATATATAATAAGTTTTAATTTATAAATTTTATCATTAAAAAAATTATACCATTAGAAAGATCTCATCTAAATCTTTAAAATGAGACTAATGTTGAATATTTAATAATAACATATTAATAATTTGGAAGGTCATTAAAATGATTTTTATATCCACCTAAAAATAATACTAGTTTCACATGTATGAAACTAGTACATTTGAAAAGTTATTATTTCTAACTTGAAAAAAATGGAGGGTAATTAGATTTGTTGGTGGGGAGGGGGGAATTTGAGTGCTTTCATTAAAATAATATAAATCTAATTCTAATTGAAGAGTCTTTTGGATGGGCTTTTCTTTTTTCACTCCTCAAATTGCCACATAGGTAAGCAAATAGACATTTGAAGAGTGAAAATAGAAATGTCTTTTAGGAATTCTCTAATTCTACACCTTGTTTGTATCAATATATATATATATATATATATATATATATATAAGTTGCCTGTGACAATACATCAGGATGAGTGAATCAAGGAAAAAAAAAAAAAAAAGGTTAATTCTACATAAATGAACCCAAGTGATTATTCAGTCTGAAGGGCAATTTTGTCCATGTCTAGTTACAAAGAATAACGTAAGGGTTTTAGGTTTTAGGTTCGAAATTCATTCACATAACTTCTTAAAAAATTCCCAAATTGAAACCCTAAAAACACATCACACTTGTTCGACGATTGTTGTTGTTTGATGCGTCAAGACTGGTGCTTTGTCTCTTCATCTCTTGATTAACATTGAAGCCTTCCTAGACATTCATAACCCTAAGCCCATGCTACTACGGTCAACTCACATTCTCTTCTCAACCTTGTCTTGCACTTTAGATAATTCTTTTTTTATTTTTTTATTTTATTTTTTTTATTTATTTATATTTTTTTTTTGTGTTTGCTAAAGAAATTCAATGGGGTCGGTAATTTTGAGATGAAATATGAGGACCTTGAAAAGCAACTGCAGCATCGAGTAGATACGCTGCAATTCTTCTTTTCAATTACATTCTCTGATCGAAGTTACAGTTGCAGTTTGTTATATTAGTATCTGTAATTTCTCTTAAAAAGGTTTATCGTTTCTGTTAATGTTTATGGTCAACGTATCTTGTTTCTTGAATAATTTTGCATGCTGAGTTTAGTAACAGGTATCTTGATTCTTGTTTCTTGATTTTAGTAACACTCTTGTTTCTTGAATAATTTTGCATGCTGAGTTTGTTTCATTGATTTTGCAATATATGCATGGTTTAGTGTCTAGTGGTAATTATTGTTTTTTTCAATGGTTTACCAATGAAACCTAAGTCACTCTTTTATACTTTTCTTTGCAATGTGTTTGTTGTGTGGTTTCTGCTGGTAATTATTCGACTGATTTTCTTCTGGTGATACTTACTAACTGATTTTGCTAAATTAGTGATTTTTAGAGATTGCATATTTAATATAATGGACAATGGTGGAAAGAGAAAGCACCATAAGAAGAGAGAATAATAGGACAGTGGAAATAGCAAGGAGCAGAAGCAATAGGATGCCAGTGGAAAGAACAAGCATAAAAAGGTCATCGAACAGCAGGATGCTGTGTTGACCGAAGCAGAAGGTCTAGGTGGATTTTTCCCGACGAAGTACGGAATCAAGTCATGGAAGCCATTGGGAAATTGAGACGTTAGGAAGAATCAACTCCATGTTGATCCTCGCATGCACATAGTGATTAATGTAAGTATGACAATTCTTTATGTATGACTGTTACGTGTCAAGAGTAATATGTGGATATTGTTGTAGTAATTGACAAGTTGTCGTTTTTCATGTCAAAATATTAATATTTAAAGTTCAACCTCACTAGTGCTAAAGATTAGTAAAGAGGGTATCGTTCCGCAGGGAGGTGTTTTTCATTAACCGGTTCAAGTTTTAGTGTTTATTGTAAGCATGTAAATAGAATGCGGAAGTGGTGAGAATGGTATGTGTGAGGTATGTACATTGCGGTTGTGTGTGTGTGTGTGTGTGTGTGAAAAGAACATGTAAATACATAAAAACAAAGAGAAAATGGAAGGGTGAGAATGGTGTTTAAAGTGATAAATAAAATGGTGGATAGGAGAAATGTAGGATATGGACACACAAGGTACATAAGTTCACCATATATAAGTGCACAATAGTGGTTGTTAGACAATAAGCACATCCAATTTTAGTTAAGGGTTTGTTCTTGCCTCGATCCGATTTATACTGATTCATAGAGCTAACGGTTGAAGAGTGTGTAGAAAACCTCTCAAACACGAAACCGCAACCAATCATATGTGTTAGGTTTTTGGTTCTTGTTGGCATGTATTCCATATCAAAACATCGTTTATCTTGTATTGATTAGTGGTCATAGATATGATGATTCAAATCTTCAAAGAAAAACTCGGCTACGGTTCATGCAAGATGGTGTCTTGAAAAGGGGAATAAGCTTCATTGCTCATCAAAGGTATAATTGACCTCATTCCTCTTACAAGGCATAGGCAACACACACACATGACATTCATTTATGTCCTTGCATAGTTGTACAACATTGATATAACACATTCACACACTTGGTAATGTATGCACATGCATTAGATTTAATTTGATAAACATTGTGAAATTGCATGTTCTAGGACTATGTCTAGGAAATGGCATACTTGTGTGATCTTGTGTTTATTTGTTTCCTTGTTATTGTTTTTGGACTTAAACATGATCTCATATAATTCCTTATTAAGTCCCGGTCATTTCGGTTACTCATTCATTAGGTTTTGAGTCCAAACTAGATTGCTACGCTACTTTACGTTCTCACTCGTTGAGTTGTCTTTGTCGTCGTATTCCGAGTCGAATTCTCAACCTTTTGTCAAAGTTTCATAGTGGTCATTGTGCGTAAGGGAGTCATGATTTGTAATCCGAAGAGAGATTCAAATTTGGAGTTCAGAGGCCCAAATACGGCCGAAGAACGCGAGAGGAGCGTGAGGGAGGCAAGCAATGGCCAAAGGCCATTGGAGGTCACTCCCGTGAGGGGCGCGTGAGGCTCACGGGCCACACACACCTCTGCCCCGTGAGGCTCATGTGCCTCTCACAAGGTGGGTGACATGGTCTCCTTAGATTGGCCACGAAAATCCCTTTCTCTCTTTCTCTTAAATATTCCTTTTCCCTTCCATTCATTTCAAGAAGAAAAATTAGAAAATTTCATGTGCAGAATTTTCTCTTAACTTTTTCTCACATTCTAAACACCATAACTTTCTCATACGAAGTCGGAATTGAGTGATTCAAGTTGAAGAATCTTCATAATCAAGTCCTCAACCTTTTCCAAGTGGTCTTACAGCTGTTTGATCGAGTTTTCCAGTGATTCTAACCAGAAAACCTAACCAGCTCGTGGATCATAGGTATTTGACTTATCTTTGTGTTTTCTTCTTTTATAACCTTCAATTACCTTGGGGTTTCTTCTTATATATATATATGTATGTATGATGAATGCTACTGAGAAAGATAGCTTCAAAATCAAACCTAATCAAAGTCTAATTAGAGACCTTAGTGAACTAGTTTTCTAGGATTCTAGGTTTTTCAGATGTTTAAGTGTTGTATTGTGATTAGTTTGATATCTAGGGTTATTTGTGATTTGATTGATGTATTTTATGATCAATAACCTTAACATGTTCTTAGATCTTCTTATTGAACAAATCTAGGATTATCACTTGTGTTTTTTTGTATTTAGAGCTTAATAGGATTTAATTGACTATTCATTATATCCTTTCTCTAAATCTTTGGCTAGAATATTCATTGAATACATTTTGTGATTCTAGCATTTATGTGTATGTTTGTAACATCTTGAATATGTGTTTCATGTCTATGATCTATTCAAGTGTTTTATGTGTGAATGAAACTAGGAGTTATATGTGTTAGATGTTTTCACATGCTCTAGGTTTAATTCAAGTTTTACATCTAGACTATTTTGACTTGTGTTCTCACATGTTTTAAGTCTAGTTTCTATGGAATGTATTGATCACATGTTTTATGTTGAATTGCTTGTTTGCATCATTTGCATTCATTTGATCACACTAGGAAGTACTTGTAAAAGGCATGAAGTCTTAACTAGGACAAGGTGTCCGGATAGTCAAGCAAGGAAGTCTTGGTTAGGACAAGAGGTCCGGATAACAAAGTAAGAAGTCATGGCTAGGATCAGGTGTTGGTTCGCGGAACCGAAATCGATATCCGTGCAGCGAAAGGAAGGCGGGCCCGATTTTTAAAACGAAAACGTTTTAGCCGGATCATTGTGATTATATTGATTCTAATATTTAACTATAAATAGTAGGGAAAGAAATCGTTACCCTTGTAGACTTTCCGTGATCCACTCGAACCGAATTCCTCCATGTAGAATCTTCGTGATTCCCTTGAACCAAGTTCTTCCACACTGAATCTCTAACACTAAAGAACCGACGAGTAGGCGTCTCGGTATTGAACAGAAAAATTCGACTCTCGAATTTATGTACTTGTTGTGTACTCAACACTTGAGACAACTAGAAAAATATCGAGAGACACTCTCACAACATTCTTTAGAGGCTTAAATCTTAAAAATAATTTTTCTCTTTTGTTAAGAATTTGTGTTTCTCAAAACAAGAACTCTTCTTGTCTTGTTTTCATGAAGCTAAAATTGAAAATCAAAATCAATACTGTTGACGGTGAATTTTGGATTGCCACGCACTCAACAATTAAATCAATTTAATATAAAGCAAGAAAATTAAGAACACATGCAAAAGACAAGTTTTACGTGGAAAACCCTTGAATGGGAAAAAACCACGGCGCCCCTGAGGGCAGAAGAATAATACTAGGTTTTCGTTGCTTCGTTACACTCTCTAATCTCTCACAATTGCTCTCTTTTCTCTCTCTCTCTATTTTTCTGACCCCTTCCTCGTAGGATAGGTGATTCTATTTATACATGTTTATTTAGGGTTTCCCCTTGTTGATTTGCATTAGGATCCTTTTCTGTCGCGGATTGGGTCTTCTTTCCTTTTCGCGATTCCTTGTTGCTTCTGTGTTTATGCCGAGTCGGTTCGAGCCCAGTGTGCTGGTCCAGCGAGTACTTTTACTTTCTGGGTACTGTATATCTGGCGAGTACACTTCTATATTCGGCGAGTAGGTTTTTGGTTTTGGCGACCATGCCTTTGACTTCCCTCTGGTCTAAGCTATTTTTTCATCCTGACTGGTCAAACCTCTACCTTTTACCCGGTCAATGAATGATGTGGCAACCTTTTGTTAGCTCCTTTGATGACGTGTCAGTTGGGCGAGTTTATACATACAACAAATACTGAAACAAATACTCAGTGTGTTTAATATTAATCTAGAGGGGGGGGGGGGGGGGGGGGGGGGGGGGGGTGGTGAATAGATTTTAAACGATATTACCCAATTTTCGCGATTAGTCAATTTTATGAAAATTCCCCAACTAGACAATATAAACAACAAGTGTAATATGGTGCGGAAATATAAACGACACTTGAAGTTTTACGTGGAAACCCTCAACAGGGAAAAACCACAGGCTGGTAAGTGCGCCACACTCGAACCTCGAATCCACTAATTGTGATAGCGTATACAACCTAATCCCGGTTTAACGGCCTAATCCCGGCCAATATCCCGCTACCACTACCCGCAGGCCTGTAAAAGTGGACCTAGTCTAATTTGCTCATGTGACCACCTAATCCCGGTCTATCACACAAGACTTACTTCTCCGAAGAGATCACACCCTAAGTGAATATGCAATGATATCCAAATATGCAAAAAGTGCTAGGGTACACTAAATGCTTATCTAGGATTATATGATGACAATAAAATCAATCATAGATATCAAATATAGCTATATGACATGTCATACAACTTTAGCTATGTTAAGGATAACCAATCCTAAATACAATAGCTATCACAAATAACCTACAAACATTCAAAAGATTAACTAGTTGATTAAAATACAATCTATCAACCTAGTTATCAATAAATCACACAAGAATGTTTATGGCATAGCTTTTAGGCAATAATGACCTAATCATTTAAGCTATCAAAAATAATCTCAATCATATAATGAGATTAATTAGCTAGATATAAAATAGGCATGAAAACCTAGCTAACATAAATAACCCAATCAACACATAATCTCAATTATGTATGTAGAAATTAATCTAAACACATACAAGTAATAAATGAGATAAAATTGATAAGTAAAAACACTAATTATGTAAGATAAAAGTGTTCAACAAATCATACCATGTGTGTTGAAGAAGACCCATGCATTAGCACATGCTAGATGAACCTAGATGATGCCTAGATGATGATTTGTGCATATGGGAATGGGTTTAGAGAGATAAAGATGTAATCTTTAAGCTTTTTCTCTCAAGTCTCTCTTTCTCTCTCAAGAATAAGGAGCCTCTCTCTCTAGGGTTTGATTTTGTGGCTCTACCCTCAAAATGATGAGAAAGATATGTATCTATAATGCCCAAGTGAAACTATGTCGTTTCAGAAGAAATGGAAAAAATATGGGCATTTTCGCGGTACTCGCGTCAGTGCAGCGACTCAAGGTTCAAGTGCTTCGAAACATGACCAAACGATATCGAAACCTTTCATATAATATATCGTTGGAAAGGTATGGATGTCTAATTTCTACTTGTTTTTATAGAGTGATATTGTGATGTCTGTAGAAAATTTATGGTCAATTGAGTGACCAAAGGTCAGAAACGGACAACAACAGAGTTGCCCTATTTTGGTTGTACCTTTGGAGATTTTAAAACCAATCCAAACGGTCATGAAATATTACGAATAATATACCGTTGGAAAGGTATGGGTGTCTAGTTTGTACAGAAATTTTCAAAACTCATTTTGAAGTTTTGTGTAAAAGTTATGGCCACAAGACCATACATAGGTCAGTTTTGAAAATCATTTAAACATTGAAATCCAATCTTTTGAAACTAGACACTCTACTCCAAACAACCAAACCAAAACTACCACTTATCCAAGAGAAGAATGAGACCTTCTCAAGTGGTCAACCATTGCGCTAAGACATGCACACCATCGTGCAAGCGCGGACCTTTCCGATCACATAAACGGAAACGAATTACACCACACTTAAGACTAATCATGAAGTGCAAGTGTGGGTATTGAATGCATCTTAATGCCTAACATGTCATGGCATTATCATTGAAGAAGATGCACTCAATTCAAACATGCATGAATAAAATTCATGACTTTGCATCCTAATGCCTAAACATGTCATGTCATTTCAATAAACTAGATGCAATTAAATAAACATGCATGAAGAGATATTCAACAATTATGAATGCACACATATGAAAACACACAACATATAAGTATAAGAAATATGCATGAGTTGTGAGTGTGTGCAACTATGATCTCTTCAAAGCATGTAAGCACTAGAATTTACCTTTGGTGCTTCTTCTCTTGAGGTCTTGAGAGGGCCATTGAACTTTCACCAATTCCTAAGCTACCCTTACAACAAGCCCCACATGTGGTTTGTCCACGAAATAAGCCAATCAATAATTGGGAATCCTTACAAATACCTTAAAAATACTCTCCTCTTTTTTTTGTGCTACTTGAACACACGAGAGAGAGAGGGCTATTTATATATGGGTGGTGAGGTTTTTGTAAACAATAATAGTACTAGGGTGGGTGGTATATAGAGGCATAGAATAGGAGCTTGTATTCCACATTGCTTTTAATGCAATGAAGAAAAAACCAACAAAAAAAAAACTTCACTAATTGAAAAGCAAGAGGACTTGCTTGCCGTGCACCCCAATTCTTGATCATTAGTAACAATAATACAACCCACCCCTTATTTGACTATTGACAACAATAATAGAACCCACGTTCAATGCTCTACTCCCCAAAATAATATATATATATATATATATATATATATATATCAAATAATCAATATTATATATATACAAATAATCAAATCATAATATATATATATACATATAATAAAATAGTCAACTTATTATATTATATATATATATATATATATAATTAAATAATCAAAATATTATTTAATATATATATATATATATATATATATAAAATTAAAAATCAAACATTATTTAATAAATAAAACAATACATAAACTTCTTTATGTATAGATGATTAATTCCAAATTAATCACTAAGCCTCAGTAAACCTTAATGTTCAATACAGTGTTATAGAGATGGTATGGGGACGCATGGACCTATAATTTCAAGCTCCAATAAATCTTTAATATTTAATTAAAGTTTTTAATTAAATATTAGATTTATTAATTCCAAATTTATTCCACTAGAAAACTGGAACTGCACTCTTGTCATTATAGAATTAATTACTCGAATAGGAATCGAACAGTCCATTGATATAATCATTGCATACAGATCAATCCTCCATAAATAGTTCGTAATATGAGCTAGGTTCAAATCCGTTGACCTCTCAATTATGTCTTTATCCTTGAGTGCCCATGATTCTCTAATGAACAATTATTTATGATCTTATCATAAATTGAGCACTCTATTGTTCAAGACCCAAATCATTTACTCAAGAGAACTGTTTGTTTACTTCAATTAAGAAGGAATGGATTCCATCTTGTATATTATCATTCCCAGCTAAGTATATTATCATGTCTCCAAGATACAAGGTTTTAGGTTTGGCAATTAGAGCAAACCATACCGAGTAAGTCAAAAGACAACTCTATAAGTAGGAGTCTGTTAAATACTCAGGATTAAGATCATTCCATATATGACAATCTGATTGATAAAAGGGAATACTTTATTTCAAGACGGAGATTATTAAAGATTCCAATTTATTGTGTCCATGTCTTGTATAATCTTATTATACAAAGTACCTTCATTCTAATGTCACCATATCAACAGTTTGGATACAACTGTTCCATTCTTAATGGGAATGAACTGTACTAGTAATTTTAATTAATTAAAGATCCCAACTTTAATTATCAATTACAGACAATTAAGATTATTATATTAAACATAATCCTCATGTATATAACGACTTATACACTATGTTTAATATTACATTTAATAATCATGGAATTTTATGTTATTAATACAATATTAATAACATTAAATGCACACAAATATTGAATATCAATCAAATTATTAATTCAGCAAGAAGAATAACAACATGTGTTCTTAGGGCATTATCCCCAACATCGGGAAGGTCCGGATAGCTATGCATTGGAGGCTCTCTAGAGGCATGAGTGTCTTGGATAGGGAGTTGGCTACATTATTGGTAGGCCCGAATGTTTGGTTAGACATAGACTCCAATAGAGAGTGTTGCATGAGATGTGAATTGGCTCTTGAGGAATTTCTAATCTTCCAACGATGTTGGTTTGGTATGGACTCCAATATATGGTGGCTTCGCATCATTGAGGGATTTTGTATCTTCCAATAGGGATTGGGTAGACATAGACTCCAATAAGAAGTAGATCAAGGTTGGTCACTTTTGAAGAATTTCTAATCTATCATCCAATATATATAGTACCCAATGGTTGTAGTTCAACCCGTGGATGTTTCCTCCTTGGAGGTTTTACCACGTTAAAAAATCTCATGTGTCAATTCTTTATATCTCTCTATTTTATTAATAAAAATTGGACTGATCTAAAGGGAAAAAGAATCACAAACGATCATATGCTGAAAAACCCCTAGACAGTATCCATATATATAAAAGATAAAAGAAAAGAAAAAAGTGACAAAAAGCAATAAAGCACAAAGACCCAAAGGGAAAACAACCCCAAACAAAAATAGGCACGCAGGCCACACCAAAAAAGAAAAAGAAAACATTAAGAAAAACGAAAAGACTCCCGGCCCATACAGTCATTGCCAACTAAAGAAGAACAGAACGGCGGGGCAAAGAACCACCAAGAATTAGCCTGAAGCTCCAAAGCATGCTTAGAAAGCGTATCTGCAACCTGATTCCCCTCCCTGAAAATATGGGAAACCTGAAAATCCATATGCGAGATCTGGAAGATGCAGCGCTGCCACGCCTGATGAACCCTCCAAGGAACCATTTCAGAACGAGAAGAAAGAAGCTGAACCACATAAGAAGAATCGCTCTCCAGCCAGATACGATGCCACCCATACTTCCAAGCAAAATTAATGGCCAATGAGGCCGCTAGAAGCTCGGCCTCAAACACGAAAACCTGACCAAGAGGAATAGCAAAACAACCCTTCACAAAGGCTCTACAGTTCCGAAAAATACCACCACAACCACCAACCCCCGGAGAGCCTAAGGCAGCGCCATCTGTATTCACTTTGATCCAACCAGGGGTCGGAGGCGACCAAACCACACTTTTGATCACTGGGGCTTTAGAAGGGCGACCCTGAAGACCAAAACGACGAAGAATCAAAAGGTCGTCCATACAATTACGCATACAACCAATCTCCAGGCGATTAGCCTCTGAAACCGCACGCCAAACCAAAGAAAGGACGGATCTAAAGTCCACTGACTTCCCTTCAAAGATCCACTGATTACGGGCAGTCCACACCCCCCATAACACTGCATGGATAGCCGCTTTCCATAAAATCCTAACATGCTCACTAAAGGAAACTGACATGGCCTGCAAGAAGAAGGATTGCCAAGTATTGGTAGAGACACGTCGCTGGAAAGTCGAGAAAACTGCCTCCCAAAGAGAAACCGCCAGGGGACAATGAAGAAAAAGATGATCTGCAGATTCACTACTAACCCCACAAATACTACAACGAGAAGCCAACTGGAACCCAGACCTGCAAAGGCGATCCTCAGTAGGAAGCCTGTTCAACATCAGACACCAGGTCAAAGCTGAACGAGAAGGGGGAATAAAACGGGACCAAACATCCCTCCACCAAACAACCTGAGGAATATCACGGAGAAACTGGGAATAAGCAGCCTTGCAAGAAACACGACCATCCCAAGAATTAGCCCAAACAAGAGAATCCACAACAGGAGAAATTGTAATCCGATCAATCTGAAAACACAGATCCGGGAATCGCACGCGGGAAACAACCTTCCAGCACCCATTTACCCTCATGAATAAAATCTGAGACCTTCGCCCGAAGCGGATTAGCTAAATAATCTGGAATCCCTAAAAGCTCCAAAATGGGAACCCCCAACCAATTATCCCGCCAAAAGTCCCTCTGAGAGTTCTCTCCAATAAGCCAAATACCTTCCTTAAGAAGGGAACTATAATTCATCCGAAGAGAAGACCAAATCGAGGAGCTGACATACCCTCCACGAGGCTTCTGCAAATGCCTGAGATACCTCTCCCGAAGAAAAGTGAAAGCAAAACTATCAGAAGTCATAAACTTCCAAGTGAATTTTCGCAACAAAGAGTCATTCAGCAACCCAAGATCTTTCAGACCAAGACCACCCTGAGAGTAAGGCCCACAACAACAATACCAAGCGACCCGAACCAATTTAGTCTCCTCGCAGGAACCAGTCCACAAAAAGTTTCTCAACTTGCGGTTAATCAGAGACAGTAAAGAAGAAGGCCACTTGTAAATCATGAAAGAGTGCACAAAAGAACCAGTGATGACCGACCTGATTAGAGTAGCACGACCAGCCAGAGAGAGGGACTTGCCCTTCCATTTAGCGAATTTAGACAAGATCTTATCCGCAATAGGTCGTAACACAGCTTTTCGAGGCTTACCTCGAAATAAAGGGACTCCCAAATAAGAAAACGGAAGCTGCCCAATTTGCATACCAACCAGAGAGTGCAAACTACCAATCCGAGAGGGGGAGATAGAAGATCCAAAAAAAATTGAAGACTTACCCCAGTTAACTAACTGACCTGAAATATCACCATAATCCCCAAAAGCACCCATGATATGCTTCAAATTCTTTTGAGTGCCTCTGCAAAAGATCAAAACATCATCTGTATAGAGCAAATGAGTTGGAGCCAAAAAACCCCTGGGGGAAGAAATCGGCAGAATCTGAGAAGAATCCACCAACCTCGTCAATAATCTACTAAGGAAGTCCTCTGCAATACCAAACAAAAGAGGAGAGAGCGGATCTCCCTGACGAACCCCTCTAGAGCAACAGAAATATCCTTTTGGGACCCCATTCAAAAGAATTGAAAGCCTAGAAGAACGAAGAATACCATCAATCCAATCCACAAAAACAGAAGAAAACCCAAAAGCCTGAAGCACTCTGCAAAGGAAAGACCAATCCAAGGTGTCAAAAGCCTTTTGGATATCAATCTTCATGGCCAAGTTACCCCCATAGCACTTCTTCTGCAACACATTCACACAGTCAGAAGCCAAAGCAATACAATCCTCGATATGCCGGTCTCGAATGAATCCGAACTGTTGAGGAGAAATAATCCTGGCGGCAACCCGAGCTAAACGATCAACCAAAATTTTTGAAGAAATTTTAAACAGAAAGTTACTAAGAACAATCGGTCGAAACTGATCAACCGAAATCGATTCCCTCAGCTTCGGAAGAAGAACAATGAAGCTGGAATTGAGACCCGGGAAAATAACTCCAGTGATGAAAAAATCCTGAACAGCAAGGACCACGTCACTACTTACAACATCCCAACATCTTTGATAAAATCTACCAGAAAACCCATCTGGCCCAGGGGCAGAAGCAGCATCCATAGCAAAGACCGCATCTTGAATATCCTTAGCAGATGGAATGCTAGTCAAGAAAGCATTCTCTACGGTAGTTACCAAGGAAGGAACCACATCATCTACAATAGATAAATCTCTCCCAACTCGAGAAACATCAGAGCAAAAGAGGTCAGAATAATAACTAATGATATGATCCTTGATGGTAAGCCGATCCTCCGAGAGAACCCCATTAATCGAAAGGGTAGATATAGCGTTACGATATTGCCTATGTTTGATAGAGGCATGAAAGAAAGATGTGTTACGATCCCCATCACGAAGCCACCTAACTCTTGACCGATCTCGAAGAAAGCACTATTGTCTGCGTAACAACACATCTAGCTCTGAATGAACACTCGCCTCGGCCATAAAAAGATCATCTGAAAAACCCCGGTTAAACAAATCCTCCTGAATAGAATGAAGCTCCGCACACTTCCCAGCAATGGCAGAGTTAAAATCCCCAAAAACCTCCCAATTCCAAGACTTGAGAGCCTTCTTCAATCTTCTCAGCTTGTAGATAACAACTTGAGGAGGCCTACCCATAACAGGAGAGCTCCAAATCTTGCGAACAATAGCTATAAAATCAGGATGCTCTAACCACATGCTCTGAAACCGAAACGGCCTTTGACTAGAAACCTCAAAATCTGACAACCGAACCAACAACGGACAGTGATTTGAACATATACGGGGAGGAGCCACACATGAAATTTCCCGCCAACAGGAAATGCAACCATCTGAAACCAAAACTCTATCTAATCGTCTCTCAACTCTAGTGCGGTTACTGCGACCTCGAACCCAAGTGAATCGGGCACCCTGAGAACAAATGCCAACCAAATCACAATCCTCAATCATTGACTTGAAATCCTCACAAGAACCACGGGCAGGAGAACGAGAACCCAAAGCCTCATGAGCACCCAAAACAGCATTAAAATCCCCAACAACCAACCAGGAAGAAGAAACCAAACTAACCATATCTCGAAGAGACTGCCAAAGAGACCTACGAACCACTGTAGAAGTGCTCGTATAAACAAAAGTGTACCAGTGGACCCGAGAATCGATTGAGAGTGAAACAGTAAGTTGTTGATCATGACAGTGAACCATCTGAGCCTCAGGAAATGAAGCACAAGCAAAAACCCAAATAGTCAGAATCAACCCACCCCTATCATTCATTCCCACCAGACGAAGACCGAGCGAAGACCAGAAACCTGAAGAGATAGAGGAAAAAACAACCATAGGCTCCGCAATACAAACCAAAGCAGGTCTATGTAAACGACACAACTCTCTAAGAACCCGTCTCGTGGACTCATCGCGGATCCCACGACAATTCCAAAAGAGAACATTAATCATCGGAAACCATCGGAGGAGCCCGGTATCTGGACTTTAAAGAAGCCAGCCTACGCTCAACCCTCAAAGCTCTCTGAGCAACCTCAACATCGGCTAACTCACTCTCCTCCATCTAGGAAGCCCATGAAGAATCTGCAATGAGACGAAGCTCATCCTGAGATTCTGATAACGGACCCGAGTTCTGAATCTGCACCCTAGGATCCACAATCGAAGAACAAGAAAAATTGGATCCATCCTATAAACAACTCTGATCCACAATGACATTCGGAGCTGAAGACACAATTGCCTCCTCAGATGGCTGATTGCCTGAATCCTCATGAACCCTAACTTGCCGACGAGCCGTCTGACCCGGACGAGAAGATGACCTAGATAAAATGGTAGAGACCATAGGGCGAACCTGATTGACCACCAAAGAACCCTGAACAACAGTCCTCGAATCATGCACCACCCCTACAACCGAACTAACAGAACTAACAGAACTAATAGAAGGATTAACAACCGAAGAACTAGAAACCAGAACTGAATCAGTGACCCCATCATCAAATCCTGAACCCTTGCTATTCTGCAATACCCGGGAAATCATTGGAGGAACCAAACTCGAAACCACTTCCAAAATAGCTGAGACAGTAGATGAAGACGGATCCGAAGAATGAACCAAACCAGCGGACGAAGTGGATCCTGAGATCAAATTAGACCCTACTGAAGTATGGACAACCACTGAATCTTGACCACCTACGTCTTGGTGAATAGCTGAAAAAACATTGGATAACGGGACCTCCTCCTAAGATGTAATAACAGGGTGATAAACTGATTTAGAAGAACGGGTCCGAATAGGCTGAAAACCATCAACCCCAAAAACATTAGAATCCCCAGTTATATCCTGGGTTGGTTTTGCAGAACTAGTCAGAGGAACCTTAGAAGATTTGTTCCAACGACAAGAACTAGGCAAATGACCTATAGAAGAACAAGTGGAGCAAAAAGCCGGGAGATTCTCATACTCAACACCTATAAAAGAACTATGAAATTCATCCCTCTCCAGCAACACTGAAGTAGGCAGCACTGATGACACATCCACATCAACTAGAACTCTAGCATAATGACCAAAATCCCCATCACTAGTAGCCTTGTCTAACCGTAATGGAACCCCAATCCCTCTAGCCAAGTCAGAAATAATTTTTGGATGCCAGTATTCCCACGATAGATCAAATAGCCTAACCCAAACCTGAGCATTGGTGGACTTCTGTAGCGATGGGTTAAAATTCGGGACCCAAGGCTGTAGACGAAGAATACCTGGCTTTAGATGAACTGAACCTAACCCCAGACATGAGTCTTATCAGTAGGAGACTTCAAAAGAATCTGATAATAGCCTCTCCCCAAAGATATAAGTCGCCAATCAGAATTTAGCATCCAATGCTTGCTAAGTCTTACCTTAAGATCCACAAGCTTCCAAGGCCGCTCACCACTAGAAAGCACCACACGACCAATAAAAGCATTCCACCTTGGACCATAGGTGTTGAACTCTGAATGATCTATCTCTCTATTTTATATTTGTATATGTGTATGTTTAAATCTTGTAGTACAATCTTCACTTGTGATGCATTTGGAAACAAGATTTTGTAAAGTGTGATTTGTAAGCAAATTCATTTTGATTATAATTGTAAATATAATTCTTTTATTCATTGAATTTTTTGTATAGTTTTATTTTGATTAATACTTGTAACACATTGAACATTATTGTTAATACAAGTATTATTTGATGTTATGTTTTAATGTTATTCATTCTCTTGCAACTTTGTGTTATATAGACAATGCCTAAAATGATCACATGCTTATCTTGTCTATATATGTTTGTTTGGTTTATGTGTTATGTGTAAAGCTATCTTGAGGGACAAACGTGCGTTTGTTTCAGGGGATTGAAAAAGGTGTAAAAACTTATTCACCCCCCCCCCCCCCCCCCCCCCCCCCTCTAGGTATGCTTTAAGCAATTTAACTACGTTTGTATACTTTCAATATGTGAACCAATTCTACAAACAAAACTATATTAAGCCCCAATGATAGCTTCGTAATGTAAAATGGCAACGTGAAAGTCTAATGAATGTGGAAAGAGTGATTGTATCTTCGACCATAACTCACCTAGAGCCCTTAGAATGAGAAATAGCTAAATACCAATAATTGTAACTCTAACCATGACTCACCTAGAGCCCCTAGAGTGAGAAATAGCTAAAGTTCAATTGTTAACAAGAACAATGAACCAAACCCTTATAATAAGACAATTTATAGGTTCACTCACTCTTCCTAGCTAATTAGCCAAGACTATGCCCGAAGAGCCCCGCACAATCTTAACTATAAGCACTCAAACCCATTCATGGCATGCAATTTCGACCTTCCAAAGACATACACACACAAATGAGATATTTGATTACAACTACTCCTACAATTAAGTTAATTTACTCCTAATCCCATCCATGAACACATATCAATTTCCAATCATCCATAAACATGCATTTCAAGATAAGAGATATATCAATAAATAACAAGAGTGAATCAAAACACAAATTAGATATAAAAACAACCAACATATATATTGAGCACAAATTAGGTTTACAAATATTTCCAAGCGAGGATTACATATTCAAGAAAACAAGAAATGCATAAAGAGTGAGAAATAGATACAACCCTTGAAGAAAACCTCCTCCAAGAGCTCCTTCCTTTGTCTAGCTCGAATTTGGCCAAGGCCAAAGCCCACTCCTATCTCTATGCAATCTACTCCTAAATATGGTGGATGATGGGTAGAAGATGAAATGGAAGGCATCAATAAAGGAAAAACCTCCATGGATACCCTTTAAAGCCTCTCTTTCTCTCCCTCTTATTTGAAGAAGATGAAGTTGGGAGAGTTTTTGGAGAAGATGGGGGATGTTCGATCCTCCTGGAAGAGAAGAGAAGAGAAGAAGATGTTTATATAGTGTGGGGAGGTTAGAGCTGGAAATCTGGGTGAAAGGATGAGATTGCCCTTCAATTTTGGCCAAAAAATGACCTTCTGGAGGTGATCGGCAGTTTGGTTCGGCAGCCTGGCTGCCGAATGAACCAACCAAATGATTCTCGCATTTGTGGACCTTCTAGAGTTGAACGGCGGTCAAAATCGGCAGCCTGGCCACCATTTGAAGTAGCCGTTTGGACTTTTCGGCATTTCAACATTGCACACCAGTCACTCAAACAAGCATAACTTCCTCTAGAAAGCTCAGAATCGTAATCCGTAAAAATTTATAGAAACTAGACTTCAGGGGATTTTCGAATATATATGAATCTCGTCGTGGTTCGATATGAGAAAGGAGTTATGGCCTTCACAAGTTGAATGTTCTACACAAGCATATACAACCTCAGCCGTTTTAGCTTCTTGGACATCTCTGGAATTGAACGGAGATTTGCAAATTGGCGGTGGGGCTCACCGAATGCAACCGTCGAATGCCTAATTTTTTACACTTCGTCTGTAAGCTGTTGGAATGCCAATGGGGTTCTGCCGCGGTCTCGGTGTCGCGTTCTAACTCGGCAACGGATCAACCGTGGAGACATTTAGATTCGCTTGGTCACGGCTAGGTTTAGATCACGCCACAATCTATGTCAACAATGAGGCGTGGCACTTAGCATATACTCCAATTATTTCGTTTTTGGCTCATTTAAGCCTCCCAATCTTTCCTTTAAGCTCAAATACCATTGGTAGGGAATATGTACCTACACAAGGCTCAAACAAAACATTATATACAAAATAAGCTCAAAAATGAGCACAAAAGATATGAAATGAGGGACCTCATAAAATAGTCCAATCAGTAATAGATTATCAAATTTATGTTATTTAATTTCACAAACCAGTGTTTACTTTTCCAAATTCTCATTTGATTACTTGTGGTGATGTTTAGAAAGAACAATTAATGAAGATTGAGGTTGTTTTGAGTGTAGTCTTCTACATTGTCTTATAACTATTGTATGCATTTAAAGTATATGATTTTAATTGAAAACTTCGCCCATTATTGTTAGTAATTGTTTCATTATTCCTTACCAATGTCTTTTGCATGCAGCCTCTGACTGGAAGAATAAGGGGATGAGGAAACAGGAAACTTTGTGATTCATGGTATAAAGAATTGCCTGCTTTCGTAAAGTTAAAGGTTGAAGAAGCTGGTTTCGAATAATTTATGAAGGTTATAGGAAATGAATACAGTAGCCGAAAGAGAAAAATACCGAGGGCCCTAGTTGATCAATGGTGGGATACAACCCACACATTTTAACTTTGATGAATTTGGGGAGATGGCGATGACTCAATCGGATTTTAGCACAATAACTGGCATACCTGTTTTTGGAAAGCTGGTGGAGTATGACGTGGATGCTTACAAGAACAAGGATGAGCTGGTGAGGTGGTTTGGAGAGTCTATGGCCAATATAGCAAAGAAAAGGATTCCTTTTGCAGAGATCTATGAAGCTTAAAAAGGTTTTGGTATGAACAATATACGGGTGGAAGACATTGAAAGATTGACTTGGGTTTTCATCCTAGCATTGCTTTCCAGTACATTACTGTGCGACAAAGCTGGAGTTGTCAACCTTTATTACATGCTGAGCCTTAGAGACATATTGTCCATAGGTTTGTACAATTGGGGCAGAGTTGGCTTATCTACTTTGTACAAATATGGATGCTGTTGTGAGAAAGAATCAAAGTACCAGTGGATTTTGGAGAGCCTAGGAGGTATTCCGATTTGGACATGTATTTTAAAATGTACAGTTTCTTAAGTTTGTTTATGGTATTTTAACCATTTCCGTATGTTTGTTTTGTTGGTTGCTAAGCAGGTTTGGGCTTGTGAATACATAAAGCCTATTGCAAGACTAGTGATTTGTTTGATATATGATAAGACCTTTCCTTAGGCTATGGGATGAGGCTCTATGAGGAAGAAAGTTAATTACGGTGATTTAAGGGGTACAATGAGGAATCTTAGACGAAAGGATGTAAGAGGATTATTTAAAAGATTTGGAATTCTCTTTACATTTTATTGGACTAATCAATTTTAGCTAGTATTCTTCCGTTAATATGTCAACAATAATGTTTTTGTTTAGGTAAACATGCACCCATAGGGAAAGGACCAGGAAAAATTGCCGACCTATGAATGGCAATCTTCTCAGTCCACTAAGAGTAGGATTCTTTTGGATGGGCCATACGGGCTCACATGGTACTTAGGAGAGCATGTTGGTATTCAGAGCTTGGGATTCATATCACCACGTGTTCCCAAGGTGCCACCACCATCCATGCTTAAGGACTACCCAATTACAAAAGAAGTGGCCAAGTCGGGTTTTGTGGGTTTGGAGAAAGGTACAAAGAGTTCGTAAAGCGCAACATAAGGGTGAAAAAGTACCCTGATGATGTGGTGAGCTTATCCGAAAATGTTCAATAATCAGTTGTATACCTGAAATACCTTTGTATAAATAAACATTTTTAACTTTGTTACCACTAGCATATTGTTATTGTTCTTAATTTGTTGCGTTTATATATGGGTAGGATATACTAGACCATAATTCTGTCGGACTAGTGGATTTGCCACCATGACAACTCCCCCTGATGGGGCGTAGGAAGTCCAAATTCACTTGCCAACCTCTGTAAATTCCCAGGGACAATCCCCACTTACCAATGCCTGAACAAATAAAATATGTGAGTTGTTTAGTTCATGTATGTGTTATGAATTGTGTTTTTTGGTTAACATAAGTGAGCCTATAACATAATTATTGGTGCGCTAGGTGCCCATTGCACAAGTTAAAGAGATGATGTCTATGATTTCTAGATTGACCCAACTTGTCATGGAGGGCCAAATTGATAAGCTCCATATCATTGATGATGCGGTATGGTTACTGTTATTTAAAATGTGTTTAATTACCATTGTTTAAAATATGTTTACAAAACTACAATCCAATGTTTGCCGATTATGTATATTGGTTTGTTTTCAGAAGCCGGTTGTGGATACTTCAAACAAACAAGACTCTCAAATGTCTGGTTTGTCATCGAAATCGGTACCGGGTGATAACATTAGTTCAGGCAGTAGTTCTCATGATAGTGAGGATGGGGATCATGATAATGAGGATGATGCACTTGAAATCAAGGATGGTGAGTCTGAGAGTAAGGAGGCAAGTGAACAGCATAGTTCCCGTTATACCAGAAATGGAATAACACCCATTGAAGGTAAGAGCGACGAAAGGACACCAGGTGAGTGTCTAACGAACCGGTTTTGTGTCTAAGAAATATTGTAAACACAATGAATGAGTCAACTTCGTTATTAAACTTATTGAATTAACTTTAGTTTCATTTCTTATGAATAATGTTCACAAATGCTATTGCAGATGTAGATGTAGATGCTGTATTGGAGGGTGAGCAGGCTGAGGAGGAATCAAGATATGAAAGTGTGGAAATTGAGGGGGGGTGACAATGTGAGTGAGGATAGCGGAGATGAATAAGTGAGTGAGGATATAGGAGATCAATAAAGTGTGAGTGAGGAAACAAGAGATGAAGAAAGATTGAGTAAGGAATTAGGAGTAGGAGAAAGAGTGAGTGAGAAAACAAGAGATGAACAACAATCGTGTGATACCCAGGTGATTAAGCTAAAGCAATCCTAGAAATCCAAGAATGGGAAAGAAACAATTGGCACGAGTGATGCATCTGGTGGGAACCAAGGTCAAGCGCCTAAACAGAAGAAGAAGAAAGGCAAACTTCACAGTGATACACCAAAGGAGATCCCGAAGCAAGCTCCAAATACGAAAAAGAGAAAACCCACTGTAGATAGTGATCAACCAAAAAAGAAGGCTAAGGAAGCAACAAAACCAATGACTGAGGATACAAGAGATCAAGAAAGTTTGAGTGAGGATGATGCAGATGAAGAAAGAGTGAGTGAGAAAACAGGAGATGAACAACAACCGTGTGATACCTAGGTGATTAAGCTAAAGCAATCCTAGAAATCCAAGAATGGGAAAGAAGCAATTGGTAGGAGTGATGCATCTAGCGGGAACCAAGGTCAAGCGCCTAAACAGAAGAAGAAGAAAGTCAACCTTCACAGTGATGCACCAAAGCAGATCTTGGAGCAAGCTCCAATTACGAAAAAGAGAAAACCCATATAGATATTGATCAACCAAACAAGAAGGCTAAGGAAGCAACAAAACCAATGGTCAAAAAGTTAAATGTGCTGATTGCTGAACCAAACAAAAAGGTGCAGAAAGCTCACAAAAGCAAGAAGACCGAGGTCGTTCTTCCCATTGTTGAACCCAAGGACAAGGTGAAGTTAGCACAGAAACCAAATATAAAAATGGCAGCAAAGAAAGCCTTTACAAGGAAGTCATCTGGACTGGCAACATAGTGATGTTAAAGAGTTGGTGTTGCTGTTTTTTAACCTAAGCAAAACTAAATTTTCTGTGTGATGAGTGTTATCTAATATGGACTTGTTCTGAACATCTAAATATAGTATTTAGACATTATGGCTGCAACATAACATTATAGAAAATAGCACTGGTGGGATAAAATTACTAAGATGTTTTTTGAATGTGAATCTTTTCAAATTTTTAAAATTTGATTTTCAATTGGATAAGTAGTTATTTTCAATTTCTTTTATCTTTTTATATTATTTTTAAGTTTGTTTTCTAATATATTTGATTTTGTTAATTTAATTTTTTTTATAGAGAAAAAATTGTGTAGGTAGTAGGTACCATGTAATATTTTTATCAAGTAGGAGGGAAAATATGAACATCTATATTTTATCATCAGGGGCAAACAATCAATTTTCACGAGGCCATTGGCACATATATCATCCACAAAATCTCTGATGGAAGCAAATTCAAAAAACACAAGTAAAGCAACACCAGTGATGTTTTAAAAGAGTAGCAATGTTTTACCAATTTTATTTTTGAGTTGTGAAACAAGAACCCCTAGATCTATGTATTTTGCTATGATTAAATGTCTTGATCTGCTAACGCATACACTATCTGTCTTTAATTTGACTAATTCTACAAAATGACATTCGAATCAAACTAGGTTTTTGAAATCTTCCTAGGTAGTAGGTGCTCATCTATACGACAATACACTTCTCTTCTGCTCTTAACTTTCTGAAAATGTTTAAACTCATTTTTAGTAAAAACAATGTCACGTTTGTTCATTTATTTCTAAAACTTTAAAGCATAAAACATACTTTCCAAAATTTCAAAAAATAATAACAGACAACACCTAAGCCTTGTAGAATTTCTTGCTGAGCAAAACAGTTATACTAGTTGTACAACACAGCCAAGAAAGAAGTTGGAATACGAATTATAGCAAAAACTGTATTGATCGCTAATATTACAAATGCAAACATCTAAATTAGTCAAGCACAAACCATTTACGACCCTCCTTTGTTCATTTTGACCCTAGAGCAAATGACAACTTTGGCCGGGTTTTGTTCTTACCCAACAACTTCATTTGGTTCAAGCGTTCTTCCTCCTCTTGTTGCTTCTTCCTATGCATAGCCTCTTCTTTTTCTCGTTGGATGCGTTCTAGTTCACGATAACGCTCCTCCTCTCTACGCTGCTGCTCCTCTGCTTCCTTCCTCTGAGATTCTTCCACCCTCCTCTGATTCTCTTCAAGCATTTTTTCCAATTCTTCTATCTCTCTTCGAGCTTGTTCCTGAAATCAACTTATACATTAAGTATCTCCGGCGAATTGAAACAAACAAAAGTGTTTTGGCTCGTCAAGGCAGCTGCTCAAAACTATTAAGTGAGAGATCTGAAGCACAAGCAATTTAAACAAGATTATCTCAATAACAAACCCAGTCATGCTTGCATTATAGCTTTCCAGCTTTAAGGGTTTTCTAGAACAATGTAAACAATGAGAACAAAACAAGGCTCCTCACAACCAATTCTTGAACCACAAGAGAGCAACCTACTTCACCTTTTCAAAATCTTGTAACGAGGAACCTATTCATAAATTAATTCCCTCAATCTACCATAGAATGGTATTTTTTTTTTTTTGGGTGACCAATAATTGCATAACTACGGGATGAAATAAAGTAATTGCAAGGGAACTTGTCTCAAGCATCTCATATCAGTCAATTGCAGGAACTATGTTTCAACTCTCAAGCAGCCCAATATAGCATTAAGCTTGATGTGGTATCCACATTAGAAAAGAAAAAAAATGAAGATATAAAGACAGTCATTTGCAGCAGGTTTCTGGTCAAAATACTTGCCTCCTTTCTCCTAGCCTCAATAAGAGCTTCTTCCTTTTCTTTCTCAAGTTGCGCTGCAACTTCATCCTGAAGTCTCCTCCTGCCCTCGTCCAGCCGTCTTTGTATCTCCAGTTTTATCTCTTCTGAATTCAAGCTCTCTTCAACTTTCTTCCTAATTGCTTCTTCCACCCTCCTTGCTGTCTCTTCATCAATCAGTTTCAATTCAGCTTCCAGTTGACGCCTGGAAGTAGAAAAGAGAAAAAAGTTAACCAGGAAAAAAAGCACTCTCAATGGCAGAATTTGCCATACTTTTGTTTCCGGATGTCTTCATATCCAAGAAAAGTTACAACTACAACATCAATACAAAAATCATGGTTCATTTTTATCATTTTTCACCCATCCATTTCTTTTCCCTCTATCTCTCTCCTTATACTATGTAACTATATTAAATGGCAAACTAACCTTCATGACGACAAAGGCACTAAAAATATGCTCATGCTTTTAAGGCATACCTCTAACTGATTCCTGATCCAAACAAATCAATTTCAAAACTGGTGAATAGTAGATAAACGAGGCATCGAATTTGATCATCAAATATAACAAGTTGAATTACAGCAGTATCTTCCTTCAGAAAGCCTGTGGAGAAAATGTCAAAGCAACCTGCTGCAGTTTTAAACTAATTACAAAAAACAAATCCTTGCACTAGCATATATCTTTCTTTTGATTAGAAAAATGTGGGCCTGTTTTTGTGCATATAGATAATGGAAGTAACAAAACATTGACAACAGCTAATTTGTAAGACAAAAATTCAATTTCCAGACACAGAACTAGGCCTGCAAACTCAATTCAGTTGAAGGCCAATTCAAGCTCCACCGTAGTACAGTGCTCAACAGTACAACACGTCCAGGGCTTAAAGAGATTCACCTTTTAAATCCTCTCAGCTCAGGCTGATGCCAAATTAGGTTGGTTGCAGTTGGGCAAAGTCCAACTTTGCAAAGTTATGTGTATTAATAGTAATAATGACTGAAACATTTTAACATTTTTTCATAGGATTATACTCATTGAACACTGAATTACTGTTATTAATCAAATCATTGTATCCTCATCTGCTGATTGTAATCCATAAGTGGCGTAGGTAGGTCCTGGACTTGCTATCCATGCATGGAGGGAAATTTGAAGCTACCATATTTACACTCGGGCATCCCAAACTCCAAACATAACAAGTAAAGAAATTAGGATTAAAAATTGATAGTATAGTGAAGTTACAATATGCTTCTCGACCAAAAAATGAATAGAAATATCAGATAAAACAAAGACCTCAATGTCAAACAAACGTCTGGTCATTACAAGAAAAGGCATTGGAATTGACCTAAATTGAAAGCCTACCTTGACAATTTTAAAAATTTGAAAGTGAGAATATGCGTGAAATTGTGGAAATAAAAGCAAATTACAAAATGGTAAATAAAATAAAGCTTCAAGCCAATCCTGATTGGTGAATCCTGCCCTAAATCGAGAGAATAACTGGCTGTGAATTAAATTGGCTAGGACACAGGAAAATATCACTTCACCCTGGTTACGTCTAATGGAGACCCTAATAGCACCAAAAGCTTAAATTTATGATATGAAGATTATTCCTTAGAAGTATCTGACAATGCATAGCCCTAACGTCATCATCAGATTTAGAAAAGAATAAAAATGTGGAATGTCTATATGTACAATGGAACAAATAATACTGTAAGCAAATACTAGAGCAATAGAAAGTAAATTTAACTACATTTTACAGCACACATTTTCCATAAGACCCTTTGTATCATAAAATATTTCTTCATTGGGTGTGATAGAACCATGACAGATTATGCAGTTAATGTGAGTACAGATTTATGTAGAGGTTGTATCATGGATGAATTTAAAGGCCAATGGACAACCATATATACTGATCCTAAATCTAAAACAGAGAAGTGTGTACTCAGGAAATAAAGAAAGCACACTTATCAAGCTGGGCCACATCATTTCCTGTTTCATTATCTTTTCCATATGAGCTCAAGTTGGACCATATCAGACTTCAGATATGCTAGCCAAAAGACCACTAGCTTCCCACATTCAAACTTCTGACTCACAGCTTTTCAAGAAGCACAACTTGTGTAATAAAGGTTGAATCTAATGAGGTCAAGAAAGGTTCATTCCCCAATCTTTCCCAACTGTCACCAATTAATACCTTCATCCTTATGGTCTAAAATCCCTAGGTTTTAAGTTGTTAAGAGAATCAATATGATATGATACACAAATCCAGCAAATATTGTTATCACGGACAGCAGAACTTGAATTTTACAACAAAAATTCTCTGTAACTGGAAAAAGAAAAAGGAAATTGATGACAAAGATAATGTTGGCAATACAACTGAGAAAGATGTTATGAATATTATAATCAAATAAGATAGTTTAATATAAAATTTATGAGTGATAAAAATTTGAAAGATAACTGAAACATATCCAAACACAGACAGCAATTACAATTTCTCTTTTATTTTTTTCTTTACATAATAAAAAAAAAATGAAAAAGAAAAAAGAACCTTCCGTGTTTTCTCTTTTACAATATATATTGCAATGTTCATCCTCATCTCTCTGACATAAAATACAAAAAGTTTAAAACATAGAATCACTATTCTTCATATAATTGTGGGGTTTTAGATTTGATTTACAGTCAGAATAGGCTTGCTGTTTAAAATTATAGACAACAGACAAGATGGCCTCTTCATTGTTTGTAATCCCCAATTTTCTTCTCAATGATATTGTAGAAAAGTCTCAAATTTATCACTTAGACACAACAGAACAAAGGTTGGCCTTGTCAAACACACAAAACGTGCAAAACAATAAAAGGAAAAACAAAAGATAATGAGAACAGAAACAGAGACAGAAAAACATAGACAGGGACATGGAAGAAACAAGGCACCTAGGACCAAGGTCACCAAAGACCTAAAGTTGTTTCTAATTACAGACAACTTCAAACTTGTGCTAGGTAACAGCCATCATGGCTACCATGCATCATCGGTTTTATCTCCTGTAAACTTTTTCATCCCATCACAACAATTAACTTAAATCATAATGCTGAAGACTAAATTATCTATATTTAAATTCAGATTACGATGAACAACGGCTTGCAATCGTGCAAGGCTCAAGAAAATTTCTCCACAACTCAGCAAGAAACTTGCATATATGAAATTCATGGCCTTCCAGCCAAAAGTTAATGGCAAACATAATATAATCCATGATTGAAGTGAAAAAAGAAGATAACAATAGACTGAACAGAGCAGTGACATTTTCCACACTAGAAATAGGCTAGAATTAATAGCAATGTTGCAGAAGTCAGGCAGCGACCCCCCGCCTAGTGCCTAGCCTGCCTACTTGCCGCGTAGTCGGCCGACCGGAAGTAGAGAGGAAGTAAACCTTAAACTCTTAAAGAAGTAGAGAAGAAGTAGAGAGGAAGTAGAGAGGAAGCCGGATGTTGTCAAGGTTGCAACGGCCGGACGATGTCGATCTCCAGCCACGGCAGCGAGGGACAGGCCACGGCGGCAAGGGGCTGGACAGCTGGTTGGAGAATTAGGGTTGGTCTGGTCTGGTATTTGGTCGAATGAATGAATTGGAGCTGGAAGAGAATTTTTTTTTAAAAAAAATTTTAATGAGACCTCCAAAACAGCATAGTTTTGGGGTTGTTCTTTCAAAAAAAAATTAGGGCACCGATATCTCTCAAGACTCTCACTCGCACACACCCTACAGCTTCTGGTAGAGTTGCGATAGCTCGAAGACAACGGCAGCAACGAGCCGAACGAGCAACGGATGATGTGATGAGTGGCTGGCCGATGCTAGGCAGCCTACGCGGTCAACGGCGGCTAGGGTGACTAGTCAGGCCATGTCAGAGATTAGTCGGAAACCCGCCTAGACATGGCGATTTTCATGGAGTTGCGGCGGCCGGCCGCTGCCGAGCGACTAGTCAGCCCTAGGCACCGACTTTTGCAATACTGATTAATAGAATCCTTCAAACCGTAGTTAAAAGCTGAAAGTGAACAAGCTATACTCCAATTTTGAACTCAAAATTAAGAAGATAAACATAAAAGCAGTTAACCAAATAAAGCTGGGAAATCTTGAAATATACCTTTTTTTATCTTCCTCTTCTTTTCTCAGTTTTTCACTTGCATTTTTCTGCTCAACAGACCCAAGACTTGGACTTAACGATTTATGAGTAGGAGACAATGATAAACTCCCACTTCTTTGCCTTTTATGACGTCTTGGAGTTGGAGAACGACTTTTATGACGTCTTGGAGTTGGAGAACGAGCCTTCCGGCGTCGTGGGGAAATAGAACGACTTTTTCTTCTGTATGATAAATAAAAAATTATTGAGGAACAGCTACCATTTCAGACATTACAAAATAAAACAATATGATACACCAGGCCCACCATCTACTGCAATAAATGTAGATACAGTTACCTCAATACATTGTTAAGAATAACCATTGTGTGCTCCATCTTTTATCACATGAAGAAGCTAAAGTCACAATCGAGCAACAAAAGAACACCCATCGACACCCATCACCTGCTCACTTCCCATCCCATGTTGGGAAGAAACTGAGTTTTGACTTTTAATATGAAGAACATGTGTACTATCTAACGCTCAAAGAATTCTATATATTTAGCTCCAAGTATTTATGTTCCGAAACTTTTCTAGTTTTCCATGCAAAAGGTCAGTTCAAAATATCATATACCACAGAGATGTTGCGGAATGCTTACAAACAAAGCAATAAATGATCAAGAGTTTCTGGAAGAAATCAGTACTAATAAAACATCAGCATGAAAGTCATCAAATGGAAGTTTAAACGTTGTGAAGGTGCTCATGGAAACTCATGGAAAGAGAAGACATCCTGAACAGAAAGAACATCATAAGCACACCAAAAAGTACATATCAAACAATCAATTCCCATCCTCTTGTATATCCAAAACAAAGAACCCTGTATAACGAGCACTTTCAGATTCCTTATGTAATAGCCTGATTCAAAACAACAGTCAGCAGGATGCACATATTGAAGATACCCCATTTCAATTAACATGGTTATGTCTGTCGATAAGTAATATATTACCAACAAAAAATATTAATAATAAGGAAAATGTCTTCTACAATACAGAGCACCAATGGCAACAGTAACTTGAATTTGGCAGCTAAAAATTTATCTAACCACCAATCTGCCAAATTCTTGACTCCCAAGAATTTCAAATATCTTTCATTTATTGTCTTTGACATATCCTCATAATATGCAATCTTTTAGAGTAATCTCATCAGGCTTCTATCCAATCCAAGAGAAAAATAGAATAGCACTACAGGATGAATAGAGAAGGATAAAATGCATACAGATCAACTTTAACATATTGTACTTCCAATCCGCAAGAGACGTGTGTCCCAAATCTTTCTTACATTTGCGCAATAAAAATAATCACATTAATGTAAAAGAAGGGAATATCAACGGGATCACCTGCTATGAGAAAATGGTGAACGGCTTCTGTCCCTACGGCTCCTCCTGCTATACCTAGGCGATGGTGAATGTCTCCGTCTATATGACGGTGACCGTGATCGTGAATGTGACAACTCCCTAGGCATTTCTTATTACTTCAAGCTTATAATTTATCCTTGTTTTATACACAATTCACTTGTTTCCCTACAAAAAATCAAATAATGTCATTAAGAAGAGTATATAATTGAATTTGACAAATGAAGCAGCAAAGAGACAACAATTTTACCAGTTCAAACATCAATATTCCATTAGGTTTGCTGAATTGAACACAGAAAAAATCAATAAGATAGAGTTCCTATTTAAGTTGGCTTCATAAAGTTTCATATTGCAACTTATATTCAAAAAACTAAGTAGCAATTACAACATAACTTTGTCAACTGAAAGGCAAAACAACAGTTAATTGAGAACATAACATAAGAATTACAAAAAGGGTTTGCATAGATATCAATTTTTGGGTGCACACTATTATTTTCAATTATCTGAAAAATGTCTTCCACCTCAACTGTATGACAGTGTTAGTGATTCATACAAAATTCACTCACGAAAAAACAAGCCACCCTCTAAACAAATCAATGAAAACCAATTTTTTTCTATTAAAAAAAAAAAATCAGCAAATACATTAATAAAAAAAAATTAAAAAAAAGCAGCAATAATTTTTATTCATTCGGTCACCATTCAGCTGTGCTGAAAACATCATTAACAAAAAAATAAAAAATAAAAAATTAAATTAAATTAATTAGTTCAACAACAGTTCTCTTCATCGCAATAAACGAATAAAATAACAACAGACAGATGTTGTTTATATTTTCACTATCAAAATTTAAATAAAGGTACGCATATCAAGCAATAAAGGTCCGAATTGCTCACAAATTCATGTCTTTTTCTGAGAACCTCCAACAAAGTAACGATCCACAAACATATTGGCCTTGAGTTTTCTCGGCAAACAAACGGAAAGCGTATACAAAAACCCTAAATTTGGATGTACCTTAAAGATCTTAACTTCGCTGACCTTCGCATGAAAGCTATCCGAAAACCCTTTTAGAGAAAAATAAAAGAAACGAAATCAAAACCCTAAAATAGACAAGTTTGTATAGAAAAAATAAAATGAGAGAATTTTTGGCAGTGAGAGACGATTTTGGACTCGTCGACAAAGGAAATATATCAAGATCGAGTGCGTGTTTGGTGAGGCCAAAAGCTCTTATTTAACGATCGAAGATGTTTCGAATTTTTTTTTGGCAAAAATCAAACACTAATGTTTGACGACCCAAAAATTTAGTCCAATGGTGACGACTGTGGTAGCTAACTGGTTTACAAATATTAAAGCCCAATTTTGAAAATCTAAATGCGGAGCCAGGCAATCAGCTGATATCAAAACCCAAATATAGACACACCCAATGAAACCAAGCCCAATATGGGTTCAAAAGCTTTCAAAGTTTGACAAAGTCATTGTATACATGAGTTCATGTAGTTCATATATCTAGAATTCTCAAAGATAAAATGAAGATATTTCACTCCATGATATCAGGCCGAAATTAAAGGAAAGGATTACTTGCACTTCAGTTAGATTCCTTTACTACTATAAGGCATTGTTTGTTTGGCTGTATTATATTGTATTAGGTAATTAAAATGTACTAAAATAATACAATACAGTATTAAATTTTAATTGCCTAATACAGTAAACACCGTATTAACTAATACATTATATTTGGTGGTATTAGGTTGTATTGTATTAGAAATAAAAAACTTTTCTTTTCTCTTTTTTTTTTTTAACAATGAATATGGAATATTAATAAAATATGTGTTATATTGTTAATATATTTTTTTATAATTTCAAAATACATGGGAAAATTTTATTTAAATTTTTTGTTTCAATTAAAATAAATATTTATTGATTTTTTATATAAAAATATTTATTGATTTATTCATGGTAAGGATATTTAAAATTAATTATTAAGTATTTTTTAAAAAAATATTATGTTTTTATAATATAATTATTAATTGAAAATTGTCACTAGGGCGAAATTCCAATTAACAACTTTCAAGGGACCACGATCGTAATAGACCATGGTCCTTAGGGGTATCACGTAGTTCAATACCTTTGCAAATCTCTGAAAATAACTTGGTGTAACTATGGTGGAAAAAAGGGACAGATATTTTATTATATTGTGATAAGAGAAAAATACAAATCCTTCTACTATCAAAGCACAAAATACAACGTAGGGATGATTCTTGGTAGGTCTATGTAGACGATGACATGGTTGATAGGTCTTGACAAGTAATCATAGGCGAAGTCTGACACAGTTGGCAATGGAGTTTTTGTGCAAGTCGATAAGTGGAAATCTCTAGGGTTTCTGAACTTTTTAGTCTCGCACTCTTTCGTTTGATATCATGTTGTATATATAGGTCTTGTTTCTTGCCATGCACTCCTATAGTTTCGGTCTAGGGTTTTAGCAATTACAGGACTTTCCTTGGCGATTAGCAAGATTGTCATAGGATATAATCCTTAGAATCAAGCGATTCTTTCTCTAGCAAATTGTGTGGGAGTTGACTTCCAATTCAAATAGAACTCTTAGTGGCGGGAATGAATATACTTCTTTTGAGCGTGCTAGACTTACCTTTACAATTTGTCCTTCCTGGTGCTTTAACTGTCTAGCCAGTTGGTTCAAGGAAGGGTTGAGGTAGCTCCCCCTTTTGTGAGATTCGAGGTATCGGTACATCTAGGTATCTGGACACCAGCTGATGTTGTAACGAGGTATCAGAATGACAAAGTATCGGGGTACTTGGTCTACATAATGGCAAGATACTGAGTCTACGTGGTAATGGGGTACTAGGTCTGCGTGGGAGCGAGGTATTGGGTTCTACTTTAGTAATTCTTTCAACCTTGAATCTAGATGGAAAATTCTTCTTTGATCATTCACCAATTTTGGCGGTTAACAATAATAAAATACAATAAAATCATATAGGAATAATCTAATACGGTATAATACAGTGCATCACCAAACACAGGTTTGTATTAATGATAATACAGTCCAATACAATTCAATAAAATCCAATACATTCCAATACAGTCTAATACGGTGCACCAAACAAGCCCTAAATATCAGCCTCTATTTTCATCAAGGATGATAATTGATCTCCCCTGACCCACGTAGAAAAAATACAATTAACACACTTCACTCTCAACTTGCATCAGTTGGCTTATTGCATCAAACCTGTCCAACATCAACTATTCTCTATCTTTCATTTATTGCTTTGTTTGGTTAGCTTACATTCAACATCTCTGATCCATAAACACCCAACATAATAAATCTCTTCTTCTACATAAACCATTCAACCAACACCCATATTCTACAAGATGACTCGACTAGCACACATTTCATATTAAACTCATTCGACAACGGTCTTGCTTCGCCCTCCGCCGGCCTTTCAATTCCACACTCTAAGTCACGTTCAACAATTCTAATTCACTTCTACTAGCGCTCGACAGGATCAACGAGTGTACTACGGTTTATCAATTGCAATCCTAACCCTACGCTTATTTAGTAATTCAATGTAGTTATTGAAATTGATTATATTCAAGTTTTATTCTATACAAACGATTTATCCTACAAATATCTAACTCGAGCATCGAAGAGTCCCCTAAAGGGACCACCCCAAGTTCGTGTTCTCTTTTTTGTTTTGCAGGATTGTCAATGCCCTCCGTTCTACCAAATTCAACTGTGGATTTTTGGAGTTTACAGTTTGGCACCCACCATGGCGCCTTGGCAATTGCTTTGGCAAAACTAACATATCTAGGTGTTAACCGCCAAAAATGGCAGGGGTCAAAGAAGAATTTCTCATTAATATTAGGGGATAATCGAGATAGAAAGACATCGTAGAAAAGCATCCTAATACCCCGCCTTTACAAATTGGCCGGGTACAACCTCCTACCAGCCCAATTTAAGATCAAGGGTTCCTAGACTCAAAAAGTGCCAGGAAACACAGAGGCTAGGGTTCCAGGGACTCCACTACTACGGGATCCTAGTACCCCCACTGCCATCCGGAATCCCGGTATCCCGGTACCCCGATACTCATACAAAGTTTAATAATCAGGAAGAAAGCAAGATACACGAGTACCCTAATCCCGCCTAAAGCCAGCCAACCAGGCAGTAAGTATCATATTAACAGATTACTAAGTATCAAGGTAAGATCAGATACGCCGAAGATCAAGCTACATAGAGAGATAAAGAGACGACAACGTTTTGGTAAATAAAAAAGTATATTCATTCCCGCCACTAAGAGTTCTATTTGAATTGGGAGTCAACTCTCTCACAATCTGCCAGAGAAAGAATTGTTTGATTCTAGGGATAAATTACTAGAAGGAAAGAAGGGATCTTCTCACCAATCATCATGGAACGCCTCGAAAAACTCTAGGTCACTAGACCGAAGTTATAGGAGTGCATGGCAAGAAACAAGACCTATATATATATATATCGTATTATCACAAAGAAAAGAGGAGGCAATTATGAGTCCTAAAACCCTACTTGATATTTTCCACTTATCGACATGCACAAGAGCTCTTTTGCCAACAAAGCCCTTACCCCATCGCCATCGCCATATGAACATCTTCATTATATTTCCGTTTAATGTTTACCATTAATAAAGAATCATATAGTTATGTTATTTTTCATTCATCATCACCATCGCCTTTTTATTGGTTTTATTAGGAACCTAAGGGTATCAAACTACTTGATACCTCTCCGATTGAGGTCTACCTTGATTTTAGTCACTATAAATTGTTAATTGGAAAAAAATCACCCCAAGTGACAATTTTCGGTTAACACTTTTGGCGCCGTCTATGGGAAATACTCTCATCTTTTTACAAAGCTACCTAGCTCTACCCAGAAGACTCATAAGATGAGGCTCCGATCCTCTCAGGGGCATCCCGACCCCTCAGGACCCCATTCCCTCGCTTCTTGATCAAGCCAAATTTGGTATGATTTTAGCCCTCATTCCCATCTCTTTATGCTTGATTCTCGGGCGTGTCCTCGTATTTAATAGTGTTAAATTGAGCATTTCAGGTTTATTTAGGTCTCAAGAGCTTTTGTGAAGAAGAAGTGAAGTTTGGTTCAAAAGGTGCACAAGTTGGCAAAACAGGGCATTGTCGCCATAAAGCGTCGCCACTTGTGTCGCCACTTGTGTTGCCATGGCGACAGAAGGTTTTATTCCAAGCTTAATCAATCAGGTCTTGTCGCCACTTTATGTCGCCACTTAACATATGGCGACAAAGAAGGAAGCCAAGCATCGCCACTTCTATCGCCACTTGAGAAATGGCAACATAGAAATGTCGCCACCAGCATCACCATGGCGACAAAGGTTTTTGAAAGCAACAGGGGTTGTCGCCACATAGGGGGGTGCAGGATCGGATCCATAGAGGTGATTGGATTGGATCCTAAATTCTAAAATCCATTGGATTTGATCGGATCTTGGATTTCCGTTTGGAAATCCGCTGAATCCGCCAATCCGCCTAAAATATTAAGCCTTATTTTTATATTAGGTAATTTATTTTATCCACTACTTTCTAATGTAAAGGCCCAACCAAAATACAATTTTTAATGTTACTATTTTGGGTTTTCTATCTCAATTTCTCTATAGCCAACAAGCCACTATCTTCTTTCTTCTGTTCTTCTTCATCAATATCACGGCTTATTAAGTTTACATTTGGAGTTGATGTATAATGTTTATATAAAGTTTACAAGTTATGTCATTTGTAAATAAACTAAATACTCGAGGCGTGTTATCAATATATTAATCTAGAGGGGGGGGGGGGGGGGGGGGGGGGGGGGGTGAATAGATTTTAGCTATTATTACCCAATTTTCACATACAAGTCAATATTACGAAAATGACCCTACTAGTTAAAAATACAAGCAAGTGTAATATAGTGCGGAATTAAAAATGACACTTGATGTATACGTGGAAACCCAACCACTGGGAAAAACCACGGGCTGTTTAGTGCGCCACACTCGGAACTCGAAATCACTAATTGAAATGAAGTTTACAACCTATGTAGACCTCGTCTAACAATCCGGTCTGTAACCCCTCACTTCTACCCTGCGGGCTTTTATTAGCAACCCTATTCCAATTTGCTTGAGGCCTAAGCACTCTTAGCCTCAAGTCTTAATTCTCTAAGAAGAGATTATGCAACCTATGTGAATATGTATGAATATTCAAATAACAAACAAGGCTAGGGAACCTTAGATGCTTATCTAGGATGATGAGATAATCAATTAAAATCAATCCTAGATTCAAGTGCTAAATGACATGTCATAATAGCTTAGATAAACATAGATTATAAAAACCTAGATATCTATCACAATACAACACTCAATCAATTCATCACAATTAATTCTCTAATCTTGTATTTATCATATGATCAAAACATACAAGTAAAATAAAGAGAATAGTTTGATAATAAAAATAATCAAATAAGATGAACTTAATCAAAATCTTACCAAGCAAGTTGTGATGATGCAAATCCAATCATGGATGCATTCTATATAGTAATAGAAGATGCAATATGAAATATGATGCAAAAGGGATTTGATTTGAGTGGTTAAAGGAGAGTTCTTTGATTGATTTTTCTCTTGAAAAATGTTCTAAGGAAAATATATGATATTTTTGACTCTCTTGGACGACCTAAAATCATAGAAGACTTTATATAGGCAACTTTAGTAGAGTGAGGTCGTTTTGAAAAATCGCACAGATTTTGCGTTGTGCGCTGGTCAGATTGCGCTGGACGTCCAGCGCACCACCAGCGCATAGACCATTTTCATGGTGCGCTGGTGGGCTGCGCTGGTGGACCAGCGCACGACCGGCGACAGACCACTGGGCGATCTGCGCTGGTCCGGCGCTTGACGTCCAGCGCACAGCAGAGCCCACTCCTTTGAACCCAAAAGCACATGCAAGGGTAAAAAGGTAAAACAAGATGCATCCTAAAAGCCTATCATGGTATGACATTAAAGACACAAGATGCAATCAATATTTATGCAAGAAGAGATGTTATATGATCATGAATGCACATAATAACAACACATACACAACATACAAGAAAATGAATTAAGCATGAGATGTGAGTGTGTGTGTGCAACTAATCTCTTCAAAGCAAATTAAGCACATAGAAATTTACCTTTGGTGCTTATCAACCTTGAGGACATGGGAGGGTCTTGAGCTTGAATATCAATCACTTAATCTACCCTTACATATAATCCCCAACACGTGGTTTGTCCACGAAATAAGCCAATTAACATATGGGAATCCTTACATCATTTATTTTTTTAATGTTAATTTTATTTGAATTAATTAGTAATGTTTGAATAATTTAATTGATTTTATTTATTTCAGATTATGACTTTTATGTATTATGAATGACTCTATATTAATTCGATCCATCAGATCATATCGGATCAGATCGGATCAAATAGTAATTGGATCGGATCGGATTGCAATTTCTTCGATCCAATCGGATCAGATCGGATCTTGGATCATGGCAAATCCATTGGATCCGATCCGCCGCACACCCCTATCGCCACATGGTGTCGCCATTTGCAACATGGCAAAAAAGATGAAGATTGTTGCGACATATGAATCTCAGAAGGCTTAACCGCTTGTCGCCACATGGTGTCGCCATGGTGACAGAAGTGGCGACACCTTACCACATCGGATTTTCAAGCAGTTATCAGTACATGTCCAAGGCTCTTATATATATTCTTCTTCTTCCAAACTTGAAAAGACACACCATTCTTAGAGAGCACGAATTCCTACTAAATCTAACCCTAGTTTCTCATCCATTTTTCACTCTTCAACCTCCTCTATTCTCTAAACTTGAACTATCTTTTCCATCCAAAACCTTAACACAAATGTCTTAATTACTACACTCAACCATTCCTCTCTTTCCATTCTCTCCATTTCCATACCTTTGTCACTTACCACTAGACACTCACCTATCTAGACACATCCTTTTCTACCATTCTTGACACTAGGAGCATCAAGGGAAAGAAAGGAGCAAGCTCTAAAGACGGAGGCCTAAGGGTGATTTCCTTAATTATTACTTCCTATTCATTTGATTGTAACTATGTGTAATGATCAGCACCGAGATAACCGATTCTAATAAACTACGGTAAATGATATGGCATGTGAGTTTTTACCCTTTCGCAAGTATACGAATCGTTGGCCACGTAAAGTGGTTACGAGTAAGGGTATCGTTCCCAACGAGGAGGTGTTTACCTTGAGTCGGTTTTAAGTCTTAGATATATATATATATATATATATATACACACACAATATAATTACACTATATACATGCAAGAAAGTAAAAGGGGAATTGTCTCAAGCAAATAACTAAACTAATATTACACTATGACCTAAATTGAATTACAACTAAGTTAACATTAATCTAACTACAATTAACTAAACTACAAGCTTACCAAATACAATTAACTAATTTAACACTAACTAACTAAACTAAACTAAACTCATGCATGGCCATGGAAGAGTTTAGTTGAGAGGTGGTAAGGGCATGGAAATGCTAGGAAATGGTTTTCAAGCAATAAATCCAATTCCTAGTTGATAGCAAATAAGCTCACAAGATTAGTTACCAATCTACACTAAGATAAAGACACATACACAAATAATCATTCATGCATGTTATTGATGTCTCAATTAGTCTAAATCCATTACATATCAATTAATTGGTTAATCAATTAACATGCATATATTAAGCTCAAGCAAATAAACTCATCAACCAAAATATGAATATTATTACAATCCCACCAATATTCCCAACATAAACATATAATCAAAATACAACAAGTTAAAGTAAGCAAAAGAGATAAAGAAGACAACCAATCTCTTGTGAAGTCTTCAAGCTAGCTAGACTTCTCCTTGTCTTTCTCCAAGCTTGTGTTCTCTAAACTGTGCTAGACTATTGATGGTGTAAATTGGTGTAATATAGGTTGATATATGTGTAGGTATGTAAAGAGTGCAATATTGTAAATGAGGTTTGAGATTTGTAGGGTTGAGGTTGAGGTTTGTAGGGTTATTTGGATATTAGGGATCATGATTTTGTGCACAAAAGAGGTATATTTATAAAGGAAGGGGTTGGGAAATATCTGGACGTGAAAAGGACAAGTTTCTCCTCTGAAATCGCCATGCTCGTGGGTTCCAAACCCCTGTCTCGCGGGTTCATTCCTGTCGGCGGAAGTCATGGTGGATTTTTGGACATTTGGCCGCGAGTTTAGTCCCTCTGCTTCATGGGATCTTTCTCTCGGCATGAAACCACGGATTTCTAGCGGGTTTGGCAAACCTGGTTCGCGGGAAAGAGCTTTCAGCTAGTGAGCTTGAACCTTGGCTTTCCATGGAGGTCTGGCTTCTTGAAGGAGAGGGACAGCTTATGCATGGGAGACTGGAAATGGGTCTATTAGGACCGGAGGGATTATTTACAGCGATCTGGGCGGCATTTGGCCAAAAAAATCGTCGAAATTGGCCTGGAAACGATCGGGTTGCAAGTCGGGTCTGTCGGGTCTAAGTCGGGTCTACCGGGTCGCGGGTCGACCCGGCTAGTTGAAGAAGACGACCTGACGTCATGCTGACGTCAGGCGTGACCCAAGCATACCCAAACGGCGTCATTTCTAGCGCTGACATGGCTTGACCGCTGTCCTTTGCGTGGAAAATTACTATATGTACCCCTGACTTCTCTCCTATTCACAGAATCTTCAATCTTCTCCAAAATATTACATTTTAGCCCCTATTTCTCCAAAATTACCACAATGCCCCTGAATTCCTCTATTTACCTGAAACACTTATTTAAACCATTAAATACCCGGTTTTACCTGAGAAACAAGCACAAAGTAACAGGAATTAGGGGTATAAAATAGGTACTTTTATACCCTAATCAAACCCCCAAACCTAACTTTTGCTAGTCCTCGAGCAAAACAAAACAAAACAGAAAAACAAACAAAAATACACTAAAGCATAAATAAACATAAACTAAGCTAGTCCACTATTGTGGGAGAAACGATGGCACTTAGCACGTGTCACAAGCCTTTTAAACCTCTAAGTGTCTCTAGTAGGAGGAGTGTAGTCTCCTGAGGGTTTACCGCTACGATACCCACAAACGTAAAGCTAACAATTAAAAACTACAATTAAAAACAATTCGCAAAGCCACACAAAATGAGATGTCAAAAGAGTTGTGCAAATGAGGAGTTACACATGTGAGAACCACTGAGTGAAGGATAACCTAAAGTCATTCAATTGACTGAAACGCATAATGCAAATCCCACACTCTAAATGTTATAGCTTCAAATTCAATACACCCAATTGCTCGGATGTAATTCGTCTTGACTCTAATCCTCACTGGATTTCACTCTAATTTTCTCTCAAAGTCCTAGGCACACTCTCTATTAAACACATGCGATTTGGAAGTTATGTAAATGGAAATCAAATATATAACGCATGTGAGTATCGAAATAAAGCACATTTTAGTTAATTGAACTCATGAAGGAATTGAATGCCATGAACGTGGTAGAGCATATTAGCATTCGTATTCCCTAAATAGACTTCCTAAAAGATCAATTAGATTCTTCCCTGCTTGTGTTGGCCAAGGTGATTTATGGTGAATGGTATATGGAAGGTATATGCTGATACTAATCATGCCAAGATGTTTCACATACAATTTTCAAAGCAAAAGCTCATTTTAGATTACTCATTTACACAAGCGTCTAGGCTACAATTTTGAACTTTGGATTTGCTATCTAATTACTCTCATTGGAGTAATCATTGCTTTGAAGATTGAAGGCTTTAAGTGATTAATTTTTAACACTTAATTTTTGAAAGCCCTTTCTTAGCACAAGTTACAAAATATGCCTCAGTACACGCTATTACAATTTAGAGCTTAACGATTGAATTCTCTACTTAGTAGAATTTGACAAGATTAGTAACTATGTAAGATCAAGTGTATCGGTCTATGGATTAGGGTGTTGTGTGATAGGTTTATGTGTTTGGCCGTATTTGTATTGAATCAAGCATAAAGGGAAATGGACGTGTTTAGGCAATTTGGTAGTGGGTACTAACAAAGTCCTAATATCATTTCTAAAAGTCCATCTATCATGGGATTACAATTCAACATGTTATCCACATTTATGAATGTTCTATGGCAATCAATTCAAATGAAGTAATGAGATCACAATGAAAAACATGTTCGAAGAGTGTATAAGAGTAGAAACAGAATTTACCCTCAAAATGAACGCTAAGGCACAAAACTCACGTTTAATCTCCACTATTAATCCTAACAATTGAGTACGGAGTCTCATTCACTTAGACACTAAGAGAAAGGGACAAGTTCACATCATGCGAAGCAATCCTAGACTAACAATAGTTAGCCAAGACTTAGCAACTAACACATGCGAAAAACTCCTCAACGACAAACTCAAAACATCTCATTCAAACAATTTGTTCAAGTGGCTCAATTCGCAAAAATTTGAAAATTTATTCAAAAACACAAAAACTAAATGACACATATGTGTTCACACCCCGAACCTAAACTCGACATTGTCCTTAATGTTGAAAAATTGAAGAACATAGACAAAGAGTTCATGATTTGGAAATTCGGGCACAAACATACTAACACTTGTATACAAATAATCACACACATAATAAATATAAACACAACACAAAATTAAAAACAAATTTACAAAAAAATACCGTGTGAAGAAGGCATCAAACATAGAGGACAATATTTCAAGAAAATTGTCACTTTTCGAATTCAAACAATGTCTACTTTTCAATACATATTTTCAAAGATGCTCAATAAAACTTGCTCAAATTTGACACAAGAATAGACATGCAAAGGAACACTTTTCATGAAGAAAACATTTCAAAAATCAATTTGAAAAAGTGTGAAAACAGACGTTGAAAACAGGTCACGTGCAGAATTTTAAAAACAGGGCACGCCTATGACCTTCGGTTGAAGAAACACACATAACTTTTAAACCACCGCTAGAACTTTACGTTCTTTATATCTTTGGAATCGTAACGAAAAAATGATGAACGTAGCATGGGAAGAAAATTAATTTCTTCACCGATTAGTACAGTTTTCAAGAAACATTTTGCCTCCAAAATTCAAAACACGAAAACAAAAACAAAAATACAACAATAACTAACATACAATTCTAATATCTACAACTAACATGTAAACACTATTTACAATCCTAATATCCACCACTAATCACATTACAACAAACAATCCTAGTCACTAGGCAAAAACAACCAATTCACACCCTTAAGCTAAACATGAGATATCAACTTGAAGTAAAAGCTCAAAGGTAAAGAGATTGGACCTTCGTAGGATGGTGTGGCCTTGTGGTATGGTTTATGGTGCATGATGTGTGCGCAGCTTTGTTACCACGAGTTTCTTCCCGCGGTCTCTTCTTGCGGGCAATTCACAAGAATCACGAGTTCACACTTTCTGTATGGCGGGCTCTTTCTGTAGATTGTGAAGTCGCGGAGATGCCTGCGGGCTTTGATTCCTTGATGCACAGGTATGTTCCAGCGGACTTGAAGTCGTGGGAATTCCTTTGGGGAATGCCGTGGCTTTGTATTTTCTGGCCAACGAGCTTATTCCCGTGAGTATGAAGTCGCGGAGGTTCCTCAAGCTTCCTATGGGTTCATCCCTTCTGTCCCACTGGTTCTTTCCCGTGGACTCTTCTAGCGCAAGGTTCCAAGAGAACCCCATGGCTTTGTTACACTGCATAAACCCGCGGACTCATCCCACGGTAGTCATTCTTAGCCTATTAGCCCTTCTCTTTGATTCCATGGCCTGCACACATAAAAATAACACCAAAAACACAACAAACATATTATATGCAAGTAAATAAATGAGTAAGGAGTATAACCCCCAAACCTATCTATTTCCATGCATCTCATCATGATATGGTTAAGCACAAATGCAACATGACGAGTGAGTAGATAATGACTCTAGACTATAAACATTAAACTAATAATTGTTCAAAATAATTACAAATTTAAAAGTCCTTAAATAAAAATAAAAAAAACGAATGTCCATTAAGTGCGTCCTTTACTTAAAGCTTGAAATTCCTGCACATTAACAAACATATCAAAAAGTTCATACAACACAAGCACTCAACCACCATCAAGATGGGTGGCTTTACCACAACATACCCATTCTCACTTTTCTTGACCTAAAGGGGTCCATTCCTCTTGAGTCCTTCTATTTTGGTTTTGTCAATCCATAAGGAGTTGACAACCAACATTGTAGTCCTAGGACTCACATTTGTCACACATTGCCATTTCATATTGGCACACTGAGATCCAATATGACTTTTAATGTGGCACTTGTAACAAATGGGACTAAAGTGAGAGATTGTACCTCTCTGATTTGTTGCGGTTTTCTTGAGGCTTGCTTGATCTTATTATGCCTTGGGGCCAACCTTGGAGTAGGTCTTTTGAGGATTTCTTGCATTGGTTGCTTGTCCTTCAAGCTTTGTAGAGGTGAATGTGGGATTGCTCTTCTTGGTGGCTTTCTACTTGGATTTGTTGAGACTTGGTTTGGTGACGAAGGCACTCGAAGTTCCTTGACCTAAGTCAAGCTCATCTTTTGGAAATGGCATCACTTCCTTTCCCTTTGCCTTCAACTCTTGCTTAGCCTTTCCAAGCTCCGCAAGGTGGTCACATTCCCTTATCTTCATTATCTCTAAAGCCTTATCCCTTTGAGCCAATTGATCCTTAAGCTCTTTAATCTCCTTTAAGGATGAATCCTTTCCTTCTCAAGTGAATTGATTTTTCTCTAAGTCCACATCTTGGTTTATCAATTCCTTGCTCTCTTGTGCAACCTCTACTACTTATTTCTCATACTCTCCATAATCTCCTCGAACACCCTCTCTAATGTGAGCATACTTTCATCAATGAGGTCATATATGCCTTTAGAGGATCTAAAAACAAATTCTGGTTCTTTGACCTCTATCGAATTCAACTCTCCGCTTCGAAGATCGGTTAGTGGCTTTTCTGCCAACCTTCCCACTTGGGCTGCTATATTCTCTATTGGTTCTCCTAGACCACTAATCCGTTGCTCGGTGAACGAGGGGTTGTCTTGGCTGTCCCTTGGTAGTACCAATCTTGATTGTTGCTTGCTTGATGGTTGTCTTGTTGATACGGATACACGACTTGCACCTCTCCCATTACCGGTTGTTGCCCAAAGTTTGCCTTGAGATTTTCCATTTCCCGTGACATGTTGGCCAATTGCATTCCTAAGTCCGCATTGGCCCTCTCCTCACGAGAATCATCTCTTCCTCTTCGTTGTTGGGAATTTTCACCCAACATCATATACGGCAAACACCTCCTTTGCGGTCTTCTCCCTCATTGCTCCCCACAAGCATTATCAACAGTGGCTTATGTGAGTCCTGTCAATCTGTCATAGAAACACTGTACTTGTAGGACGAAGGGGAACATGTGGTGCGGGCACTGTGCAAGGAGTGACTTATATCGGTCCCAAGTCTCATGGAAGTCTTTTCCTGGTTCTTCTTCGAAGGTTGCTATATTGCCCCAGATTTCTCGTGTTTCCAAGAGAGATAGTACTTTGAGAAGAACTTGGTCTCTACTGCCTCCCAAGTAGTTAATGAACCTACGGGTATAGCCAATAGCCACTTATTTGCCTCATCTTTCATGCAGTACATGAAGCATCTCATCCTCAACTGATCTTCCGTGAGCTCTCTGAGTCGGATGGTAGTAACGACATCGTAGTACTCCTTCATGAACTAAAGGGAATCCTCATCCGGTTTACCATGGAAGATTGGAAGAGTGTTGAAATGAGAACTCTTAAACTCGTAGCTTCGTTGCAAATCACTTAACAGAATCGCTGACGGTTGAGCTCCCATAATCGGCAAAGCAAAGTACTTCATAAGCCTCTGAATAATGGGCACACTGGAAAGGTTTTCCATATTGATCCGAATCCTAAAATAATCAAACAAACAAAAATCAAATCGAACAAGATGATATGAACACTAAAAAAAAAATTAAACTACAAATAAAAAATAAAACTAACACTAAAACTAACAAAAGATAATATGCCTCCCTGGAAGCGGCACCAAAAACTTGATCGGCGCCGAGGTAACTGATTCTAATAAACTACAGTAAATGATATGGCGTGTGAGTTTTTACCCTTTCGCAAGTATACGAATCGTTGGCCACGTATAGTGGTTACGAGCAAGGGTATCGTTCCCAACAAGGAGGTGTTTACCTTGAGTCGGTTCTATGTCTTATATATATATATATATATATATATACAATATAATTACACTATACATGCAAGAAAGTAAAAGGGGAATTGTCTCAAGCAAAAACTAAACTAATATTACACTATGACCTAAATTGAATTACAACTAAGTTAACATTAATCTAACTACAATTAACTAAACTACAAGCTTACCAAATATAATTAACTAATTTAACACTAACTAACTAAACTAAACTAAACTCATGCATGGTCATGGAAGAGTTTAGTTGAGAGGTGGTAAGGGCATGTAAATGCTAGGAAATGGTTTTCATGCAATAAATCCAATTCCTAGTTGATAGCAAATAAGCTCACAAGATTGGTTCTCACCAATCTACACTAAGATAAAGACACATACACAAATAATCATTCATGCATGTTATTGATGTCTCAAGTAGTCTAAATCCATTACATATCAATTAATTGGTTAATCAATTAACATGCATATATTAAGCTCAAGCAAATAAACTAATCAACCAAAATATGAATATTATTACAATCCCACCAATATTCCCAACATAAACATGTAATCAAAATACAACAACAAGTTAAAGTAAGCAAAAGAGATAAATAAGACAACCAATCTCTTGTCTTTCCCAAGCTTGTGTTCTCTAAACTATGCTAGATTATTGATGGTGTAAATTGGTGCAATATAGGTTGATATGTGTAGGTATGTAAATAGTGCAATATTGTAAATGAGGTTTGAGATTTGTAGGGTTGAGGTTGAGGTTTGTAGGGTTATTTGGATATTAGGGATCATGTTTCTGTGCACAAAAGAGGTATATTTATAGAGGAAGAGGTTGGGAAAATCTGGACGTGAAAAAGACAAGTTTCTCCCTGAAATCGCCATGCTCGCGGGTTCCAAACCTCTGTCTCGCGGGTTTATTCCCGCTGGCGAAAGTCGCAGTGGATTTTTGGACGTTTGGCCGTGAGTTCAGTCCCTCTGCTTCCTGGGATATTTCTCTCGGCATGAAACCGTAGATTTCCACGGGTTTGGCACGCCTGGTTTGCGGGAAAGAGCTCCCAGCTGGTGAGCTTGAAGCTTGGCTTTCCATGGAGGAACAGCTTCTTGAAGGAGATGGACAACTTGTGCATGGGAGACTGGAAATGGGTCCATTGGGACCGGAGGGATTATTTGCAGTGATCTGGGGGGCATTTGGTCGGAAAAACTGTTGGAATTGGCCTGGAAACTATTGGGTTGCAAGTCGGGTCTGTGGGTCCAGGTCGGGTCAACCGGGTCGCGGGTCGACCCGGCTAGCTGAAGAAGACGACCTGACGTCAAACGTCAAGCAAGCATACCCAAACGGTGTCGTTTCTAATGCTGACGTGGACTGACCGCTGTCCTTTGCGTGGAAAATTACTATATGTACCCCTGACTTCTCTCCTATTCATAGAATCTTCAATCTTCTCCAGAATATTACATTTTAGCCCCTATTTCTTTAAAATTACCACAATACCCTTGAATTCCTCTATTTACCTGAAACACTTATTTAAACCATTAAATACCGGTTTTACCCGAGAAACAAGCACAAAGTAATAGGAATTAGGGGTATAAAATAGGTACTTTTATACCCCGATCATGTAACTAAACCCCTCATCTAGGGGATAGATTTGAGGAACTTGTGGTTATGGGTATTTGCTTAGCTATTTGTAATTAAATCTCTACTTGTTTCCTATTCACTTTATATTTAGATCTTATGCTTATTGTGATTTGCATTGTATTTCACTAGTAGATCATAATATTGTGTGGGATAATTTGTTGTGAAACCAATTTTGGATTGACACCCTTGATTGGTTGAAGAACTTAGTGAATAGGATGGATTAGTGGTGGGTATATCAACCCTATTAATCCAAACCTTGATTTGTACTCAACTAATCCCACATTGACCCTCTTTCCTTAATCGATTAGGCATTAAGGTGGGAATGTGTTTAGTGTTCATAGTAATGACCTAAACACACTTTAGAAAATAAATGGTTAGCATTAACAAGATTGGTCATTATTGAGGCTTGAAAGCATTACCCAAATCCATGAGTAACTCAATCTATTCCCTAGCTTCTGTTAATTGTTTTCATCATCTCTTATCAAGATTGTTGAATATCACTTTTGTATGTTTATTTTATTGCAATTTTGTGGGTTGTAAAACCTAAACAACTATCCATTTTCATGATGATTTTATTGTTTAAGATTAGTCAATTAATCCAACACATTCTCCATCTCCCTGTGGAACGAATCTTGCTTACCACTTGCTAAGAAATATTATCTTAAAGGATTTTTAAGTGGTTAAAATATGGTTTTCAAAAGAACATAAAACATAATTTTGTTGAGTAACAAATGGCCTTATCACTTCCACTCAGAGAAACTAAGGGAAGAGGAAGGGAACGAGAAGCCAGATCCCGGCACCGATTCCTCTACCCAATGCGAGCTCCGCGCCCCAAGACCCGCGGTCCAGGAGGTAATTCGGGATACCATGGAGCAGCACGCTGCTACCTACGTGGAAAGCATCCGCCTCCGGATGATTACCCAAGGAATACCCTTCGAAGCACCTAGGCTCGTGGGAGAAGCCGGACCGAGTACCCGGGTACCAATCTTTAACAGGCTTGGGCCGCCATTGCCAGTACCGGATCATCTTGGAGATTCAGACCCCGACAGGTGAAGTCAGCATTTGACATCCCTCCCAAAAGGATCTAGCCAGCGGCTAGACCGACAGTAGAGAAGAGGGCTCCACAGCCCGATGCATGTGGTAATACTGGGCCCAAGAGAAACCCGCGGGGTGCTTGGCCCCAGAGGGAGGAGCACAAGGAGAAAACCGTGCTATCTGAAACTTCGGATAATGAGGGATCAATAGCTAGATCCAGGCACGATGGGTCCGGATGCCTTGAAGATCAGATGGCCAATATGGTAAAGGAACTTGAGGAGCTAAGGAAGGGGAAACACGGGGTACCTGGAAAAACCCCTTGGGAGAGATGAATGTGCCTTTCTCTAGAAGGATCAGAGAAGTAGAGCTACCCTAAATTCAAGATGCCTGTCGAGAAATATTCTGGATCAGAAGACCCCGTAAGCCACATGGAGAGTTTTGTCACCAGATGGAAGTTTAAAATGCTACTCGATCAGCAATGTGCAGAATGTTTCCTCCACCCTAGCCGACTGTGCCAAGACTTGGTTAAGAAAGTTACCTCCAAGTAGTGTGGATTCTTTTACAAAGCTTACTACATATTTTTGTGCTCAGTTTTAGGGGATCAAACCTCGTCCCAAGGACCCTGTCTTACTCCAATATGTGGTCCAGGTGCGGGAAGAGACGTTAAGATCCTATGTGGAGAAGTTCCACAAAGAAGTGATCCAGATGGGAGTGTTTACCGAGAAGGAGACCTTGGCTAACTTCAAAAGAACCTATGGGCTGGTAGACTGTTCCGGTCGTTTGCCAAGCATCCACCTGAGGCTTACCAAGAAGCTTATGACAGGGCACTTGAGTAGGTGGACATAGATGAACAACTCCGGGTCAAGGTCAAGCACGATGAAGCCCGATCATCTAAACGATCGAAGAAGGAGTCTTCGAAGCTTGCACCTGCAAAGAAGTTTTAGAATCACCCTCGAACTAGTCGACCTATCGGCTGCCACCTCCTTCCAGCATCAGGATAGATACCTAGTGAGAAGGACCCTCCTAGAACCTACCTCCACTAAGAGAGGTAGCATAGGTAGCAAGTGAAGAAGACTGGTACAACCATTACACTCATCTCAATGCATCCCGAGAGACCATATACCTCGCCATCCGCGATAAAGGTTTGCTCATGAAGCCCGATCCTATGAAGATCCTGGTAGATCAAAGGAACCGTTACAAGTACTGCAATTTCCACGAGGATGTAGGACACAACACATCTGAGTGTTACAATCTCCACAACCAGATCGAAGGATTGGTAAGGGGAGGACTCTTGGTTGAATTTTTGCAGCAAGTACGAGATAGCATCAAGGCAGGAAAGGAGGTGCAAAGGGAGATGCGAGATGCAGAAGAAAGAAGGAAGGACAATAGTAAAGACTTGATACAGCAAATCCAAGTCATTCATACCATCAGCGGAGGCCCAACACTAGCAGGGACTTCTAACAACTCAAGAAAGAACCATGCTAGGAAGATCCTGAGGCTTACTACTTGTCATGATGTACTTCGGGTCTCCAGGGGATCTCAAGACTATCCTTGTTCTACCCAGATCATTTTCACCGAGGATGATGCCTCCAACACAGTTCAGCCTCATGATGATCCAATGGTGATCACGGTACAGATTGCAAATTACTGGGTTCCGTATCCTGATAGATACCGGGAGCAACGTGGACATTTTGTTTAAAGGAGTGCTAGAAAAGCTCAACCTGAAAAACCCCTGCTACAACAGTTGCACCATGCCCTTGTATGGTTTTATAGGAACTTCATAATGCCAGTCGGGACGCATATTCTACCGGTAATAATTGGAGAGGCTCCCCTTCAGCAGAACATCATGATTGATACCCGTTTGCCTACAATGCGATCTTGGGAAGACCTTTCCTATCGGGAATCAGGGGAGTGTTGTCCATTTATCATAATGTCCTAAAATTCCCAGTAGGGACTAAGGTAGGAGAAGTCCGGGGGGACCAACAAGCAGCCCGCACCTGTTATGCAGTGTCCACAAATCCTACCGCATTAGCCAAGCAGTGTGCCCATGTAACTAGTGAACCAAGCAGTAGGGCATCGGAGTAGGATCACTATGTACTAGAAGAAAGAGAGGTGCCGGATATGATTATAGAAGAAACGGAAGTAGAAGAGCAGGGATGGACTGGTGGTCACCCCGTGGAGTAGTTAGAAGAAATACCAATTAGAAAGGGAGATCTAACCAAAGTATTGAAGATAGAAGGCGCGCTGGATTATGAAGTCAAGAGGAACCTAGTAAAACTCCTTGAAGAATATAATGACATTTTTTCCTGGAGTCATGATGAAATGCTAGGTGTCCCTCTCAACCTAACCACTCACAGGTTGGTAGTGGATACAACCTTTAAGCCGGTCAAACAAAAGCGGAGGCATTTCAACGCCGAGCGGATTCCCATGGTACAGGAAGAGGTGGATAAGCTTCTGAAAGCCAGATTCATCAGAGAATCCCGCTACCTGAGTGGATCGCCAACGTGGTCATGGTGACCAAAGCCAATGGGAAGTGGCATATGTGTCGGATTACATCGATCTCAACCGGGCTTGCCCAAATGATAACATTCCTCTACCTAAAATAGATTAATTGATTGATTCCATTGAAGGTAACAAACTTCTAAGCTTCATGGATGCCTTCTCGGAGTACAACCAGATCATAATGCACCCCGCTGATCAAGACAAAACCAGCTTCATCACTGGATAGGGCCTCTATTGCTATAAGGTGATGCCATTCGGTCTCAAAAATGCTGGAGCCATTTACCAGCGTTTGGTGAATAAACTGTTCAAGCAAAAATAGGAAGATCTATGGAAGTATATGTTAACCGCCTTTTTTGGCAGGGGTCCAAAGAAGAATTTTCTATCCATGCTAAGGTCATTTGATTTTTGAAAGAATGAACCCAGGGTCTTGAGGATTCACCATCACACTATCCCGGTATCCCGATATCTCACTACCACATGATCTATGATACACAGTATCCGATGTGGCACCACACGGTATCCCGGTACCCGCACCTAGTACCCCGTACCCTGTACTCGATGCCCTGTACCCCGTATCCCATACCCGGTACCCCGCACCTAGTACTGGTACCCCATACTCGGTACCCCGTACCCATACTTGGTACCCGTACCCTGCATTCGGACTGGTCATCCAAGCACCTCCCAACCACCTAACATAGAAGGCGTCAACAAGGGAGGTCTTAATACACCATCTGCCAGATTACCAAGGAAGAGCTAGACCACGCCATAATGAGAGTAGAATGTAGTAACACACAATTAATGATAAAACAGTCAACTCTTTAATGCCATTGATAATGCCATTAATGAGAAATCAGTCAACTCAATCAATGCCAAATCATTGTTCCTATAATTATAGATTGATTGACTAAATTGATGGAGTGGGCAACAAGAATTAGAACCTATAAATATGACAAAGTTCTCTATTAAATGGGGATCTTCTACTTCTTCTTTTTTCTATTGATTTCAGAAAAGGGCCTACGCCCGCCTATTATTGTAAGCTCTCTGGAGCACTTATGTTGTATTATTCTCCTACTTGTGTAAGCTCCCCGGAGCACGCCTTATTGATAAATATATAAAGGATCTCTCTCCATCGGATACTACCTAGGGGTTTTTCAGCATATGATCATACATGATGCTTTTTCCCCCTAGGCCAGTCCACCTTCTTCCAAAAGAGTTGTCATTCTCCTTTCTATCTATTTTATTATGCATGTATGTGAGTTAGATTCCGACCCCACTGGTCCAAGCTCTTTTATCTGCCTATTCGCATGACATGCCACAATAAAGCCCCGACGGGTGGGGTCATTTTTTCTACTACCTATTGCACCTTACTCCAAATATTTTACTTGTACAAAACCATTGTACCTAGAGGTATCTACCCTGCTGCAGCCTACCAGGTAGCAGTTTGAGGGTGTTAATGAAATTCCACACCCAGAGTGAATTTTTGGTTAACAGTATACATTGACGACATGATCACCAAGTCCTAGTTTGTTAGGATTATGCTCAATAGCAAGAGTGTAATATTGTAATTAACAATCTTTTCATATTAATAAAGTGATTTCTGGTTTAACAAATCGTATAGCATTTATAGTTTAATATTATAATTGTCAAAGTAAATAAATAAGGTCTAAAGACTATGAGAAAAGAAGAATTGTTCGTACATCTGGATATGTATGTGGTAGACACAATTCTTTAGTTAGTCTTGAATAAATGTTCACAACTTAAGTTAAAGGTTGGGCACCTTTATCTTGTTAAAGTTGTAGAATTCTTTTGCTAGCATTTGAGTGGGATCAAATGAGATATGATGAGTCTAAAATCATCGGAGTGTCTTCGAGCAAAAGAATCTAGTGCACTGGGTGCATTGAACTGGATCACAATGAAAAGCTTTATCTAGAACCGTCAATAGATAATAGTCTTTTCATTATCAGGACAATCGGAGAGTCTATCTTAATCCTGAGATAAATGATGGACTTATGGTTGCAAGTGATATCATTTGAGTTATCAATGAGTACGATTATATAGCATAGTCTATCCTCGATAGTTTGGTGATATTCATTTGTTAATCGATAGAGGACTTCATTTATAGATATGGACATTGTGGCTCCATTTATTAAATGAGAGTATAATATCATCGTATGGATGTTTTGAGGTAATTGGATATTAAATCTCAACGTTGAGTTTTCGATAGTGTCTATTGAAAACATGGCTTCTGGACAAGTCAAAATATCCAAGTTCAAAACGTGGTCATATGAGTAAATATGGTAACTTGGAGAGTTATAGGCGGTCTATGAACTCTTGGCGATTACTATATTAATCACGAGGATACACTATCTCCAACATGATTGTCTAGGGTATGAATGAGGAACATCTTCTTATTCTATCTTTATTTAAGAGTTCAATTTTAGCTCTTTAGTGGAATGAGTTAAAATTAATGGATCGGACCTAAGTGAATCATTTGTTGATTGTGATTAGGTTATGTCTATTGAAGCTTAAATTTAGATAGCCCGCCAAGATCTCCAATCCACACGGACTTGCATGGATCACTTGATATATTCTACCGGACCAATTTATGGGTCCATTTAGAATTGCATTTAATATATTAAGAATATAATTTGCACATTATTTATTTAATGGGCTGCACAATTGTATTAAATATTAATGAAAGACATGTGGGCTTGTTTCTTTTAGTAAGAATGGGTCTGGTTCACATGTGGGCTTTTTATAAAGTCCAATGGATTAAATGAAATAAGAAAATAATTATGGCCCATTTATTTTAGGTGGGGTGGCAAAGGTGAATAAATTAACCTAATATATTATTTTGTTTCATTGTTTAATTAAATAAGAATTAATTGATTTATTAATTAATTGTTTAATTAAGAAACAAATCTTTTTCTGATAAGGAAATATATTTCCTAAAGCTATACTATTGGTAGTAGTACTAAAATAAAAGACTTGTTTGATAAGAAAAAAATAATTAATTTATTTATTTAATCAAATAAGAAGTTTTTAATTTAGTCAATAAAAAGAATAAAATATCTATGAGTTGGATTAGGGTTTGAAGTCTATTCTTTGATGGAAATTAGGGTGCAACACAAGCCTATTTTGGCATGTGATTTGCGGCAACCCTAGTTGTTTTTAGAGAAGGATTTTCGGCAACCCTAAAAGAAAAGAGGAAAGAAATTCGGCCACCTAGTTGTTAGTAGATACAATTTTTCTTCTTCTCAATTCATAGAAAGTATTTTTATTCTACTAAAAAATAAAAGAGTGAATAGATTATTCTTTGATGGTACACTAATTGCTTGTTCATCAATAAGCTTGTGTGTACAACATCGATTTAAGTTCACGCGAGTTTCGATCATTAGATTGAGAACTCAAAAGTGACCGGAATAATCTTAGTATTCTTTTGATTGTTTTGTGACTAAAAAAAAAAAAAAAGTTTGTTTGTCCATTCTCAGGTTTGCAATTCAAAGAAAAGGGAGACCACGCTCCTAGGTGATTCACGTTCGTGCTAGGATTGAAGATCTTATGGATTACCATCGACGTAAGTCAATCGGATCACGCGACAAAAGGCATTCTTCTTTTGTTGATTATATGTATGTTTAATTAATTAAAGGGTTAAGGTTCATAAAAAGGAAAAATTTTTAAAACTACTAAATCTATTTTTAGTCTCGCTTCCGCTGCGTGTACTACGGATTTTTCCCTACACAGTTGACAGACCAACACCCTGAAGATTTACGCCAGACCTTCCAAGTAACAAGGGAGAACCAAATGAGATTGAATCTGGCTAAGTGTGTTTCGTGGGTAGCAGTAGGAAAGTTTCTTGGGTTCATGGTAAACGAGAGAGGAATCGAGGCCAACCCCGAGAAAATCAAGGCCATCATGGATCTTGAATCCCCTAACACCCTTCAGCAAGCACATGGATTGATTGGTATGATAGCAGCGTTGAACCGCTTCATATCACGATCTACATATAAGTGCTTACCTTTCTTTAAAATCATCAAGCAGGGTAAGAAGATGAAGTGGGATCAAGAGAGTGAGCAAGCATTCCAGGCACTGAACAAGTACTTATCCAGTCCACCTTACTAGTAAAATCCATTCTAGGAGAAGAACTACAGCAAGCGGGGCCTTAGTGAATGAATGTAGTGACGGAGCCCAAAGACCAATCTACTATGTGAGTCGTGCCCTGACAAAATCTGAGAAGAATTATACTATCCTGGAAAAGCTCGCCTATGCGTTGGTGACCATACTAGAAAGCTCCAGCCTTATTATCAAGCTCACACAGTCGCAGTAGTGACAAACAATCACCACTGAGATAGTTCCTTCAGAGGCCAGACGTATCAGGCAGGCTGGTCTTGTGTGCCCTAGAGCTCACTCAGTACGACGTAAAATACAAGGCAAGAATGACAATCAAGGCTCAGGCCTTAGCCGACTTTGTAGCAGAATTCAGCACGACTTCAAATCCGGATATAACTGTGATCCCGAGCTCGGATCCAAAATCCCTAGAATGGCCAACTGATTGCAAGACCTGGGATATATACGGATGGAGCATCAAATCAAGCCGGCTGTGGAGCTGGGATCGTCCTTACTGATCATGAAAGGATCGAATGTAGCTATTTCAGGTTTGAGTTTAAAGCCACCAATAATGAGGCAGAGTATGAAGCTTTATTGGTAGGGATGAAAGTTGCGGAAGAATTGGGAGCTGATTCCTCCTGGTTAGAAGTGATTCCCAGCTTGTAATCAACCAAGTATTCGGTGTGTACCAGGCGAAGGGAGACAACATGATAGCTGTTGACGGTGATTTTTCGTAGTCACTCAATCAACGATTTGATATCAATTTTATGAACGAGAATGATTGAAATTAACACAACAAAGTATTATCAATAATGAACAAAAATACGTGGTAAAACTCCGATGGTCGGAGAAACATCCACGGTTTATTGCCGAAGCAACGAAGTCAAATCCACTATAAAAACTGTTATTGAATACATACTTGATCTCTTCTCTTAGTTTTCACGTACCCCTTATTTGTGTTTTACAGGGGTATTTATACATAGTTGTTTTAGGGTTTGTGGGTATCACTAGGGTTTGGTGTCGTGGTGCCCAAGTTCTGAGGGTTTTCTCAGTCCTAAAAGGACTTGCTTTCCTATTTGAGTGTAGCGTATCTTTTGGTTTGACTGAGTCCTAATTTGGGCAGGATTTTATTCCTTTATTTATGGGAAACCTGCTTGTTTCCTTGCTGGTTTCTGAGTAGCTGCACTGTAGCTTATTGTAGAGGTGCTAGTTGCTGATTCTACCCATATGATTGGGGAGTGAATTTCCACGACTATCTTTCTAGTTGAACCCCGAGTATGCCCGAGTATGACCGAGTAGGCTATGTTGCCCGAGCGATTTCCTTTGTCTGTGGCTGGGTTGCCTTGGGTTTTTGTACTCAGGTTGATTTCCCTTCACTTCTGCTTACGTGGCCTCTTATGGTGGTGACGTGCTTTTTACACCCGTGGATGTTTAGGCAACAACCGTGGATGTTTCTCCGACCATCGGAGTTTTACCACGTATTTTGTTCATTATTGCTAATACTTTGTAGTGTTAATTTCAATCATTCTCGTTCATAAAATTGATATCAAATCATTGATTGAGTGACTACGAAAAATCACCGTCAACAATTGGCGCTAGAAGAAGGGGTGAATAAAAAACTTGTGAAGCAATGGTCGGCGAAGGAGATGGTAGCGATTCCAGATACAGTCAAGGATTGCCAATTAACGAGTTGGAGGATGACGCCACCTTCATACTGCGGATGTAACCTTAGCAACTGCCGACCAATCAACTGCCCTGGCCGGTATCAACGTTTCCCTCCAACTAATGAGGAAATCGTGCAACGATTCCGGGCCTCTTTGCAGCAACTCAAATCTGACGCAGAGAGGCAAGGAGTTGATCTTTCCACTACGGAGGGTTTGACTTCACCCTACAATCTGTCCGCTCCAAATCAATAAACAACAAGATTGCGCTCCATGGTGGTGATACCAACACCCGACGCGCCTTTAAAAGCAAGCCGAGACCTCACAGACAAGCCAGAGATTTTGTCTGAAAGGTAAGCTAGGGGTAGCAGGGAGTGTAGAGAGGAAGGTTATTCCGATAGAAGGTATGATGTAGATCGAATGGGGCGAAGTCGGGACCAACCCAAGAAGCGTATTCACCGGAGAGATCGGTCATCATCCTCAGAGGAGTGGAGCAGTATTATCGTCACAAAGGCCAGAGGGGCACAGTTTGATTACATGGCCTAATCTAAGAACATAGGGAGTAGGAATCGGATGAGAGAGGCCAGAAGTTGACCATCAGTCAAAATTTCAATGCGATGGGGGAACCAGAAGAAGATAGAGACATACTCATATAGAGCCTGACCCGGGAGGTGCAAAACAATCGTCGACAGATGGATGCTTTGGTCAGGCGGTATGGCGTAATGAACTGTCGGATGACGAATCCGACAGCCCTTTCACCAATGGAGTTCTAAGGATGCCTTTCTCGAAGAGGTTCAGGATGCCACACGTAAAGCAGTTCAAGAAAGATACCGATCCAAAGAAACACTTCCGGAGGTATAGGAGTGCCGTGGCCCAATACGTCCACAATGACGCCCTGCTATGCTTGAACTTTCCACAGACTCTTGGGGATCTAGGTTCTCGGTGGTTCGGTAGATTACCAGCAGCAAGCATAAGCAGCTTCAGCGAATGATCAAAGCTTTCTCAAGGCAGTTCCTCGGGAATGTAAACAGGAAGAAGTCAGTGGCTCACTTGTCCCAGCTCAAGCAAGGAAAAGACGAGTCGCTGAAGAAATACTTGGGAAGGTTCGGTCAGGAAGTATCAGAGATTGGGAGTGCAAACGATGAAGCCAT